>CM053518.1:69184406-69401236 GCA_028646465.1 Rhinoceros unicornis | reverse complement strand
AGGGAAATCTCCATTTGTAAAGGTATCTCCTTCTCTGTATTAGGGAAGAGGGGGGATGACCTCATTCCTAGAAACATCAATGTGAAAAGTGAGGCCTTAAATCTGCATAATAACCTTACTCTGGTTTACTGTGCTTTAGTGATAATCTCCTGTAACTGACACCCCCACCCCCAACATCCTCCTTGTCTTTGGTTGAACATGGTATTTAAGACGGGAGTTTCTGCTATTGTGTTGAGAAACGCAGTGTCCCTGCTTTCTCCCATGTATACATGTTATTTAAACTTGGTATTATTTTCTCCTGCTAACCTGTCTTGTTAATTATTTGGCCAGCCAGAAGAACCTTAAGGAAAAGGGCAGAGGGAGATTCTCCCTCTCGCCCCGACAGCCTTTAGGAAAATAGAATGACCAGTCGGAACTCTGATGCACCCTGTCTAATATCTTCCACGTGTCCCTCCACATCAACTCTTCATCACGCCACTGTCTACATTGGAGATCTGTAGACACATATTTTTACTGGTTCTAACAGTGAGCTACATTTCCAGAAGTTTGTCTTATAACAGAGGGCTCTTGTTCTCCAGTGTATGTGTGAAATTTTCTGGAAGAACATCCGAAATGGTTCCACAAGGGGCTGAGGTTGTTATCACTATTCATGCCAGGAGGTGTGTGAGGAGGAGCTGGAGGAATGTGGCAGCAGCGTGGCCGGGGGCCTGCAGCAGTGTTTGGGTGCACAGGTGCCCCAGGAGCACGGTGTCCCTGCGCAGAGGTAGATGCCTGCATCCACAGGGTGGGCTGCAGTGATGAGCAGGGAGCTGTCCTTCCTTTCCTTACCAAACTGAGCCCTTACTTAGTCTCTTCTGCTCCTTCATTCCTCCACCCTTAGTTAATGTCATCAGGAGGACAGAACCTTCCCCAGGCTTCTGTCTGTACCACTGAAAGCTGGTAGAAACGCTTGAGGAGTTGCAGTACACAGTGAAATTTTCTCCCTCCCAGATGCTTAGAAACCGAGGACTCTGCTCCAGCTGCTGGGTGCTCTCCCCTGTTCAGAAACAAAGAAGGCACCAGGGAAGGGAATCAAGGACTTTTCACAACCTGAAGTGATTTTTCCACCCTTCTCTCTCCCCCACTCTCTCCCTTTCTTCCTTCCTTCTCTAATTCTTCCTTTCACAATTTACCATAAAATAACTCTCCCTCAAGGATTTTTCATCTCCTTAGGATTTCCTGTTAATGTAATTGGGAACTTCTCAAACTCACATGCCAATTGAACCCAAAGAATCAACACCAAGAATTTCGAGAGCATCTTTTCTTCCTATCACATTTTCTTTTATTCTTGGTCACTGATTTTAGCTGTCTTTGGAATATCTCCTCCTGAAAGAGGCTTTTTAGGGCTAGAGTGACACTTACCACCCACTTTGATCTGAGTAAAACGGCAGAGGCCTCTGTGTGGCAGCCAACTGAATCATTCACCCTACACCTTCCCCTCCTCCAGCCTCCAACTCTGCTTTGACTCTGGGAAGGAATGTGCCTTTTGAAATACTCCCCTCCTGTGGAGAGAGAGAAAAGTGATTTACTTTCAGGAATGCTTCTGTTTCTCCCAATTTCCTTTGGTATGCACAAGTATCAAGATTTAAGTAGAGTATAATGACCTTATACAGAAATGGAAAATATTTTCTTTTAAAAATTGATCATTTTCATCCAGAATAACAGAAGATAAAGGAAATATTATCCTCTCATTGCTGGTATCCTCAACAAGCATGTTGAGCAGTATGGTTTCTGTATACTGTGTGTGTGTGTTGTATATGAAACTATGTTATATTTTCTGGGTCATGTGGCCTGGGTAAGTCATATGTCATAAATCTATTTTTACCAAATTAAAAAGAATAAACCTGCTGTATATTTTTCAATTTAGAACACTTTTCTGATAGCTTACTGCATTACTCTGCGTTAGGTCCCTGGTTCATGACTATCCAAGTCCTCAACATACTGTGTTGTGATTGCACTTGCTGGATTCACCTACAAGTTCTTTGATGAAAAAATTGTGCCATTTTCACTTTTGTGACCCTAGCAATTACTAGGCAGGAAAACATTAATACATAGGTAACAAATTATTGAATTAATGTGTAAAAATATGTGTGCATGTGCATTAATATAGTGATTCAAGAATATAGATATTGTGGTGTGGCTGCAGTGTGCATTTGAATACCACAAAATCTTGGGTAAATGACATCACGACTGTTTTAGCTACTGCTCATACTCATTGGTAAAGATAATCACATTGGCCATGTGACTATTTGTTAATATCTCAAATGGGATAATGCTAATGCCCAGGCATTTTCTTTTTAAAATTTTTAGCTCTGAGTAGAATGTGTGGGAATTCAGATTCCTCAGGTAGGGCTTACAACAGAGGAGTCATTCTTAATCCTTTCAGGCTGATGAGAACAATAAAAGGGCTGCTTAAAGATCACAAGCTCTGGGCTGATTTTTTGAGGCATTCCCTAACCCAAACACTTTAGACATAAATATAGATTTCTCTCCAAAATGAAAGTTTTGATTTAGTTCCAAGATGGGCTGAGAATAAACTTTCCCTGACACGGGGAATAACTTTCATAGTTGTTATACTGACTGGGAATCTGGGAGGATCTTTTTTTAGTGCCCAAATCTCCTGACACCTTCATCCAGAATAAGAACACTGCTGCAGTTTACAAAGGGGGATGGAATCCAGAACAGCATGGGTGGGGGCGTGTCTTCTTCCTGGGATTATGGTTTAAGTAAGAATTTCCAGGTGTAAGGGAGGGAAACATAGTCATGAATTGGCCTAAGGGTTGTAATGAAGTAGAGCTACCTTTGTGTGTCTCTACAGTAGAATGTTTCCAGCCCAGCAGCATAAACCAGTTCTCATTAATCAGTGCACTCCTCAAAAGTGCACTGTGGTCAAGCTGTATGACCATGTACTGAACGCTTGTTATATGTCAGGGATAGTGATAACAGCTGGGATTAAAGAAAATAATATGAAAGGGCCTTACCCTTGAGGAACTTGGACTAGTGGAGAGTTAAGAACCAAAAAAATATTCATAATGTGGTAGATATGTACTGTTGCAAAACTATGTGCAGAACATTAAAAGAGGGAGAAGGCAAATAAATATAATTTAGATAACTTTGAAAAACGTTTTAAAAAAGTATCATTTACTGGGTCTTGAATATTAAGTAGGATTTTGCCAACTCTAAAAATGAATAATAAAAATAGAAGAAAAGATTAGTGTCAGTTTACTTGATATGGCTGATGTTCAGAAATCATGGGGTAATGATGGGGATGAGGATGAAAAATTACTGGGAGTAAGACTGCAGATGGCCACACAATCCTTGAGTTTAACTTTGGGTAATGCGGAGCTATAGAAAGTCCTGAAATAGGATAGCGATCTAATTTGATGTGTGTTTTAGAATGATAATTCCAGGAATGATGAAAGATTGGAGAGGTATGAGCTAAGAGGTAGCAAATACACTTAAGAAGTTATTCCAATCAACCAGGTGAGAGATAATGAGAACTAGGGCCAAGAGGGTAACAAGGGGATTGAAAAGGAGCAGTTGAATACAAGAAATATTTAAAAGATAGAATTGATGTGATTTGGTGTATCAGTCAACTGTGACTATGGTAATGCTCAGTACAAACAACCTCAAAATCTCAGTGGATCACAAGAACAAAGTTTAATTAGTTGTCCATGGTGTATTAGTTGTGGGTTGGTTGCAGTTCTGACACTCTGAGGCTCTGCTCTTGGTTACAAGTGGAATCAGGTCTGCTCCCATGAGTTGTCTTTTCATTATGGACCTTGGGTCTGCAACACATTATGGGATAAAAGCTAAAAGAACAACCACTATCTGGTACATGTGGGGGAGAACAAAACAAAGGTACCAAACCATGTGAATATATTTAGCTTTTGCTTTGATATGGCATATTTCTTATCCACTCACATTCCATTGGTCAAAGCTAGTCATATTGCCAAGTCCAAAGTCAACAGCGTGGGGAAGTACAGGAAGGATACTGTAGCTAAAAGCTAGCATGGTGGGAGAGAAAAAAGAGTTGTCAACAAATAATATAATCTACTACTCTTGGAAATGAGCTATGTGAGAGTGAGCTTAATGATCACTCTGAGCTTAATCAATTTATGGAAAAAAGATATACTAACTTGACTTCTAAAATTTTTAAGAAAAGTTTTTCTGAAGATCTAGGATAAATCAAGAATAATAACAATTTGCTTTTCCCATCTCTATTTTTTGTCCTTTCTTTTTGTGTTGAAGGACATGCATTCAATGAACTAGTTGCTCACACTAACAACGAATTTTGTAAGATCTTGCCCCCTTTATAAGAGCAGATGTCTCTTCCTTGGTGATGAAATCTTTGTGGCTCCTAAGTTCCCAGGTCTGTACTCAAATATATTGTCCAGGAAGCCATGATAAGCCTAGGTGTGTAGTAGGCTATACCATCTAGGTAAGTGTAAGTACACTCTATGATGTTTGCACAATGATGAAATCACCTAACGGCATTTCTCAGAACATATCCTCATTGTTAAGTGATGCATGACTGTCTTAAAGAGAAAATAAAATCCAGTTATGCTCAAACAGCATGATTGTCTCCCTTAGTATATAATGAGAAGAAGCATGGCTCCATAGGAATATAGGTAAAAAAGCTCTACTTCATTCTTAGTTGAATGAGCAAGCCATTTCTCCATGATCTGACTTTCTGACTTATTAATTCAATAAACAGTTTCAGGCACTGTACTAGGTTTGGGGGATATAAATGTGACAAGACACAATCCCTGTCCTGTCTTCCAGGTCCTCACAATCTGAAGGTGCTATTGTCAAAAACGGTTTTCAAAAGTAATGTATTAGAAAAGATCTACACGAGCATACAGGCAAACATAGGAGATGTAATAACTATGCTAAAATTTGGACCATTGAGAAAGACTTTATTCAAGTATTAGAGAGGCAGCCCAACAAAGATGCACTCGTGGGGAACTTGCCCACTTGCCTTTACACACAGGTGTAGAGCTAAGCGAGAAGCGAGAGAAATAAAATAGCCCTTTGGAGGCTGGGCTAGAGATAATGGGGCTGGGGTCAACTGTTGACCCCTGGGCTATTTCTCCCATTTCTCAGAACTTAAATGGAGCCACCAACCACAACACTGAGTCCCTCAGAAACATGCGGTGTGAGCGCCTTGGCCCATGTGGATAATTCTCCTTTCACTCTGAGTCCTCCCCTGGGAGCCACCAGTGCTGGTGAGGGTGGTGGAGAGAAAATGGGTTCAAGGAGCCAGTTCTGTGTAAGCTTCTTCTCAGTGTCACAAAACTCCTCAGTGGCACTCAGGACTCATCAAAACAGATAAAATATGGAATATAAAAAAACTTAACACCAAATTTTTGGCAGAGAAGTGATAAATTTGGATTAAATGATTTGCAGTTGGAGTCAGATGTACTTAGATTAAAACTGCATTATTTCTATTTACTAGCTAGGTCATATCAAACAATTTATTTAATCCATTCATGGTCCCTAATCAGTAGAACAGGACTTAATTCTCCCAACAACACTGGGAGGTAGCTAATATTATTCCCATTTTTTTCAGATGAGGAAATTGAAGCACAGAGAGGTTAATTAACCATTACAAGATCATATAACTGTAAGTGGCAGAGCCAGGTTTCAAATCCAGATAGTACTGCTAAAGAATGCACAAACTTAACCACCTTAGAATACTGCCTCTCAGATAGCGTAAATCTTGCTGTGAGAAGTTGGAAGACCGGCAGCATCAATACCAACTGGAAGCTTGTTAAAAATGCAGACTTTCAGGCCCTACTGAGTCATAATCTATAGATTAACAAGATCCCCACATGATCCACATCAAACTTTGAGAAGCTGTGAAGTAAAAGTGGTACAGGAACAGCCCCAGATCACTGTGTTAATTGTGGGGAGCAAATATGCATCGAAGCTGCGTGGTGAATCCAAGAGAGAAACATATGCACTCATCCATTATAACTCCCCGGAATTTTATAGATATTATAATGCACACTCCCCTTCAAGTAGCCATGGATATTCTTTCCTTGAGCCACTTCCTTAACTCAACCACTGAGATATTTTTAGTCCCGCATGTCTGTAATGTGGATGCTGGGGACATCTTGTGTTTTTATCTCCTCAACTTCTGCCCAGGAAAATCTGTTCTATCCCCTTTTATCCAAGGCTGGGATTGAATCTTCTCTTTCCAAGGAGAACATCTTTTATTTACTTAACTTATTCAAGTCAAAGGGTAGCTTTACACAATCCTAAAATTTTTAAGATGACTACACTGCAAAGGGCTACAGCTTAACTTTGAAATCTAGTGTTTAACGTCTGTGGATGTTCCCAGGAGCTATGAATTAATTAACTGGCCTGTGTTCCTAGTTAACTCATCAAAGCAACTCTCTCTGAGTCTGTTTTATATGAATAACTGTACATCTTTAGCAACCCCTGACTATATTGCAGTTTAATATACAATCCATTTCAGAAATAGTCTACATTTTACTTCACCAATACAATGACGCTTATCTCATCATTTATATAATTATTAGTTTCGTATTATTTGATAAATGGACATTTTCATTTTAGAAGATGTTTTAGAAAAACTCTGTGAGAGGTAGAGTAGGTGAAAGCATCCCCACAGGATAGACGTGGAAGCCTGTCTAAGATCACAGGGTAGGTATGGACAGACCAGAGTTAGAAGTCAGTATCCTCTTGCCTGCTCATTTTGGGGCACCACAGAGAGGCAGAAAAGGGAAATGGTGAGATAGCACAGAGAAAGAAATGTCTGTGTTAAAATGGAAGAAACTAGAACAGAAGTAACCATAAATTAAAGAAATCAACATTGCATTTACTGGTAGGAGTTATTGAGATTTAGGCCTAAATGTGTATGTCTGTGCATGTGTGTCTGTGTGTGTGTGTGTGTGTGTGTGTGTGTGTGTGTGCATAAGTGGGGAATACTCACATTGCAGGCCCCATTCATGCAGGGGCAGGAAATAAAGTAATATTACCAACATTTAGGGGACAGGAAACTATGAAAATCCGCTACGAAAATTCAAGGTGTAGGCCTGAGTGACCTAGAGTGTCATACTACATAATGTCAAAAAATGTGAGGGTAGACTGAGTTACTGACATGGCTGATGCACAGAAAGAGAGGTTGATAACAGTCCATATTAAGGCACAGCTATATTATCGAGTGATATATATTTGCATTTTGAGATCATTTTTTCAGACTATTAAAATATTTGATTCACTGAGGTTGCTTTTCCAAAACACCTGTTCAGGACAAGTTTGCTGCCTTGAAGCTGGGTCCCACCACCTCAGCAGCAGAACTGGGGACAGACTGCAGGTGCCAAAAGATCACAGAACACAGAGGCAGATGGTTGAGCCTCAGGCTGGGAGACGAAATGTGGAGGAAGCTCTGAACCTCCTTATTAGCAAGGGTAGCTCTTGCTAATGAGAGTTTAGTTAGTTTCTCTCTTTCTTTTCACTCCAATTTAAATTTATTACAGACAGGATATTGACAATCCTTCCCAAGATTCTGGTTGTACCTGTTAAAGCATAAAAAGAAACAGGAATACGAACTTTAATCTCCCTCCCCCTTGGCACTCAGGGATCAAGAATTCTGCTCCCTGTTGATGGCAAGACAACATAAGACACATAAGTTTGATCTCACTACAGACTTTACATCCTTTTTATATCCTTCTTTTAGGGAACCCTGGATAATCCCAATGAGCATGACTGTGCTACATCAATTATCCTGTTGGGAAACAGCTTTGAGAGCTTCTATGCTCACATCCAAGGTGCAGCCACCAGATCTGAACTGAGGACCCCAGGGTCTTTTCTGTTTGTCCTGGCCAAGTATCCAAACCTAAGATGCTCTAAAGTTCAGAACTGTTGAAAATTTACACTTCAAGACACAGAATTGTATGTGTGGTTGTGAAGACCATGAGAGATATGCTCCACTCTTTGCTCCAAAATCATTCACACAAAGCAATTTAACTACACATGATGTCACTGAGGTCTGTGAGTGGAAACACAAACATGACCCTCTTGTGGGGAATTCATAAATATTAAAAATATTATCCAATGTACTGTAAACTATTTCTGTTAGGTGTATTCCAAGTAGAAGTTCTGTTTTTCAGGTTTGGGGGGATCAAGAATGATTTGCAAGATGGGGAACTCTTCTTAAAGTCACCAAATAGCCCTCCCACACTGGGTCTTACTAATTCTTAGAAAATTGTCAAGAGACAATGACCTGACTCCCGCTGCTCTAGGACCTGCAGATCCCACTCTTGTCTCCTGGCAAAGCCACTTTCTCCTCCTCTTTCCTACCACAAAAACTCTTCTAACTCTACCACTTCTGTAAATCCTGTACATTCCTGAATGAAATTAGATTTTTCGAAATGAGACTGAAAGCACTCTAGGCAAACACAGCTTTCTCGTCAGAAATCATCTTTTACATGTTGACGCACAGAGACACTACCTGCTTGAACAGAAGTGAGAAGGAAGGAGAAACACACAAGGATAAATAAAACATAAGTTAGTATAGCAAAATAATGGCAAACTGTATTTATATATATGTATATAAAATATACACACACAAAAACCCACACATATATGTGTGTGTGTATATATGTACTTTTCCATCATATCAAGGTTTTAAAATTTGTGTAAATGTTAAAAGTGAAATTTTATGAAACATGATTTTTTCTTTCCTATCTTTGATTAGCTGCCATTTTTTCAATTTAAATCATGTTTATTTGTGTCTTCTCTTTTTCTGGATTTATCTACTTTTTTCAGGATGCAATTTTTTAAAAATTACTCTTCAATTCTATTTTTTTCTTATCAAGTTACGCTTACACATTTATTAATATAATTTCCATGTTTTCCTTTGTTTTTCTTCTAATTTCTTGAATTGCCTGCTTACTTAACTTATTTTGTTCTTTCTTTACTGGTAATGAAAGTGATGTTAAATGATAGATTTTAATATCATCATCATTATCATTATCACCTGGTTCCTTAACGAATGAAGCATGTCCCAGCTGGGATTTCTTGTCAAAGAGAGAGAGTAAGCATTCTGACTTCAGGAAAGTGTTTTGTGGGTATTTTCCTCAACTGCCTTCCCAGGCTGCGTCCTCTCCATGTCATGGAGCTATTGCACAGGAGCAGCCTCACCTGTCACTGCATGTCCCTCAGAGCTCAGTCATCTCTCCGGTTCATCCTGGGCAGACTCAGGTTAGTAGACTTTCTGTCTGCAATAATTGGAATAGAGGCCATGTCATTTGTCACAGATTCTTGTACCTTTGAGTCAGAAAATCTTTAGAAGAGAAGCTATCAGTCCTGCACTATGCTTTTATTAGTTTCTGAGCTGTGGCTGTAGGTAGACCCTGGGTCACTGCAGGGAGAGGCTGGGATGTGCGTGCTGCTCCAGGACTAGAGAAGAGCCATGGCACAGAGTTACTGCAGAGCCTCAGTGACCATTCATCCCCAGTAGAGAAGCCAAGCTGGGGCCTGGCTTCACACTCAACCAGAATGGAAGCTGCACTGGGTGCTGGGACTTGTCCTGATGGAATCTGTGATCCTAGAGGACACATACCCTAAAAGCTGGCACTGATTGTGGAAGAGATAGGAGAGAAAGACTCACTCCTTCAGGGAATTCTTCATTCCACACAGAGGAGCTTCAAGGAGTCACAAACTGAGGAAAGAACATTTGGAAGAAACTTAGAAAGCTCTGATGACACATGTAGGTCTCCAGTGCCCAATCCAGACCATCTTTCCATAGGACCTCCTGTGTTCTCTGTTGTGCCTGCAGTCACAGAGGCTCAGCACAGAAGTAAGGCCATGTGTGGGCAATCAGGCACTGTGACCCTTTCTTGCTTAGTATCTCCAGGCTCAGCTGTACATCCCCTTCTGACTTTTGCCTCCTTCACTGAGTTTTTCTACAGAATTATTTCAGGGGTGATCTCATGAATCAGTCTGTGATACTGTGGGGCCACACATTGATTGCTTTCTAATTCCCACACTAAGATTTTCCAGGAAAGAGCCTGCTGCTATTGAAGGTGACAGTGAGAGAGATAAAAGTCTTGAACAGTTGTTGTAGACTGAGATTTTAATGAACTGAAGCTCACACAATGCAGGCGATATGGGCAAGTAAACTGCTAGTGTCCCACTTCACTTATATACACTCTCACCCATTGAATAATGAAGAAAATCTAACTATCTTCATCTCCTCTCTTACCTATTGGCTTCCACACAGTCTTCAGAAGAAAGAGAAAACTTTGTACATAGTTGGTGTCGTAGCAAAGATGTTGTGAACCCAGTTAATAATCAAGACTGTGTTGGGGCCAGCCCAGTGGCGCAAGTGGTTAAGTGCATGCGCTCCGCTTCGGCGGCCTGGGGTTTGCAGGTTTGGATCCTGAGTGTGCACTGATGCACTGCTTGTCAAGCCATGCTGTGGCAACGTCTCATATAAAGTAGAGGAATATGGGCATGGATATTAGTCCAGGGCCAATCTTCCTCAGCAAAATAAAATAATAATAATAAGAGGAGTATTGGCAATGGATATTAGCCCAGGGCTGATCTTCCTCAAAAAAAAAAAAAAATCAGAATGGTGTCAGGACGAAGGGAAATTATTTTCCATTTTGTCAGCATGAGGAGAAGTTGCTCTAAGGAACATGATGTTTATAACCATAGAGAGGTGCAAACCAGATATAGGGCAATAAATTAACAAAAGGTTAGAGAAGATGTGGCAGGTTCTCTCCATCAAGTCTGTTGCGCAGTATTCAACAGGATCAGGGAGTATATCTGTCTGTGGGACTAGATATCTGAACAGATGGTAAAGTGTTCTGTCATTTCAAACTTTTTCTCCCTGCTTTCTCCCTTCCCCTCTACCTTCTTCCACCCTGCCCATCCTTTAGTGTTGGTACATGTGGGCAAGATAACACACCTGTAGTACCATAAATTGAAAATACTTGGCTTAAATTTAAATCCAGGGATGTTCAGAATGCAGTTTACCTTCCATAATGTACTAGATGTGTGATAATGGACAAAATCATTTGCATTTTCTCAGCCTCCATTTTTTACCTATATAAATTTATTGTGTTTATATTGTGCTGGATTATGAGTTAAGTCCTTGAAAGATATGTTCTTGTTTGATCATTAGAACCACTTCTGAAAGGATTATTATTATTATTATCATCCCAGTATACAGATGATAACACTGAGCTTTAAAATGTTTATTAACTTTTTTACTGTAATTTAATTGATGACAGAGTTGAGAGTTGGACACACGTCAATCCAATCCATAAACCTACCTTCTTAGATGACATATTATATTGCTTTAATTAACAGGGATAATTTCTACTTTCCATATTTTGGTTATAATTGAATTACATATATATGCCAATAGTCTTGCATAATACACATTGCACACTATATACACACCTAGAGAAACACCAAGAGTAAAAGTTGAAGAGGGTAGGTAGGGAAGGAAAGTAGGAAATGATTTGAGCTGCTCGTAGTAAATATTCTCCATGTGATGGAGCTCATAGAATTGACTTTTCTTTTATGTTTTTAGCTTCTATATGAAAATCAATATTTTAAAAGCTAATAGACTGGGGGCCGGCCCGGTGGCGCAAATGGTTGAGTGTGCATGCTCTGCTGCAGCAGTCTGTGGTTCGCTGGTTCAGATCCCTGGCGCACACCAACGCACTGCTTGGCAAGCCATGCTGTGGTGGCGGCATCCCATATAAAATGGAGGAAGATGGGCAAGGATATTAGCCCAGGGCCAGTCTTCCTCAGCAAAAAAAGAGGAGAATTGGCAGATGTTAGCACAGGGCTGATCTCCTCACAAAAAAAAAAGAAAAAGCTAATAGACTTTATTTTTTAGAGCGGTGTTATGTTTACTGAAAAACTGAGCAGCAAGTACAGAGTTCCCATATACCCATCTACACCCACCCACAGAAAAAAAATTGACCTTCA
This sequence comes from Rhinoceros unicornis, assembly GCA_028646465.1. NCBI lineage: Eukaryota > Metazoa > Chordata > Mammalia > Perissodactyla > Rhinocerotidae > Rhinoceros > Rhinoceros unicornis. The sequence goes on along the minus strand of CM053518.1, from coordinate 69,389,218 downwards.
CACTCTTACAGCTCAAATACAACACAGAAAATCTGCCATTCTATCGTATTCTATAATGCTTCTGACAGTTACATGAGGTGCCAGCAGGTTGTTATACTGTTATACTGAACACATTCAGCAAAATGTAAAGAGAAGAGTGGGCACATCACAGTGGAGAAGGGCTATGTAGTCCTCACATCCACTCCCTCTGTACCTATGGGGTCCTGGGATGCTGGTCTCAGCCAACCTGTGGCCCAGCCTGAGTCATGGTTTCCCCTCTGAGCCTTATTTGTTTCTAGGCTTGACCCACTGCGTGACTTGGATAGTCTTGTGCCTGTCCCTTCACAGGCTAAGGGAAATCACAGTGACATAGCTCCATGTGACAGTTAGTGATGTCCCACCTTAGGTGAAAATATGCAGACGTAGTGTAGGGTACCCCATAATGTTCTGTTGTCATTCATCATGTGTATAACAGCATTTATTTTGCAGCAGATCGTCTTCATAACTGGTCATTTTCAAAATGATAAAGGAATAAAGTTTTCCTGTACCCTCTCTGAGATCGTTACTGTAACAGGAAGGCTCATTACCTGTTCCAGAATTCTGGCATCTGGTGTGAATGGAAGTTTAATCTTTGAGCACAGGAAAGCCACATACGTTGTAAAAGGCACAACGTTTTCCAGCTGGGGACCTGGTGCAGTAGCAGCAGAAAACACTCTAGTTTGCCTGAACTCAATACAGACCAGGGTTTCCTGGATTGTTGAGGTTTTTCTCTTCTATGTAGGACATTGTCACCTGAGACACGCCCAAGGAAGAGATGAGGTTATTGACTTGAAATTTTTTTCTTTTTCCAACGCAAACATTTACTGTTATAAATTTCCTTTTATGCAATGCTTTCTGCTGTTTAGTGGAGTGTTCTATACATTCAGTAAGTTCAAATTGGTTGATAGTGGTGTGCAAGTCTGCTGTATTCTCATTGATTTTTGACTGCTTATTCTAGTACTTATTGAGCACAAAAGGTTAAGATCTCCAAGTGTAATTACAGATTTGTCTATTTTTCCTTTCAGTTTTAACAATTTTATCTTCAAGTGCTTTGAAGCTCTGTTGTTAAGTGCATACACATTTACACTATTATGTCTTCTTAGTAAATTGATCCTTTTATAACTATGTAATATCCCTCTTTATTTATGTAATATTTGTTTTTCTGAAGGCTAATTTGTCTCATATTAATACAGCCTTTCCACATTAGTGTTTGCATGGATATCTTTTTCCATACTTTTACTTTTACCCTACCTATGTCATTATATTTAAAGTCAGTGTCAGAGTAATTCATTTGAGAGATGTGAATGGCTTGACCAAAGAGGTACAATTGTGGAGATAATGGCAGTGGTTAGATAATGGGTTAATTTTCAAGATAAGACCAACTGGACATCATGACAGATTAGATGTGTTGATCTTAAGTAAATAGACAGCCGGTTACTTCTCTATCAAAAATGGGTTTATTTGAGATCAGCAAAGAATTGCAATTTAGGGTCTGCAACCATAGCCAGTGACATGCAAGTCCCTCAGCAGCAAGGGAAGAGAAACTCTTTTATAGAGAGAAGGAGGAAGTTGGGAGGGCCATTGTAAACAAAGAGTCCATTGGAGGAATTGAGAGTTTGATGTGTAGTGGCTTTTCGTTGGCTGAGTTGTGACAGTGTCTCACTGGCTGAGTTTCTTGTGGGACAGGAAGAGGAAGTCTTTCTTCCTCCTGTTGGGCTGTGCTATCGACATAGGGTGTGAAAGTTCCCCCTTTGACCTCTGAACTCCAATTTAATGAGGTTTCTGTTCATTAATTTGACAGATATAAGCAATGAGAGAAAAATAAGAGTCAAATATAGCTCTGATGTTATCACCAGAGGTACTGAAAGAATGGAGGTGCTGTCAGTTGGAAAGCAAAAGGTAGTGGGAGGAGCACGTGGGAGATGAGTTCAGAAGGCGAAACATCAGAAGTCATTATTGGTCACATTTAATTAGAATCCTGAGTCTCTAGAATGCAGTATCTCCAAGTAGAAGGAGAATATCCACACAGGCTTCTCTGTTCTAGGTCTTGTTTAACAGGACCCAGTAGTAAAGGAAGGAACACATTGAAGTTCCTGTTTATCCTCAGGAGACAAGCACTCCCCGGGGCTCTGCTCCCCACCCTGCTCACTTTCATCACATGAGAGACCTTGCTAAAAACAGATCAGGCTGTGTCCTTGAGTATCTGAAATCTTGTGTCTCAGCAGGTTTGTGTTCAGCTCCCCCTGCAGTCTCAGTCACTGTGTCACTCAGAGCACAGAAGTACTCAGCCGAGTCGCTCCAATGCGCTGATGGTTTCTTCAGGTGGAAGGAGGATTCACTCTTCTTAAATTCAGCTTGGAAACCTTTGATGCCTTTAACCAGGGTGGACCCTGAAATGTACTTGAGGAGCAGCTGGAGGCCTTGGCTGGGGTACTGAACGTACCAGAAGAGAGAAGGTGTTGCACCATAGGAATAGTTGCACCTCAGCTCAAGAGGGTTTCCTTCAGAGACAGTGATGTAGTCGTCAGGCTGGGTCACTGACTGGGCTCTGGTTCCTCCTGAAACATCAATGCTGAGTCGGTGAGACCAGGACAGACAGACCTACCTGTAATGAGACACTGTCTCTAATCAGATTCCAGTCCGAACAATGTTCCTTCTATGGAGGCAGGAGCATGGAATACAACGTTACTTACTCAATGTGAAGAGCATTCCAACAGCAGAATGGTCATTGAGAACATGGCTGGGCAGTGAGGAAGCAGAGAGCTGTATTCTGGAAGATCTTCCTTGAGGAGCAGGAAGGAATGTGCCTGAGTATGCTGAGTCCTAGTAACTGGGAAAACCTGAGATTCTAGAGATCCCTGTTTAGGCAAGTTCTACAGACCATTATTAGTAACATACACTTTCTTGGCAGTGACTGCTCCTGGTGTCGAGCCTACTCCAAATGTGCCCCTCAGTGAGCTGTGGGTAAAGAAGCTCAAAGAAGTGAGGTAGAACTTGAATAGAGGAGATAATCTCAGTTTATGCAACATTGCCCTCTGGAGGTCAAATATAGAAACAAATGGAGTCTCAAGGTTTTTGTGCCCCATCTTCCTGCTCCTGTCTAGGCTTGCATTTCTTAGCATTATCATCTGATGAGAGTGTTTTCAGGAGTATATTTATCAAAAGGCTCTTTAATTTCATGAATTAAGCAGCATTATGTTATCCTATGAAGGAAATCATATTATCATCCTCATTTTATAAACAAGGAGACTGAATCATGGAAGGAACAATGTAAATTGTCCAAGGTCACAGTAAGTGACAACTGGAATTTGTCCCGTTAGTATGATTCAAGAATCCACATTATTAACCACTGATAAATTAGCACTATAGCCCTTTAGAGTAGATATTATCCTCACTTAATAAAATGAAAATCAAGTCTATATGAAGTTAAATAATCTGTCCAACGACACACAAGGACTAGAACTAATTCTATTAGACTCCAAGCCCAGCTCCTCACCTATTATGTTATCTATGATGTAGTACCACCTTTTAAGAGCAGATGTAATTTCACCAATACAAACACTCAGAGCAAAACTCAGAAGAGAAGAGGAACTAAAGATAATCCCCAAGGAACCCAAACACTGAATGGATGGGCAGTGGAAAAAGCATCAAAGATTCCTCAAAGGGTAATGCAGTGTGGTAAGTGGAAAATCAGAAATGATTGGTGTCCTGAAAGAGAAGGGAAAAGTATTCTTAAGAAGGAAAGAATATCCAACAGAGCAAGTGTTGAAGAAATGTCTAACTAGTGAGATGATGACTAAAAAGTGTCCTTTTATTTTTTTTTTGGTGAGGAAGATCAGCCCTGAGCTAACAACCATGCTAATCCTCCTCTTTTTGCTGAGGAAGACCGGCTCTGAGCTAATATCTATTGCCAATCCTCCTCCTATTTGTTTTTTTCCCCAAAGCCCCAGTGGATAGTTGTGTGTCGTAGTTGCACATCCTTCTAGTTGCTGTATGTGGGACGTGGCCTCAGCATGGCCGGAGAAGCAGTGCGTTGTTGGGCGCCCCAAATCCTAACCCGGGCCGCCAGTAGCAGAATGTGCGCATTTAACCTCTAAGCCACAGGGGCCGGCCCAGAAGGGGAGGAAATATACATAGTGTTAACTAGACAAGGATGTTCAAGTGGTAATAGTAGGCTTTATAAAGATTGGGATATATTTACACGCTTTTGGCAAAGATCTATAAGCAATGGATCAAAGTTCTGAGGAGACAGATAGGATTGAAATACAGACCTGAGGCAGGAGCACCAAATTTTGGTAGAAGGAGGAACAGTTTTTTCCGATTTTATTGGAAGGGAGGAGGAAAAGTTTGGTGTAGATTTCAGTAATTTACCAGTGTGTGAAGGCAGAAAGTTGAAACCCCTATTAATCTCTAATGGGATCTTTTTTGTTCTTATGAGTAGAAATTAAATGCCTACCGAGGGAGGAAATGGAGGATGTTCTGGGTTAGGGAGTCTGAGGAGTGTGAGAACTTTTGAAATAGTCCCTGTAGGAAATGACAATGGGAGAAAATTATAAAGAAAAAGAATACTTTTCTGGCATACAAAAGAATACTAGTTGGCTTAACTAGTGTTGAAGATGACAACAGGTTTCCATGACACCAGTTTGCACATCTGTGTGATTATCTTGAACACAGTGTACATTATAAGAAAGTGTACATTATAAGAAGATGGATACTGATCCATGATTGGAAATTAATAAAATCACTTACAGGACACAGAATTGGGGCAAGAACAATGAGACTAATGAATAAAGATGGTTTGAAGTAGGACCATGGAGTTTAGGTGTTTAGATAAAAAAATAAAAGATAGGAAGCCTTTGAGAAATAAGATGACAATAAAGTTATCAGGGGGCTAAATGAGCATACATCATCAAAGAACAAGTGCTGTAGAATGAACTGAGTGTGAGAATCTAAGGATGCAAGGTTTTATACAGGACGTAAGATTTCAGAGGTAGAGCAGCATCTACCTAGAGAATTACCATCAATCTTTCTAGAGTGTGGCCATGGGAGTTTATGGCTAAAGGGAATTCTAACTAACAGTCTTTAAAGTTGATGAGTTTAGACTTCGCTTTGAATTGTCCACATGGACATTTACGTCATGTGGTATTTTACCTTACGGTGGAACCCTCTGAGCTATGTTCAGTCTTTAATGTATAAGGAAGATTGTCTGGTGTTTATAAAGCTGGGAGAGAAAAAGGGATAGGAAAAAGTAGGGGTGAAAGGCCTGGGTCTCAAAGGTGCACAGACCATAGTCTGGGTTTTCTGAGGGTGGTGAGGAGAATGCTGTTCCTATCTGTAAATCGGAGGTGTTGTAGATGAGGGAGAATAAGGAGCAAGGACAAGAGAAAGAAATTGTATTTCAAACAGAGTCGGGTTTCAGTGAAGGCATGTGCAAGGAATTTTCACAGGGGCCACTGAATCTTTGTTTACAATAGAATGGGGACTTAGTGGCCAAAGTGGAAAGATTTCCATGGCAAGATAAGAGGCAGTTAGGTCAATTTATAAAATAAACAGAGTCAAATTCCATGGTGAATCATTCCTCTCTGGAAGGAGTCAGTCACAGGTAGGACTGAATGTGCTTCCAAGGGGTCCTAGCACAGAGGAACACAACCACAGTAAGATTAGTTGGTACTCAAGTCTCTCAGCAGGTGCCATAAATCAGTAAATTCTGGCTATCCAGATGGATTCAGCTCTCATACACCATATTACATTACACTACATTACATTACATTACAAAATCTTCATGTGCTACTATTTATAGACAGAAACACTAGAGAAAAGTATCTCTCTCTCATATTCAAAGCCCATGCAGCCGAGGGCACATCTAGAGCACAATCCCTGGGGTCCCGAGATCGCTGCACTCATTGCTTATAAATAATTGCCTGGGTCTCTGCAATGGAGGCTGTAATGTGCTGGAAGACTTTGGAATGTTTATTTAGGTTGATTGTGAATCTTCTTTTTTGCTTTCCTATCTATTGATAATTTAAGTATCTGACCCCTCTACTTTCTGAACATCATCTCTCTCTTATCTTCTCTTGCTTCTTTATCTAATATGAAGTCTGAAGACAATCATTCCAAAGCTCTTTTACAAATGCCATCAGTCAGCAGAATTCCTCTCTTCCATTTCACCGGACCACCAAATCCAAAGACAGGATCAACTCCCTTACACACTATTACAGCACACTGGAACCATGCATTAATTCTGGGGTAATGTTAATTATGGCAAAGATATTGGCTAACAAATCTTATTGACCACATAACATGCCACAGTGCTATGGGAGCCCTTTAATGTTTAAGGTTGTGGCAGGTACTACTTGTCGCCTACACATAGTGGGTTTACTTCTTCATCCTTACTAACAGAATCCTGATGTCCTTTTAGTGAGCAATGTTCCTAGATAAAAATACTTACCTTCCCCAGACTTTCCCAGCTGGGTGTTACCATGTACTCTGTTCTGATCAATAAGATGTAAGTATCCTGAGAGATTCATCATCCTTTCCTATTCAATAGGCTTTTCTACTTTTCCTAATAATCTAAAATGTCAATAGCTAGGCTCCTTGGACTACATACCAAGGGTCAAAAGTCCTACATTTGTATCCTAGTTAGAAGGAAAAGACCATTATCACATTTCTCATCTATGGTCTTTTAATAGAGGGCCAGAGCTCACTCATGGTCTAAAGTCATGCTTGTTTAACAAATGTGTTCTTACTCCAATATTTCAGGCACAAAAAATGGAAAACTAGAATGAAAACACCTGAAATTTTAGTTTTACTTTACATATCACATTCTAATTAGTATGAAGCCATTGTATCATTTTAAAATTTTTACTGGAGTATAACATATGTATAAGAAAGTATAAATATATTATAAATGTAAAGATTGATAAATTTTCACAAAATTGACACACCCTTATAACCAGCACCCAGATGAAGAAACAAAATCTTACCAACACTTCAGAGCTCCCGTGATGACTTTGATGATACTGTCCCATGGGTAACACCATCTTGACTTCTCACAGTATAGATTAGTTATGTCTGCTTCTGTACCTTGTAGAAATGGCATGTTTATTGGCTGTTCTTTTGAGAAATGCCTGCTTAAGACTTTTGCTTTTTCTATCAGTTCGCTTGTTTTCTTATTGATTTGAAGATCTTTATTTTAAAACAAAATGAACCTTTTGACAATAATATTTGCTGCAAATATCTTCTATTCACTGGAATAGAAGTGAATAGAATATCCTCTTAACTCTTGAAATAACTTAATTTTAATATAGTCCAATTTTGGTGCATAAATATTTTTGTATCCTGTTTAAGAAATAAGTATCTAACACAAAGTAATGAAAAGTTCTGTATTTTCTTCTACAAGCTTTATATTTTATTCTTACGTTCAGATCTGCATTCTATCTGAACAGCTATTTATATGTGATGTAAAGGTCAAGATATATTTTTTCTACATGACAAACTATTGAATGCCATTTATTAAAAAAACCATCCTTTACCCTTGGCAAATATTGCAAATGTTTTTCCTTTCATTCATTTTTTATTATAATACTGTTTCAATATTAGTTTTATCACAAATTTTATTTTATCACCTATCTCCATCTGCTCATCTTATTCTTCTCTTTCATTTCAGTTTTTACTCTACTTTTAGATTTTTGCTTTGTTTTATAATCACCATTTATTTACTGCACTGATGGTGCAGTTTTCTAAACTTTTGTTCTAATCACTAAAATAAATTATTTTTAGCAGTTTTCTCCTCCTCTTTGTGCTCAGGATATTTTCTTTTCCATGTGTCATATGTGTATACACTTGTAAATTCATTTCTTACAAATTCTTATCTCTTATGTACTTCTAGTCTTTAGCTAATTTGAAAATAGTTTAGTGTGTTGGCTATTTCATGCAATTCTGGTGGAACAAATCAAGTATTCTCCTAACTTTGGAAGCAATTTCTCAGACTTGCTTAACAGGTGGAGTTTGTGGAACATTAGAATCCTCAATGTGCACTGCTAATCCTCAATTCTCTGCTTAATCCTTAAAGAATGCACTCTCTTACGATAAGAATGTATACTTCCCCTCCTATGCCCTATTGGTAATGCCCGTATTAGCTCCCCCTCCTCTACCTAAAACCCCAGCACATGCTCCTCCTCCTGTACCTAAAACCCCAAACAAAAATCCCTACCTTTTTCCTGTTGATGTGTTGGGTTTGAGTTTTAACTCTCATCTCGTTGTCTGGCTGCCTTTTGATAATAAAACTATATCCTTGATACAAGCCTGACATTTTGGTTATTGGCTTTCCTCTACATCAAGTAAAGAACCCATGTTTATGTTCCGTAACAATTTGGTAAGCCAGGCAGGCAGGAGGCTCTTTTGCCTGTGGTTCTATGGCCCTGGGCAAAATGGGATTCCCTGAGAAGCAGTACAGCAGCTGCCTAAGCAACTTGCCCTAGGGACCATCCCTGGTAGTTTCCATCTGACCCAGCAACACTAGCCCTAGGTACATTTTTATTGTGGCTTTAGATTTTTTTTTTTTCTTTCTGGTTTGGACAGATGCCCTTTTGGTGAGTTTCCTCATTAAAACTGACCAAGTGCTATTTTTCCTTTCATTTGTTTGCTTCTGTTTCAGGGATTTCATTCCAGGTTACTTGAGTTTTTTTTGGGAGGCCCCAATTTTGTTGAAAGGACTAACTCTTGACTCCATTTGCTTTGACACTTGTGTGTGTGTATGTGAACGTGTAATTTGTTTGCCTCTGTTTTGGGGGTTTTGTTTCAGGTTACTGGAGTTTTGTTCCCATAAAGGAATTCTTGGCTCCATTTGTTTTGATGCTTGTATGTGTGTATGTACGTGAATGTGTAGTCTGTTTGCCCCTTTCGGGGGTTTTGTTCCAGGTTACTGGAATTTGTTCAGGGGAGCCCCAATTTGTTGAAAAAATTAACTCTTGGCTCCATTGTTTTGATACTTTTGTGTGTGCATCTGAATATGTATATTGTGTGTGTGTGTGGCAACATAATGGGGAACTTGAATTAGAATCCCAGTGGCAGCCCTCTGGGTGATGTATTGCAAAATTGATATGTTATCCATTACAAAACTATGAAAAAGAAAAAAGATATAATTTAATCAAATTTGAGGTCTCAGCTTCCTCTCATGGTCTTACAGATGCTAATGAAAGCATTAAGGTGACAAAAGAATAAAAAGAAGCTGAAAAGAAAATAAAAGGACCCTTCTCAACAAGGTGATAAATTTTAAAGGAGTTTTTAGGACATAAGACAATGGGCTAAATAAAGCAAATATTAAAAGTGGGAAAAACACAGAGGAATCAAAAAGGGAAGAAGGACTCATCTCAGCAGGATGGAAATCTCTACTTAGTTATTTAAAAAAAATGAGATGAATAAAATAGGCACCAATGGAGTTAAAACAAAGGTTTTAATAAAACACTGCCTAAGATTGGGTGAGCCAAAGGGACCCTCAACCAGCCCCCCAACATTAAAGGACTCCAACAAGCTTGTTCTATTCACCCCAGTTTGGAAAAATTTAAAAAGCCGAAAGGCAGAAATTACAAAGAGAAACCTGACCAACAATTGCATGGGGCAACAGTTAGGCTGCTAATGTTGACAAGATCATAAGGATTAAAATGTTTGAGCTAATGTTATATGAAGAGGTCATGTCAACTTTGCCTGAATGTTTTTTGGGAATGGATGTTATGTCCGACTGGGGATGCTTCCCCTATACAATAAGACTGAGACTTATTTATGGAATCCTAATAAAAATTATAGTTAGATGTATAAGAATTGATAAAATAAGATAAAATTCTGTAAAAAATTGGTATATTTATATGGACTTTATATAAAATGATTGCATCTCTTTTGCCTGATTGTATTATAGATTATATTGTGGGGATAAACATTGTGTCTCACTGGGGAACATTTCCCCTGCCTGATATTGTGATAACATATAAATCCACCCTTCAGGCTATGTTAATTAAACATGCTAAAGGAAATCTCCCTTTAAAATGGCCAAAATAGCACAACTTCCGTTTACCCAAAATAGTGTATTCGCATATGCAATTGAAAAAAGCTGGCTATAAAAATTAAACCAATGGGAAGCCTATTTTAATTTTTTAGAGGCTTCTAAGCAAGATCAGGAATCCCTTATTGCCTCTTTAAAAGAAAATAATTCAAGAAAAAACATGCCAAGTTGGAGGGTGTCAGCTGCACCAGTGACCACACTGGTTGAAGAAAACCGGATCTGCTGCTGCTCTCTAAGCTCTCACTGAGCTCCCCTACTTCAGCTCCCCAAAATGCCTGATCTAAAATTAAGCAAGTAGAAATAGGTAAACTTCTGATATAATTTGAAATTGTAATGACCATCCTGGGGGACCTCTGTTTCAGATGAGCCCACCTTATGGGGCACCTTAAAAGTGAGGATTTGACTTCTCAGAGTTAATAGAATGCAATCTTTGGTTGATATGCAGAAGCTTATAAAAGATAAAATGTCTTCAAAAACAGCTCTGAAAGGGATCCTTACAGCAAAAAGAAAAGAATCTTTAGCAAAAATCTTTGGCCATCTGAGGAGGTCCATCTGCAGGGAGCAATTTGGACCCAACTATTCTTTTGAGTTTTGTGCCTGAGACATGGCTAGAATTTTAAAGATCTCTGTTTGTGTCTATCTGTACGTGTATGACTATGTATGCAAGTCTCTCTCTATGCGTACATTTGTCTGGCTCTGGATGGCATAATTTTTAAAAGAGCTCTATTTAATTGGCTTGATGTAAGAACTTATGTAAATATTTCTAAATGTAATAGAAACTAATCCAAATGGCTTTCAAGATAACATGATATAAAATTATCTTTGGGAAGTGAAAACTTAAGTTTCTTGGTTTGATTGAAATAGACATGTCCTCAGAGTTATCAACATTGGATACGATAAAGACATGTTATCTCTGTTACGAAATTTGCTGTTAAAAAATAATAACTTAAAAGGGCCAGCCAGGTGGCATAGTGGTTAAGTTTGCATGCTCCACTTTGGTGGCCTGGGGTTTGTGGGTTCAGATCCCAGGCATAGACCTACACACTATTCATAAAGCCATGCTGTGGTGACATCCAACATGTACGGTAGAGGAGGATTGGTACAGATATTAGCTTGAGGACAATCTTCCTCAAACAAAAAGAGGAAGATTGGCAACAGATATTAGCTCAGGGCCAATCTTCCTCACCAAAATATAAATAAATAGAAATAACAAAATAATAGCTGATTTTGTATAATGAATTTTGTCTCATGGAGTTTTGTAGGCAATTTAAAATAATTATTGGAGACAGGTAAATTAAATGGATGTGAAAAAGATAAAAGATTTGTGGTGAACTTTTTAACAGTAATTATGTGTTATGGTAGGTGTACTTAAAATACCTTCAAAACTTTAGATTTTGCTAAATTGAGTTAAAGTATAAAAAACTTATTGAGTATCTAGGTCATTTCTACATAAGATAAAATGTTAAAATTAATTACTATATATAGATTTGTCTGCCTTTTGCTTCTCATGTCAGAGAAACTAAAAATATGCTTGTGTTTGTTAATAAATATGTTTTGTGCCACACTGAAGAATTTTTTATGGGAAAGGACATATTTCTAGAAAGTCCGTATGCAAGAAAAGTAAGATGTATATTTTCAGGGAAGAAAATATAAGAATGGAAATATTTTTGTTTGTTTTGTTAAAAAAGATAAATTTGTCCTAAAGTACTAGGAAAGAAAAAAAGCAGCTCTAGGAAAGAAGGCGTAGGACAAATTCTGAACATAAAAAGTAAATGACAGAAGGTTTGTGGAAGTAAAACCCTGAAGAAAGAATTTTGTGCATGGTCAAATTGGCTAAGATTAAAATGGATTTAATTAAATGAATAAGTTTCAGTATCAAAAGTAAGCTTGTGCAAAATTATAGTTTGGCGTTCTCTCTTAAAAAGATAATTTTCTTATACTTTTGATCTGTTCTTAATAAAGAGGATATAAAAGTTTTTCTTTACCTTTGAGTAAGTCTACCTAAAAGACAGAAAATCTATGTTTTGTTAAAATAATTTCCTGTGTTCAAAAAGACTGAGGTATCTCTATTTACTCTCTGTTGGCCTTTGGCATATTCTGTTGTCATCTTGGTTAAATGGATAATCTGGCATTGTTTCCTATTTGACCAAGTGTTTTAAAAACTTGATATTTTTGACAAACTTCTCCCAAAATTAAAGTCTTTCTTTTGACTTAAAAAGAAACTTTTAGATTTTCCAATTGACCCTGGGACTTCTCAAAGAATTTGTCCTTTCTTTCTATAAACAGGGAAATTAATATTAAACTAATTAGACTTATTTGGTATGTTAAATTACATGAGAAACATTGTCAAATAAATGATGATAAACCTTCTTAGGTTATGTTGTATGGTTAAAGGTTATTAATATAAATGTTTTAAAAATTACATAACATCAATAAAATTCTGGTCTGTCCTGGTTGTCAGTCATAATTTCAAAGTGTTATATGTCACAGAAATAATCAAGGTTTTTGAAAATAGCCATTTTTGGGTCTTCTGTCATTTGCAGGCAGTTGTTTTACTCTGATGTTTTTGCAAATATGTTTCATTTCAGAGAGATTCATGGAAAGGTCTCTAACACTTGCTGTAGAATGCAGTTTTCTAATAAACTTTCAGATTATGAAATTGAGCTGGGTAAGAAACCACAGAACTCTAAGGGAGAAACTGATGGCCCCATAAAACTGCTAACACAAGACCAAGATCAAAAATTGATTACATGAGACTGATTAATTGATGAGGATGATTATAATTTTTATAACTTTTCATTTGAAACAGTGATGATTTTTTTATGTTTTGTTTTTCCAGATTTAAGTAAACCTTTTTCTTCTTTCTCTTAAGGAACTATGAATTATAGCAATTTGTAAGCAAAATTGAAACATCTATCTTTTTCTCCCTATCAGATCCTTCCAGAATGTGGAAACTCTTGATGAGTGAATATTCTTATTTTCATGGCAATATAATTATTTACATAAGTTCAATAAGAATGTTCTCTTTATAGGACACAATTGGAAACACTGGTTATATTACCAAGGCTTTGACTGGAATGTCGTATTTGAGAGAAACATGTATAGACTCAGATATGACCAAACAGCTTTAAGGAACAAGGATTGACTTTATGGAATACATAAAGCCACTTGGAAAAATTGGCCTCGTGCCTTTGCTTATAGGGTTGCCAGTAACCTTACCGGTGAGTAAAGTGGGTCACTTCCCTGGCAGATGCAAAGAACCTCAGGATATTTTTGGGACCTTGAGAAGAGAGTAATTCACCCAAATCTATAGGTATTGCAGGCTGAGTCTGATGACAAGTCCTCATCTTGACTTTCCTGGCCTCAAGAGGTTTTTAAATTTCAATGTGAGACTCCTTATAAAAAGTTCCAGAAAAGCAGATTTAAAAGAGCTATATGATCAATTGCTATTCTTGTTATACTTATGTAAATAATTAGGCCAAGTTTATTGAAACTAGACTTATTTTCCAAACCAATGAGTCTTAACTTGGCTATCTTTGGCAAAAATGAGTGATTTTAGAGAGGAAAATTATGTTAAGTAGAAACAGTAATACAAATTTGTAGATATTAGATTCTAGTTCTGTTAATTGTGTTTGAGGTTTTCATTTTCTATCTATAAACTGGACTGGATCCTAAATTCTTCTAGTTTCCTTAAATATCTGGTACAGATCTCCAAACTAACATTTTCAATGTTTTCCATCTTTTTCATTTGGAATCATTGAGAACTGAAAACATCATTTTCCCCTAAAGCCCTGGAGACTGAAGTTGGACAACTTGATGTAAACTTAAGAGAGATCACCATGATAGCCCATATTTAGACAATCTTCATGCCTGCTGCTGTATAAGCCACTGAAAAGTTTATCTGAACATGCAATGACATTAGCAGAAACATTTCAAACTGCAAAAGGTACTTCAACCTTGACATCTAGAAAACTTCTTGACTGGCCATCCCCTGGGTGCAAAAATTGGTTTATAATTTACTCCAACCATTAACCTTGTTTTTCTTTTTGTTTCTCTAGAAATGTTTTTTATTAAATGCCTGGTTACATGCTACACAAAATAGGTCTAACTTTGGCAAACACTTCCTATGTTCTAGAGATGATCTAAAAGACTCAAGAGAACTCAAATTAAGGAACTAGATATTGTCAGATGTTCCTCTGCACCATCTTTGCTGTTGAAGACTAGGTCCTATGGAAATACTGGAAGCATAAGCACCAACAAGATCTACTTCATCTGCACTGGATGGGAGCATACAAGAAATGCCACAAGAATGAGAACAATATCATAGAAAAACTTCACAACTGGGATCACCCAACCCTTGGATGGCTTCATACTCTAGACCTGACTTCTTTGAATGGACAAATGAACACCTGACCAACTGCAAGTTACTCTTCAGAAGACAGTCTCCTATAGATAAGTAACAAATGACTCCCAGGTTCTTACCTTACTTGTTGAACTATTAGACAGCAGGCTACTTGGCTACATCAGATTTCACATGAGGTTCTAGGCACTAACCTTGTTTGGTTTACAAGGCACTTCTGGATTCCCAAAGGATTAAGGTCCATTATGGAGGGGATACTAAAATGTTGACTGTCTATTTTGCAAATATGTGTGGTCATCTATGCAATTATAAAATGTGGACTTAAGTGTTGTTCCAAAGTCACTGATCAAAGTACTAAAATATTAGTCACACAAAGCATATATTGTTCTCCCCACCTGGCACCCAAAAATATTTTAAAATAAAGATAGAGCAGTTTCATTCCTCTGACCCTGATCTTTGTCCTTTCTCATTTGGAAGTAGCTAGAGTGGTGTTTGCCCTCATTCTGCAAGATTGACAATGATCATAAGAAAGTGGGGATTGAAACCAAGAATGAATGAGTTAAAAGAGAGGAAATAAACTTGAGATAAGCTTTGCTAACTGTGGCTGTGCATACTCAGCATAATCAACCATTGTTTAAAACTAACCAGGTCTTTCTGTCTTTCCTTAGTATATGAGTGAGCTGTTTTTCCCAGGAAGTCAAGGTCCAGATGTCAAGAAGAAAGGAGATTCAGCCTCACAAAGCCAAATTCAGGCCCAGGATGAAAACTAACCAGAAAAGTCCAGATGGTCAAGGAAAAAGGAGATTTAATCTTCAAGACAAAACACAGACTGAAAAAGCCAGCCAACAAAGACACATGCTACCCCTCCACTACCTAAAATCCCAGAACATACTCCCTGTCCTTTATCTAAAATCCTAAATAAAAAACCCTACCTTTTTCCCTTCAAGGAGATGGATTTGAGTTTTAATTCCATCTCCTTATCTGGCTGCCTTTTGATAATAAACCTCTTTCCTTTCTGCAAGCCTGACTCTCCTGTTATTGGCTTTCCTGTACATTGGGTAATGAACCTACGTTTGTGTTTGGTAACAGCTACTCATTAATTTTCTAATTTATGAAGATAAGTTTAGAAACATATTTTAAAGCAGAAAACATTGAGTGCAGGAAGAGCCACATGATTTTTTTTGATTGGTAGAGGATTATTTCTGAACAGGGATAAAAAAGACAGGAATATGAGAAAAGGCTTTTAAATCTGTTCACTACTTGAACATTGGCAAGCACTGTGTTTCCTGGGGGCATAGCTTTGCTGAATCATCATATATACCTTTTACACCTTCATTGGCTTGTAGTTATGGCAATGGGTTGATTGTGAGTATCAACTTATGTCCAAATGTCTTTCTTTTATTTTTTCTGTTTCCATTTTTGTAAAGTTAGGAGAATTTTCTCCTTTCCAGGAGATTGTAGCTAAATGTCATTATAACTCTTCAAAACATCTGGTGTCAATCACCTTATGACAAATGCAGTATATTAATAGTTTTAATAGAAGAAGGAAAAATTTATACCACTTCGCATGATTCATGAAGAATGTCACAGATAAGGAGAATTTTGAATTAGAATGAACTGAAATTTCACGGAAGGGCTTAACAAAATACTTGGGGGACCTATTTTACTAATAATTACTGAAAAGGGAATAAAGGAAAGAAGGCAAAGAGAGGAGGGAGGAAAAAAAGGAAAACAGGAAAGAAGGAATTAATGAGTACATGAATAAATAGGGATTTTGAAATATATCTCTATCTTCATTATTATACGCATGTGATATTCTTGAGCTCTTTCTTATATTTTTTAGAAGATCTAACTCATGCCTCCAGTATTTTATTCTATTCCTAACATTTGTCAGTAAAATTTTCAGTCATGAATATTTATTTATTCAATAAATATTTGTGGAGCACCTACTATTTGTCAGGTACTGTGCTAGTTACTGAGGATACTTCAGTGAAAATAACAGACAAAAAAAAAATACATTTCAGACCTTCGTGTTTTAAAATATAATGATGCAGAGATGGCCTTAGAATGAAAAGAAGACAAAAGACTGTGATGAGGAGGAAACGAGTGAAAAAAATAACTGAAGGGATTTTGAAGGAGATATGCTAATCTTTAGAAACTGCTACTAGCACCTCCCACTGCACTTTCTAAGACCTGAGTAAAATATCTGTTCCCTCATGGAATCATAACAATTTCCCAAGTATGATAATCATAGCCATTTCGATTTATGTCTACCTTCTATGTACCAGGACAAATTTCTCAGTGTTTGTGAAGATCTAAGAATATCTTGAATGCCACTCACATCAAGGGTAGGAGCTCCTGGCTCCTGTTTTCTCTGCTTTGTGTACTAATTTCTTCTTTATCCTTTCTGCTTGGAAAGTACATGGCTAAACAGAGCAATGGCTGCTTCATAATCTCTCTATAATCAACATGTATTTCTACTGCCATCTGGATATTTAGGGGGCTAGCACTATGTCTTTATAGGATTAAAGACCATTGCTTTTCTCAACTCGTAACTCATGATACCCTCTCTAACATTTTGACATTTTGCTTTAAAATGTGTATCATCTCCTAGGATGAGTACTATAATCCATTCCACTGACTTTCCGTTTGATTCATCATTTGGGGGTTTTCTTCTTGCTGTTTCTTCCAGTAAGGCAAGATTGAACAACATATGCTCAGATTTTGGAGCTTGACAATCTCAGGTTTAAAAATAAATTAAAAAGTTGGTGCTAAAACATATTAAGACTGTGAATATTGGCAAGATTTTGAATATCTTTGAGATTTAGTTTTCTAATATGTAACATAGGTCTCAGAACAATTCTTCACCAAATGATAGTGAAGATTAAAAAATATAACATACTTAAGGCTTTCTTAAAAGGATGCTGACTTTTGAAGCCAAAAATAAATACTTGGAGATTTGACAATGCAAAAATTAAAGACAACCACATTAAGAAATAAACAAAAGGTAGTATGTTAGAATAAAATATGCAAATAAATATAAAGCAAAGAACTATATAAGATTTCTACAAAGTAAAAGGAAAAGAAAAGTAACGTAGCAGAAAAATAGTCAAAAGGTAAGAATAAGCATGTGACTAAGGTCAAAAAACAGAGTGCCAAAATATGCAGATAAAGTTGCTTGAATGCACTAGGAACCAGGAAAAAGCATATAGATAAGTATATTTGGATTGTTAAAATAAAAATTATTGGTAATTCCCAATTTGTGCAAGGATGTAAAACAAGCCTTCTCATTTCGTGTTGGTTGGAGTGTAATTGTTTAATACCATATGAAGGAGAAATTGTCACTTTCTCAAAAAATTTTAAATGCAATTTTCCTTTCACATAGCAATTCTAATTTCAGAAATCTCATTAAAATAGACACTTCCACATATATACAAAAGTGAATCTACAAAGACGTATAAGACAATATTCTTTATGACAGCAAAGAAATAGAAACAAATTTGCATCAAGAGGAAAGTAATCAATTAAATGATGGAATGTTTCAAAATACTACACAGGCATCAGAAAGAATTAAGTGAACTTCTCTACATTTTCCTACTGTAGGAAGATCTCCAGGACACTTTATTAAATGAAAACCGAAAAGTAAGTTGCAAAAAATTCAAATAAATCCAATTTACATGGCAAATTGTTTGCTTGTGTATATATATGTGTGTGTCTGTGTGTGTGAGTGTGTACATGATTGCATCAAATTATATGCAAAAATACAGGCTGGCTTAAACTATCGGAACTGGTTTCTCTGAGAGGGACAGTGGGAGCTGGGGGGAATGAAGGAGATGCACTTACACTTTCACTTTTGCTCTGCCTGAGCCTTTTACAATGAGATGGGTATGTGTTCCTTAGGGAATATCAAAAAATGATGAAAACTTTTTAGAGATGCAGGACTTCTAAACAAATAATAAACTACTATTCACTTAATTTTTGTTTCTTTCCAAAAAAAAATTTCTTCATCACAAATATATGTGCTCTAGACTAGCAACACAAAACAGTTCTGATTTTTCTCAGAGAAAGGATAATTTGTTTCTGCTAACCGGAACAATTATGATAGTATGCATTTCAGAGTTTGGACTTGCCCCTGGGTCCAAATGAAAGAAGCCTTTGGGACAAGTAGAATTATTTTTATTTTCCTCACCTTTTGTATTGAGACTAACACAGTGAAACCAACATTTTATTGACATGAGGAGGAGCCATGACAAAGTATTAATAACTCTTCACTTCACTGCTATGTTAGAATTATAATTCTTAGTCTCCTCATAATTCTTCTCAGCCACGTCAACAAACGAAATGCTTGTTCCTTGTCCTCCCTCCCTTCATCCTGTCTTTCTTCTTTACTTATCTATCTTCTCCCTTTTTCCTTCCCTTCCTTTTCCTCCTTTCTTATTGCTCTCTCATTCTCCTTCTAGATGGCTCTAGATTTGCTCTCCATGGCTGCTGCCTCCCACTCCCCACCCCCACCACCAGAGAGATATTGCACAGGTGCAGCCCCATCTGTCCCAGTGTGCCTCTCACGATGCAGTAGTACACAGCGGAGTCTCTCAGGGTGACCTGGCGCAGGATCAAGGTACTGGACTTTCTGTCTGTTGCAAAGGTCAGAGAAGCTATGCTGTTGTTCACAGTGTTTCGTAAGCCGTGAATTATATACTGTGGACTCTGACTGGGATTTTGCCGATACCAATGTATATAATCATCTACACTGACGGTAGAGTGGTTACAAGGTAGGTTTACATCATCTCCTTCAGCATAATCCATGGAGCTGGGTTGAGTGGTCTTAGCATCAATCGCAGTCCCTAAAGGGTTAAGAAAATCAAGTTACTTCCTGACCACAAATCAATGTAATTCTATGGATCAAGGACACAACAATTCCATAACTCTTGGGCCCTATCTCATACTCTAGTGTGTCTATTTATATCCTGCTAGAAAACAAAAATATCATCCATGTTCATGATGGAGACCAAAGATACATGCCAAGATTCAGAGACTCCACGGGCTCTGTTCCATGGGTCCTTGGCTCAACAAACCCAGAGATTTCTTTAAACCTGGATAATGTTAAGAACTCTTTTAGGATCATGGCTATGTTTTAATCATGTAGAAGTTTGTGTGTCCTAGACAAATGCAGCGATCAGTTCTCAATTCCATCCCTAGCATGCTGGAGAAATCACAGGGAGAAGAGTAGAGAGCAGTTAATACTTCAAGGTCCCTTGGCCTTAAGACCATCCCTTGGTAGACACAGAAAACTTACCCAAGGTCAGAAACAGAGTTACTCCAGTCACCAGCCTCATGTTTCAAGGACAAACTAGGATCATGGGCCCAGATCTCAGTCTTTGAGTCTGAACCTAGGATTAAAGAGGTTCCAGAGAACAGAAGCAACAGCTACTAGTAAAGAGTTAAAAGGAGTGCAGCTACCACTGTGTTGTTGCCAGGACCTTGTCAGCCAATGAGAGAGAAGTTCCTTCTTCCTCCCCTGCTTTAGTTGTGTCCCCAAGAAGAAGGTGAGAATATCAACCAGACATCCGTAACTCACAGGCTGCCCACTGCATCCATTTGTGAGGTTTAAAGTCTGGCTCTGGATAAGGACAATCAATCACAAGGAGGGGTCTATCCAGAGCCTTTCTTCCATCATTTCTTCCGCAATTTACCAAAGAAATTGGCTGATGCTCCACAGAGCTTGTGGAAAGGATACTTCAATCCCAGAAAACTGCACTCAGCTCTGTGCTGTAAGGAGATAAAGAGTCCCATCCACACTCCAGAAAATGCATATCAGATTCAGAAGTAGGCAATGGTGTGCTCATGGGGAAAAGAAAAATTATTAAAAACTAAACCTCTTGGAGCTCAGGTTTTCTACAAAGGTCGCTAGAGTCAAGTATCCACTGTCCTCTAGGGAGACATTTCTCAATGCGTCTGTTATTGATAGAGTAACTGATGACACGTATGGTGCTCACTCTGATCCTCCTGGAACAAACGTCCTTAATACTCATCTCCTTTATGTCCATGCTCTGGGTGCTGGGCACCGAGGACACTGAGGCAGAAAGAAAAGAGAGAATGGAATGCAAACAAGGGCAGCAGGTGGCAGTGGTAGAAAAGGTTAGAGGAGGGAAGAAAAATTAGTATAAGGAATGGGGATGGTAAGGGATCATCAGAGAAGGGAAACAGAGGGAAAGTTCTTAGGGAGGTACAGGCAAAGGGCTCAGGCTATTGGGCTAAGGGTCCTGAATCATTGACCACATACCCTCAGCAAGAGATTATAAAGTACAAGTAGTCTAGAGAGGATGGAATATGTCATTTGTCCTGTTTTCTGTGGAACATCAATGGAAAACATAAGCTTACCTTCCCTTCTCCAAGAAAAGAACAAAGTTTGCAGATGAAGCAGCTCCCTCTTGTGACTGAATGCATGAACTGCACAACTCAAACCAGGCCAAACGTCAGCCAGCAATCTTCTGAAAGATGCCTTCTTCAGGGTTGAAGGTGGACGTCTTAGTTGTAATACCTCTGTGTTCATCTTGTTTTCTCCAAACACTCTGTAAACTCCAAGGAAGGTTTTGGTTGTTTTTGATTCCTTTATTTCAGTAATATCCCCACTATGATTCTCAGTTGTTAGCCTTTCTTTAATTGTCCTTTTCTCTCTTACCTCATATTTAAAGGTTGGTTCAAAAGCCCATATTATTTAATGTTTATAAGAGAGGTTGGTACAGACTAGGCACTCAAGAATTACCTGTTTCCTGAGTGATTAGATGAGTCATTATTTATGAATTTAGTGGGAGAAGTTATGCTGAGCACCTCTTTAAACTATTCTAAATACAATCTTCCAATTTTATGGAAGATATTTTGAACAAAGGAGTGCAAAAGGATAAATATAGGGTTAGATTGTGGATAAAATTTAACCAATAGATAACAAACTTCCAAAATCTAGGGTGGGGAAAATCAGACTGTGAAGATATGGGAGTAAATGTCATAGTAATTATACTTCATTCATTTAACAAATATTCATTGGGAGCCTATTCTGTGTCAGATCACACACACAGACAGACACACAGATAAGTCAATAATGCACTACTGTTGAAAATATAAGAACAAATAAAAACTGAAATTACTTAAAGGCAGAAGAAAAGTAATTAACAACTTTGTTGGTTTATTTACCATTATTTTTTAGAAGACAGTAGAGGCCACTAATAATTGCATTCTTAAATAATATTGAAGAACATAAAATACTCCATATGACTCTGGAGAATCTAAAAATATGTTTGTCCGGTGTATTGCCTCTTTTCAGAGTCTTGAATTATAGAAGATGGTATTTTTTGTAGGACCATATGAAGTGACGTTATCTTCCTTTGCTTGATGAAAACCAAAATAATGTACTTAATTTACTTTCAAAAAAGCAAGAGAATTTGATAAAAGACTGACACCTTTGCACGATGAATACTCTCAACAAGCCAAAAATAGAAGAGAAATTCCTGAATCTGATAAACGATATCTATGAAAATGTCCGAAGTCAATATTATTTCCCCTAAGGTCAGGAAAAAGACAAAGAGATAGACTGTCACTACTTCTATTCATTATTATACTGGAGAGCCTGGCATCAACTCAGGAAAAGGAGAAAAATGTATAAAGTTTGGAAAGGGAGAAGCAAAGCCATTTTTGTTCATAGATGATATATGTGTATATGTAGAAAATACAAATGTATCTACAAACAAACTACAAGAACCAGAACTAATAGGTGAATTAAACAAAATACTAAACACAAAAATCAATTTTATTTCTAGATTCTAGCTAAAAGCATTGGAAAATAAATTTAAATGCCATTTATCAAATACCTGGGGTTAAATTTAATGAAGATATGAAAATCCTCTGGAATAAAAGCTACAACACACTAATAAAAGGAATTAGCGAGTACCTACATAAATGAGGAAGATATCATGTGAATCTGAGGACTCCTTATGTTAAGGTGTCAACTGGCTCACATTGACCCATAAATTCAGCACAATCCCAATCAAATCACTAGCAACCTTTTGTGGTGGAAGTTGAGAAGCTAATTCTATAATTTATGTGGAAGTACAAAGATCTATAATATGCCTTGAAAAAGGAGTCAGTTTGACTTGCACTGCCTGATTTTAAAACTTATGTGAAGCCCTAGTAATCAAGACAGTCTGGTCTATTGGTATGATGATAAAATAAACGGGTCAATAAACAGAGTCAAATCCAAATACAGACCCATACACATACACTATCAATTGATTTTCTCCAAAGTTGTCTATATAATTCAATGAGGAAAAAGTGGTCTTTTTAGGATAAGTGTTGGAGCAATTGGGTATTTATGTTTTTTGAAAGTACCCTGACCCCTCCCTCACACCACACAAAAAATTCTAGATGCGTAAGAGCTCTAAGTTTGATAGGTGAAACTGTAAAGCTTCTCAAAGAAAGCAGGGGAATTTCTTTATCAACTTGGGAGTGGGCAGATATTTCTTTAAAAGTATACAAAAAACACTAACCATAAAAGAAAAAATAATAAATTGCACTCCTTAAAATTAAATACTTATGTTCCTCAAATACAACATTGAGAGAGTGAAAAAGCAAGTTACAGACTAGGCAAATATTTGTGCTACATATACCTTATAGAGAACTTAAATACAGAATACATAAACTTGCCTATAAATGTCAAAATAAGAAAAATAAAGTAAATAACCTACAACCCAAAGAAACATGGACAAATGATGTGAAGTGACACTTCTCAAAAGAAATTATCCAAATGGCCAATGAGCTTAGGAAAACATGCTCAACATCATTAATCATCAACAAAATGTAAATTGAATCCACAATGTGATACCACTACCACAGTAAAATGGTTAATATTTTTAAAAGAATAAGAACTTCTGCTTCTAGAAAGATGGAGTTGTCACAAATTTTATTTTAGCCATTCTGATAGGTGTGTAGTGATATCTCATTTTAATTACCATTTCTCTAATGACTAATGATGTTGAGTGTATTTTCATATGCTTATTTGCAATCTATATATTTTTTTTAGTGAATATTTTTTGGCCCATGTTCTAATTGGATTGTTTGCTTTATTTACTGTTTAGCTTTGAGAGTTCTTTATATACTTTAGATATTAGTCCTTTGTGAGATTTATGATTTGCAAATCATTTTTCTTAGTCTGTAGCTTGTCTTTTCATCTCCTTAAGAGGGTCTTTTGTGGGGTAAATGATCTTAATTTTGAAGTCCAATTTATCATTTTTAAAAAATTTTTATGGTCTGTACTTTTGGTGCCAAGTCTAAGAACTCTTGGCCAAGAATTATGTATCAAAATTTTGTCCTATGCTTTTTTCTAAAAATTTTATAGTTTAACATTTTACATTTATGCCTGTGATGCACTTTAAGTTAATTTTTGTATAAAATGTGAGACTTAAGTTTCATTTTTATTGCCTATGGATGTCCAATTGCTCTGATGCCATATGTTGAAAGGTTTATCTTTCCTCTGTTGAATTTCTTTGCCACTTTTGTAAGAAAAATCAGTGGGGTATTTTTGTATGGATCTATTTATGGGTTCTCTATTCTTTCCCATTGATCTATGTGTCTATCCCTGCACCAATAACACATAATCTTCATTACTGCAGTTATAGCTTGAAACCAGGTAGACTGATTACTCCCAATTTCGTCTTCTTTTTTCAAAATTGTTTTTAGCTATTCTAGTGTCTCTACTTTTTCATGTAAATTTTAGAATAATCTTGCCTATATCTATAGAAAATCTTGTGTGGATTTTAACAGGATCTATGTAAAATGTGTATATCAATTTGGGGATAATTGACATATTTACTCTTTTGAGTCTTCCAATTCCAAGCAAGATGTCTCTTCATTGTCTTCTTTGATTTCTTTCATCAACATTTTGTAGTTTTCAGCATAAAAGTTCAGTATATGTATTGTTAGATTTACACCTAAGGATTTGGGGGCTTTTTTGAGCCATTATAAATGATATTGTGTTTTTAATTTAGATGTTCACATATTCATTGTTAGTATATAGAAACACATTTGGTTTTAGTATGTTTGTCTTGTATCTTGTGACTTTACTGAACCCATTTAATAGTTTTAGGACTTTTTTGGTATATTCTTTGAGATTTTCTACATGGATAATCATGTTATCTACAAACGGTGGACGTTTTACTTCTTTTCTGATCTACATGATTGTCTTTACTTTTACTAGCTTTGTTGCACTGGCTAGAACATCTATCACAATGTTGAACGAAAGTGATGAGAGTAGATATTCTTGCCTTGTTCCCAATCTTAGGAGAAAAGTATATGGTTTTGAACAAGTAAGCATACTATTAGCTGTTGAGGAAATTCCCCACTATTCCTATGTGTCTCAGAGGTTTTATCACGGATGAGTGTTGAATTTTGGTAAATGTTTTTTTCTGCATATATTAATATGATCATGTGATTTTTCTTTTTCAGACTGTTAATGTGGCGGATTCTATCAATTGATTTTTAAATATAAAAGCAGCCTTGCTTCCCTGAAAAAAATAATCCATTTGTGTTTGGTGTATTATTCTTTTTATATATTGATGAGTTCTACTAGCTAATATTTTGTTGAGAAATTTTATGTCTGTATACATGAGGGAAATTTCTCTGTAGTTGTATTTTTTGTATGACCTTTGTCAGTTTTGATCAAAGTGATACTAGCTTCATAAATTGAGTTAGGAATTATTTTCTCCTTTCTATTTACTGGAAGATATTTCATAGAATTCATGCTAATTCTTCTTCAAATGTTTCGTAGAATTCTCCAATGAAACCATCTGAGCCTGGAAATTTATTTTTAATTAAAAAATTTATTTCTTCATAGACGTTGTGACTTCAGCTTTCTCTGACTCATGCTCTGAGGAGAGATAAGGAGGAGCTGCTCCTGGAGCCCCACAGCAAGGGTTGGGGACAGGCAGCAGGTGCTTTGAGAGCGCTGTGCCTCTGCACAGAAATAGGTTCCTACATCTGCCATCTGGGCAGCCGTGATGTACAGAGAGCTGTCCTTTCTAGTCTCTCCAAACCGAGCTGTCAGTCTTTTCTGCTTCTTCACTTCTCCTCCCATAACTAATATCATCAAGAGAACAGGACTTCCCCCGGGCCTCTGCTTATACCACTGTAGTCTCTTTAAGGTGCTGGAGGAATTGCAGTATGTGGTGAAGTTCTCTCCTTCTTGTAGGAGCAGGAATGGAGGAATTTGCTTTATCTGTTGTCCGTTCATTTCTGTTCAGAAACACAATGGGAGGCCTCAGAGAGAGTCTGATTAGATCTCTATTGTCTGAGCTACAATGGTCTCTCTCATTCTTCTTGTCTATTTTTCTCCTTTCCATGTCTCCCTCCCCAACTCCCTCCATCTTCCTACTTTTTATTTTTTTTTCCTCAAATTTTTACCCTCAATCAGAAAATCTCATTCCTGTAGATGCCTGCAGATAATATTCCACTATGTTCAATTCTCTGGAAGCAGTCAGGGAAATCTCAAACTCACATGATACTTGCATCCATATGATCAACACTGGCACCAAGAGTAGCATCTCCCTCTTCATCCTCTTCAGAAAGAGTTGTTGAATCTGGCTGCTCTTAAATGCGTGTCCCTTGTACAAGTTTCTTCAGGACCCAAAAAAATGTTATGGTCTACCACCGCCTTTTGGAAAGGAGAAGGAGTGACCGCAATTTGAGACAGCCCCTCAGACTTATCACTATTTTACTCGCTCACCTTCAGAGTGGGGTCTGTGTTTGCAAATGCTGCCCCCCTGTGGCTGGACTCAAAATTGCTGAATTTATAACCAATTCCCTATACACTGCTTTCTAATTCAAGTGGTAGAAATGTTTGTCAAGGCTTAGAAAGAGCTCACTGATGCTGATATTGTTTAGAGAGGAATAATTTCCCTTTTAAAAATGGATTATGTTATTTAAAACCAGGACATTAGGAGGAAATAAAAAATTTCAATTGTCACTTCCAGTTTCATCCAGTATCATGTAGTGTGTGTCTGTGCATGTGCTAATGGAACATATGAGGTAACAGACATTTTAATAAGTGTGGAAAAGACTCACAATTTGTTGTTAGACAGCCCATTATATCAAAATGGAAGATAAAAAGAGCCTATTTCTCTGTTGCCATACAGATTACCCTAGTAGTAAATTATCCAATTTAGAGCTCACATCTACTATCCCACTATGTCACTTTTACACATATCAGGGATTTTTAAAAATCAATATAATTTGAAAAAAAAGTCTTATCTATCAGATGTGAATTTCTCTGAGATGATTTTTTTAAAGCAAAACACTTGGATAGAACAGCTTCATATGGCTCCACAAATTTCAGTCTCACTTTTCACAGCACTTGTCACCCTCTGTTATCAAGACAAACCTGTGCCTTGAGGGTGTGTATGTGTCATCTTCAAGAACTGTGCTGCCCTATATGGTAGCTACTAGAAACATGAGGCTACTTAAATTTAAATTAATTAAAAATAAATACACTTTAAATTTAGTTTCTCAGTCATACTGGCCATATTTCAAATGCTTGTAGCTGCATGTGGCTAGTGGCTACTGGACAGTGCAGACACAGAACATTCCCACCATCTCAGAATTTCCTATTGGACTGTGCTGCTCTGGAAGTTAGGGTTTATAAAACAAGGAATTTTGTCTGTTTTGTTCGCTGATGTATCACAAGGGAAGTCCCTGACGTGTGATAGGCACTCAATAAATATTTGTCTTTTGTTCATCACCATGTTCCCAGAAACTACTCGAATACCTGCTAAATAGTGGATACTTAAATATTTGTTGAATGATAAATATGTATGTTTGTATATATAATATGTGAGAGTTTGAACACAAAATATTTCAAAGACCAATCTAAATGTACCCTTCCATGACTGTAAACAATCAAGGGATGTTTGTAGCTGTTTAGAAACGTTACTTTGGGGAGACTGTATTACTTTCCTAGGTCTACCATAACACATTACCACAAATTTGGTGGCTCAAAACAAGAAAAATGTATTCTCTTACAGTGCTGGAGGCCAGGAGTCTGAAGTCTAGGTGTTGGCAGGGTCATGACTGCTCTAGGGGAAAATCCTTCCTCACCTCTTCTAGCTTCTGGTGCCTCCAGGCATCCCTTGGCTTGTGACTGCATAATTACAACTTCTACCTCCTTTGAGAAGACCTCACAACGCCTTCTCCTCTGTGTGTCTCTTAACAGGACACTTCTCATTGGATTTAAGACCCAGCTGGATAATCCAGGACGATCTTATCTCGATATCCTTCACTTAATTACATTTGCAAAGGTTCTTTGTCCAAATAAGGTCACATTCACAATTTCCATGGATTAGGATGTAGACATGTATTTTGGGGGTCCACCATTCAACCCACTATAGGAACTCTAATGACTTTGAAGTGTTGTCATGCAAAGGTATTAATGGTAGAAATCTCAACACTTCATTTAGAGTCAAAAGAGAATCTGAATCTGAATTAACGCAAATTATGAAAACAGAACAAGAAGTAGTTTTAGGATGTGCTAGAAAACGAAAGTCCCTTGAGTTAAGATAAACTTTTTTGAAATACACACCATTGGGATACTTTTTCCTTCTCAAGGATGTTGGATTTGGATCCCAAAATAAAAACAAAGTTATCAATCCTATGGTAGTGAAGACTCCTTCCCCATTCCAAAAAAGCAAGGAGTCTGGAAGGAGCACATGTGGATGCTATACAAGTTCTGTTATCTTCACACAGAACAGGAGCCCTGCTGCAGTTTACATAAGGCATGTAAACCAGAACAGAAAAGTCTCAACCAGGAGAAATTGGCTCTTTCCCAACTCACACCATGGTCTCTGTTGTAGCCTTTCTTTGGGTCTCATGGTTTGAAGCAGTAATTTGCTAAATGAAGAGAAGGGGACCTGGTGATGCATAGGTTTAAGGAGTAGGAGGAATCTCCGCACTCCTGATAGGAAATGCTCCACTGAATATAAATATAAGATAGCTCTAAGTAGCAAATACTTTTGTCAAAATAATCATAAGTGAGGGCCAGATCTAATAGTATTTATAATAAATGTTACAAGTGTTATCCTGTTAGATTTCAGATAAGAAATACATTATGCTGCCTGAAGTGAACCATGAAGGATGAGTAGACGTGTGTGCGTTTTACAGTGGGAAAAATATATTCTGGACAAAGAGGGCAACATCTGAAATAGCACAGATTTAGGAAAGAGCTTAATATGTGTGTAAATGGTTACAATTTTAAAATGGCTGGTATACATCTGGAGTATGTGGTGGAATAGAGTGGATGATGAAAATGGAAGATGACTTAGGGAAAAACTGTAAATGGCCTTACATCTTTTAGTATAGAGTTTGATCTTTACAACTTCTAATGGTTCTTCATTACCCAAAGATAAGCAGGAAGTGATCTGATTATATGTTTTATAATAACTCTAGGGGTCATGTAGGAGTTAGATTCAAGGAGTTGAGACTAGAGGCAGGAAGGCAATTAGGAGGCCATTGCAATCAACCCAACGAGAGTGCTGAATACCTGAATTAGATGAATAGCAAGGAGTATAGAAATAAGGAAACTGACATGAGTGCTATTTGAGAGGTAAAACTGACATGACCTTGAAAATTACTGGATGTGTGTTGTGCTTCATTTGCACTCTGGTACCTACCTGTCGTAAAGAATCTGCCTATTCTATTAGCTCTTGGGGTAGCTAGTGGCCAAAGATGCCCCCAATGACCCATGCTTCCTGATTCCATGCCTTGTGTAGTCCCTTCCACACTGAATCTGGGCTGGCTCCAGGACTCACTTTCATAAACAGAATGCAGCAGAAGTAACATCATGGCAGTTCTGGGACTAAACATTAAGATGGCCTGGAAGCTTCCACTTTTGTGATTTTGGAAGCCCTAAGCCACCAGGTAAGATATACAGCTTCTCTTCCAGAGAGACCACATGCAGAGCCCATGTGGAAAGGAACAGGCCCTGAGAACACATCAAGTGAGAGATAAGCCCAAACATCTGAGTGTTCTAGCTGAGCCCAGCCTTCTAGCCATTCCCAATAAAGTTTCAGACATTTAAGTGAGCAAATTGGGTGATCCAATCCAATCAAGCCCCCAGACGTGACCTGGAACAGAAGGGTCATGAAATAGTAAAATGGCAGCTATTTAAAGCCACTTAGTTTTGGGGTGGTTTGTTATCCAGCAAACCACAATGGCACTGAAGTCCTTGGAAGAAGAGTCTTGTTGAAGACATGAGAAATTGGCAAGAATAAAAATGTGTTTCCTCTATCTGATTTCTGATTGGCTATAATAGCTCCACCTGGAATATCTGCCTATTTCACCAAAGTTCTTTTCAAGTATGGTCCTAGCGCTCCTGCTCTGGCATAGAAGATATGGTGGCGACGCTCAGATGTAATGGGAGCCCTGGGCCTCCACGTCACAGGCAGGTGGCTGATTGCTCATGTTGGGGCCAATAAATAAGGAGAAGTAAGTTTTTCTTGTTCAAGGTGATTTTTATATCTGACTTATTCTTCTCATTCAATGTGACTAAACTCTAAAAAAAGAAAAATGAGAGGATATTTACAACGGCATTCCAGTGTCTCTATAAATAATCAAAATTTAACAGACTATTTTCAATTTCCGATCAATTTTAGAACCCAAAGAGACTGAGAATTTTGGTCTATATTCCCTTGGTTACATATGACTTTCATAAAGATATGGATATATTTTTATAAGGACTCTGCACTCCAGATATACATTTTTCTCATGTTTATAGCAGATTTTCAAAATTATGTGCCGCTTATCCAGCAATTGATTACATGTGTGGGAAGAGCTTTATCCTCTCACATCCAAAGTCAAGCAGGAGGTCCAAGGAAGTTGGAGTCATGGGCCAGTTTCAGGTCACATTCTATATGGAACTGCTGCATAAATGTGATCAATTTCTATATGTTCTATGACATGAAAAAGCCTGTGAAGCATTGTGTTGCAGCAACGCACAAATGAACCAAACTTTGCCCTTGATTTTTTCTGTGCCTTTTGTGTCTACCAATTCACAGTTAGCTAAAGCCACAGGATCATTACTGAAGATATTAGAAAGTCTTCCATTGATCTTTATGTCAATAATGGTGGTGACATGGTTTGGGAAGTTGAGCAACAGACAAAACAATGATTGCTCTTCTTTTGTGGTTTTTTTTTTAATCTCATCTCCTCTCTCTCTGTCTCCCAGGCACATTGTAACTGCATTTTTTAGGAGGAGTTAACAATACGTAGTAGCGGTGGCTGAGAATTGGGGGAACAAAGAAGGCCTCGAGGTACATCCTTTCTGGCTGATTGGGGACTATTGTGAGGCCCAGATCTTCAGCTCAGGCTTCCAAGCTCACACGTTGGGCCCCAATAACTCCCTAACATCACTCCCACTCCTCATGAAAGACTGCGCTCCTCTGTTTGTCACTCAATTTAACCCTCCAGGATTGTTATTACCTCTACACCCATCTCCTGTGGCTCTCCTAGCATGCCCCCCTTTCCTCTGCTTTATGTTTACTTGAGCACTACATCTTCCACAAAGACCCCATGCCAGTGGCCCTCCTTTCTCCTCAACTCCTAAAGTAACTATCTAGGCCTCTTCCTTGGTATTTACTCCACCCAGGCATATGTGTATGTAAGTCATATGAAACTGTCATTTTCGTACTTGAAAAATCCATTATCAGTCGTACTTTGCATTTGCTCTTTGAGAAAAGTGAACTGCATCTTGTGCATTTATCTTTTACACTTGGTCACTTTTGAATAAATAATAATTGCTGTTTAAATGCAGAGCTGATGGACGAGCCTGACACCAAGGTTTCACCTTGGGCTTGTCATGGGTAATTTGACCTGGGTCTGTCCCTGGACTGATGGAGGCAGCTTCTTCAGCAGGAAAATATTTGCCTACAGGGCTGTGATGACAAGGAAGGTGGAGCAGGGACGCTCCATGGGGTTGGGATGTGGATAGTGGGGAATGCTAGAGGCACGCCAATCCTACCCCAGGGTGAGCCCTTCTTAGCAGGGCTCCCCAGTCTTCCTAGGCCAGGCCAGCCCCTGAAAGAAACTGTGAAAGAAAAATGCTGTTTTCCAGGAGGGCTGAAAGCAGAGGATCTTGTCCTGGCCCCTCCCAAGCTGCCGTAGAAGGTCTCCATGTTTCCCCTGTTAGATTCTTGTTTATGCCTCCTATAACTTTAGGCTTTGGGTTTGGAGAAATAAGGCCTCAGTGTGAAAATGAACATGGAGGTAGATGGGGCCTGGCAGAAGGCGGGACATCCAGAGCATTAGGACGAGCCAACCCCCTGGGTATTTTCTCTTTTGCAGTAGTTTTGAAATTATTTTTCCATTTATAAGGAAAACCCTTTGGCCCCATTTGAAAATAATGCTAAGGTTTCATCTCATTGGGAGAAGGGTTAAGATGGGCTACTCTGCCCCTCTTTGACTCTGATGTTGGGAGAAGGGAGGTTGGAACAGGGGAGTGGTAAACCAGCAGGCAGAAATGACAGAGAATGTCACCGAGGCATAGCAGTTGTCACTTGGAAAGGGCTTACTCCCTGGGGAAGAGGACCATGGGAGGTGCAGAGCGCAAGGAGATGAGTTGGTTCAAGAGGAAGGAGTCTGAGAAGAAAGAAAGTGAAGACCCACACCTAGAGAAAAAGAGAAAGAATGGGGGAGGGGGCAAGAGTACAGAAAGAGGCTAGCTTCCCCCTACCCTGCCTCTCCAGACATGAGGTTCTCAGGGCTTCTCTCTCACATATGGGCCTAAATCAGGAAGAGTGAAATCTTGCATTGCTGTGGTTAAAAGTTATTGCTTCGGATAATGAAATCTCTGTCATTGGAAATTCCAAAAGGAAAAAAAAAAGGACCTTCCAGCCGCGACTTACCGGTAGCCCGGTGATGGAAATGAATTCATCATCCCATTTTCCTGCATTGGAAGAGAGGACAAGCTTAATTCACAACTGGGCCATGTGCAGCTGGTCCCCACAGCAGGGCGGTGGCTGGACCTGCTGTGGAGCCAGAGTGGAAAGCTCAGAGACAACAGAGGAGGGTGGGGAGCCAGTGATGAGCATCTCATTGGCAGGCTCTGGCCTCAGGTTTTCCTGAGGATTTGCCTGAGTTGTCAAAACATTTCAGGGCTGCGCAGAGGCTGCTTCTACAGAGAAAATTCCCTAATAGCTCTATGAAAGGAGCTATTTTGTTGTTGTTATTGTTTTCTGGTTTGTTTGTTTATTTTACTGAACATAGAACATTTATTTATAAATGTCATTTTTAACAGTTTAAAAGTATTTCCGTACATCTACATGATCAGCAGAGATATGTTTGTCATTATGTCTGTTAATTATTTTTGCTCTTTATGTTAAGTATGTGTACATTTCTCATATAGTGTTTGAAAGTATTGTTCACAGACACAAGTCTTCATCATCATATTCTTTTTCTATTACAATATTGTTTGTTTTCTATGACAATTTTGTGTTGTTTTATTCCACCGACACTAGTATACAGTGAACCATAGGTTCTCCTCACCCAGTCCGGTGCCATACACTCCAATTCTACACACATTCAAATAACATGACAGATCCAACCATTTGCAGTCTGAGGGTCAAATAAATTCATTACTACCTTGTGAATAATTTTTGAAAAAAAAACTTTCCATTTTCATGTCTCTTAAATGGCTCCAGACTGAGAGATATGTATGCAATATAATATTGTTTTAAAAATATGTATTATTTTTTCCTAAACAGGTGATAATGACAGTAATGAGATTTCAAAAAAACATAAATCTACAAAAAGAAAGAGAGAGAGAGAGCAATAGTAACATAATTTAGGAGGCTAGACAGGAGCTGGGTGAGTAGGTATGAACGTAGATGTCGGGAGAAAGCTGAAACTCAAGCTATGAGATGAGAGGCCCAGAAGTAAGTTAATTTGTGTTGACAAAGCCCAAAGAGACTCCAGAGTTAGAGGCCTCTAGAGTACCAATGGGGTGTTAAACTGGTTGAATGTTTGGAAATCTGCAAAATGAGCACAGCACTAGACCCGCTTCATATACCTAGAAATTACAAATGAAGAAGCTTAGATAATAGGGTTCAGTTATTTATTCAACCTCACATCACTGTACAAACTGGAGGATAGACCAAGTTTAGTAGTGGACTTCCCCTATCAATGGTCCTTTAGATATCACAAGTGATTTTTTAAAGTGGAGATAGCCACATATGAAAAGAAATGAAATACAGATGTTTATGTAGGGGGGAGGTTGAACTAAAGCAAAATCAAAATCCGCAGTGAGTTACATGAGGCAGAATTGCCAGTTCTGGTACAAAACATGAAGATTTTCATGCCAGGTGTGTGAGCAGAGGGTATATCCTCACGTTCCATTCATGAAGGTGAAGAAAAGTGATAGAATGACCAGTTCCTAGGATGTAGCAACAACGAGGGGTAAATACTATGCTTCTTTAACCAGATTATTTTAGATAGGTTCAAGTAACCATCTAGCTCATTTGGAATCATGCCAAAAGAGGAGGCAAGGGATCTGACTCTGATATGGCTAATATATTGGTGGGAGTTGAGGCTAGTGGTCTTTAGTAGCAGTCCAGTTGGTTGAGGGAGCTACAATGACTAGAATGCTTGTTTATCTATGATTATTTTCACTTTCTCCTGATTATTGAAAACACTATAATTCACTGAGTTTGCCTTTTCCACCCTACACGTGGTTCTTCCTTGACCCTGGTCTCAGACCAGCACCAGGCACGGATTTGAGTACGGGCTGCAAGAGCCTGAGAAGCACTGTATGGAGGCACAGGGGCATGTGGCTGTGTCTTTGGGCTGTGATCCATTGATGTACAAGTAGCTGTAACCCTCCTCCATATTAACGTGACTGTTGCTGGCCCTTCCTCCTTTTCATCCCCATTTAAAGTAGTTACAAACAGTGTCTTGGCACTTTTTGCAGGTTCCCATCTGTACCAGGGTCAGGTATAAAAAAGAGCTGGGAAGGAAGCTGCGGGTGAAATTGGTGCTCCCTCCTTCCTGAACATGCAGCAACTGAGGACTCTGTTCCACATTCAACACGCTGCCCACTCCTGTTCAGACAGACAGGGTCAGACATAGAAATTAGTCTCTCTACAGAGTTTTCATTGCTTCACACATTCCCAGATAAAACCTAGAGGTGCCTAACTGCATCCTCCTCCTTCCCCATCACCACCCCAGACTGTTCAGAATGTCTTTAGCAACCCCTGGACTTACAGCCAAGATGAAGCCACAGGATCAGCAATGAGGCTGACAAAGGATTCTTCTCCATTTATCCTGCCCAAGTATCCTCAGCAGAGGAACGTTCTGCAGCCTAGATCTGTGGAATATTCTGCTTCAGAAAATGAGATTCTGTATCTGGTTGCCCAGCCAATCCAAGACAAGATCACATAAATGTCCTAGAAACACGTCAACCAATTCTGCCCTAGAATCCGTTTCCCGTGGTTCAAAAGGAGGAATCAAACACTGCTTTCTTGAGACCAACTTCATAAACATTGAGGAACTACCCCATGAGTTCACAACACAAAGAGTTGACAGCTTTCAGAAGTGGGCTGCCTAATGGTGGGCTGCTATTATCCAACTTTAGAGAGAGTTGCAGGTGGGATGGCAATCTGTGGTAGAAAAAGCACTTCAGTTAGAAATCTTTTACATAAATTTTCAAAAAATTTTTAAAAACTTTAAAATCCCCCAAATTATAAATATGCACACATACTATGTGCTAAATTATCTTTTGCTTTGTGTATGTTATTCTAATAC
Source organism: Rhinoceros unicornis (assembly GCA_028646465.1). NCBI lineage: Eukaryota > Metazoa > Chordata > Mammalia > Perissodactyla > Rhinocerotidae > Rhinoceros > Rhinoceros unicornis. The sequence continues at coordinate 69,353,957 of CM053518.1, read as the reverse complement.
ATAGAGATAATAATAATAGAGATATTATTCCCAATTTACAAACAAGAAAACTAAAGCTCAAAGAGACTAAGTAATTAACTCAAGGTCAAACATCTGGTAAGTGGCATAGTAAGAATTAGAGCCCATATCTACCTGGCTCTGGAGTCTGTGGTGCTTGGAATCTGCCATGACACCACATTTGTGATGCTCAGTAAATATTTTAAATGTTAGAGAAGATATGATCTAAAAATAATGGGAGTCCACTTTGTGGTTATTCTTTCTAATAGCCAAAAAGTTGAGAACAACCTCAATGTCCATCAGCTGGTGAATGGATAAACAAAATGTGGCATATCCATCAGTAGACTACTGTTCAGCAATAACAAGGAGTTAAATACTAATATATGCTACAGCAGAGATGGATCTCAACAACAGTACATTAAGGAAAGGAAGCCAGACACAAGAGACAACATATGGAATGATTCTATTTATATGAAATTTTCAGAAAAGGAACCTACAGAGATATAAAGTAGATCAGTGGTTGCCTGGGGCCAGGCATGAGAGTAGCGATTAATTGTAATTGGGCATGAAGGATCTTTTGGGGATGATGAAAATGTTTAAAACTGGATTATGGTAATGGTTTTCTAACTCAGCTAATTTACTAAAAAACACTGAACTGTAATTCAAAATGGATAAATTTTATGGAATGTAAATTATACCTCAGTAAATTTGATAAAAAGTAAATAAGAATTATTGTCTATCTTGCCTGTGTCACAGTCCAGGTATAAAGTTAGTTTGAGTCAACATACACATATTTGTTTCAACAGTGATTTTGTGTCCAGAATTTTCCTAGGACCTCTGAAAATTATAAAAATAATATTTTATGTTCCTTGTGAGCTCAAAACATAGCTGGAGAAATAAGATGTGTCCAGGGAAAATTTAAGAGTATAAGATAGCATTAATTTAGATTGTTCAGAATATAAATCTACTTCTGGGAAATTGGTAGTATAAATTGACTTCAAAACTTTCTTTCCATTGAACAACTGAATCATATTCTGAAAAGTGGAACAGGATTGGAAGGCATCTCACTGTCTAACTTCTATCTTTCCTTCCCAAGAAAAGAGATGCAGTTAATAAAGGAAATCCTGAAAAGCCTTATTAATGTCTCCAAATTAGAAGTGTAAAGGCTATGGTTGAGGTGGGCTGCTACATAAACAGAAGCCACTATAGTCAAGTTCCTGTTTTTTTTTTTTTTTTCTGCCGAGGAAGATTAGCCTTGAGCTATCATTTGTGTCAGTCTTCCTCTAGTTTATTTGCGGCTCACCGCCACAGTGTGGTTGACGAGTGGTGTAGGTCTGCATCTGGGATCTGAACCCAAGAACACTCAAGTTCCTTTTTCTCCAGATCATAGCATTCAGATGACTAAGTGATAGGAGAGTGAGGGCGTGAACACACTATTCAGAAAGCTCACTAGCTGTGAAAACTGTTTCTGATGAACATACTGATCCTTTGATAAATTCACCCACATATTGGAGGAGTAATGGCTGGAACAAGAAGGGCATACCTCCAAGAGCAGGGAGCATTCCTACTAATAGTAGGGCAGAATCCTGCAACCTATAAGCAATCACTTTACTTGAAATTGAGGCCAAGCCAACTGACCACTAGATTTATTGCATAAATTAAATCTTACCTGAAGTGACTTACAGGGTTGAAACCTTGACAATTCTAGATAAATAACACAAAGATTAGTCCAGCTTAATCTGTTATATTAGTGTTTGAATTGCATAGACTCTAGAATGATTTCATCTTTTGTACATTCATTCAACAAATACATATATCAATTGTGCCTCCTGTGTGCTAGGCATAGTTCAAGCATGGAGGACGCAGTAGTGAAGAGGATACAAAAGGTCCATAGTGCAGTGGGAGGGGAAAAAAATTAAGTAAATGGCTTTTTAAAAAATAAGATAATTTTAAATAAGCACTCTAAGATAACACCACAAGGTATTGAGAGAGAGAGTTACTCTCAGGGTGAGGAAAAGCATCTGCTCTAAATAGGGTGTGGAGGGAAGGCCTCACTCTAACATTTACTCTGCAACACCAGGCAAGGTATCTAACCTCTCCCATGTTCAATTTCCTTTTCTGTAAGAAGCCAGTGTTTCTGTTGTGCACTGGGCTAAGCATTGGCATTCATCATCTCATTTACTTCTCCTAATAACTCTGTGTGGTAGATACTATCAATATCCACATTGTAGGCATGAGGAAACTGAAGCATATAGATTATTAAGTAATTTTCCCAAGATTACTCAACTCATGAGTGGTAGATCTAGAAATACAACCCAAGTCTGTGGTCTCAACCACTTTGTAACACGGCTTCCCTAAAGGAGGATGGAACCAACCTTGAAGGGTTCCAGTAAGAATTAAATGAGAACACATGCAAATCGCCTAGGACAATAACTTCCCTATCTTAGGCACTCAACCAGATGCATGCAATGTATAAAATGTTGGGGGTTGGGGGACACAGTCTGAAATTGCAGAGAAGTCTACCCACAAGATAATGCTCAATATTTTTCTGAGCTATATTTTGCAATTTATATAGCAGATTTAATGTGTTATCATAAGTATCCATGGTCTGTCATGTTTCTTACTGTTATTGGGAAATCGGTTCATTACGACATTATATTGGGAGATTGGGTGGCATATTATAACATGGAAGGAGTATACCAAGCAGTGTTTGCTACAATTGCTTATTTTTTTTCCATCATTGACTCCTGCTTCCACTTCTCAAGATATTTCTATGCTACTATAAAGACACAGCAGCAGACACAATTGCACTTAATAGAGAAAAACCTCCCACCTTGTGCAACAATGCCAAACTTTATTTCCAGATATCTTAGTATTCTCCAGCTCAAATCATCCCACTTGGGCTGTATTATATTTGTCATTTTGAGGTCAATCATTTTCCCAACTGACAGAGCAAAAGGTGAAAAACCAGCCAGTTCTCCGGAATCCTCTCTCGCATGATTACTGCAATGGGAAGTTTATTGACTTGGTTCAGCAATAGTAGCTCCTATTGCAACCAAGCTCCACCACAATTTAACCCATGAACACTGGACGGCAGCAGGGAGGCCACTGTTAGCATCACGAAATATTTTAGCAGAACACCAGGTGGCAGTGCTTCAGCAAAGAACTGCTTTGGTTCTTGATACATGGAATAAGGAAGAAAGATAGAAAGATTTAGATAAAGGATTCACAAAGTGGTGACATTTGAATAAAGACGTAAAGGAAGTTCAGAGGTACACCAAGCAGATATCTGGGGGTATAGCGTTACAGGCAGAGAGGTCAATGGCAAGGGGCACAGGTCTTGATATGGAAACATGCTTGGAGTGTTTAAGGAATAGTATCTCATCTCTCCCTGTAGCCTCTTATTATTCCCAGCACACTATTGTATAAGAAACTTGCTAAAGCATTCAGGACTGTTAACTGCTTAGGGGATGAACTCCTCATCTGGGGTAATTTGTACCTAGATTTGGCATCTTCTTTTCTAGTTCCCTTTGGGTTCCAGTTTAAACCAGTAATGTCACCATCCCTGAGACATCCAGCCACCCTGTTCTGGGGCCACTTGTTTCTCCATAGCCCAAACCTTGCTCTTTAGGAGCCCTTGAAGATGCTACACTCTGGCTGACAATAAAAGTTAGAGATGCTTTTCAAAGTTGGGAAAGTTATGTCTCATTTCCCAAATATAAAAAAGGAAAATAATAAAACCTATCTCATAGAGTTTGTGATGTTTAAATTAGATAATGAATCTGAAATACATACTACAGTGGCTGACATATAGTAAGCTCAATAAATATCAACTTTCTTTTTTCCTTGTAAAACCTACTTTTCCTTCAGTGTCTAGGTCTGTGACCTGTTATTGATTTTTCTTTCTCAACATGGGTTCAATGATGGAAGCTTCTAGGAAATTTACTCAATCATCTATTTTCCTGGAGATAGTCATTATTTTTCCCTATCCTTGTGGGGTCATTTCCTCCTAGCTACATTAATACACTCAGGGTGCTGAAAGGATACAAATTAAACATTCAAATGGGGTTTTATTTTCATTTCCCTAATGAATAATAATGAAGACATTGAAATTGTTTGCCTTGATTCAGTCATCAATTTAAATGGAGACTGTAGCCAAGAAATCAAGAGAAAACTGAGACTTGGAAGGGCAGCAATGAAATAATTAGGAAAAATGATCAAGTGTGAGGAAGTGTCCATTAGAGACCAAGGCCAAGATTACCCACATCCTCATATTCCCAATTACTATGTATGGGTGGGAAAGCTGGACAGTGAAGAAGGCTGACCGGAAAAAAATTGATTCATTTGAAATGTGCTGTTGGAGGAGAGCTTTACAGATAACCTGAACTGCTAGAAAGATGAACAAGTGGGTGCTAGTGCAAATTAAGCCTGAGCTATCACTGGAGGCAAAAATGACAAAACGGAGGCTGTCCTACTTTGGGCACATTGTGAGAAGGCAAGACTCTTTTGAAAAGACAATAATGCTGGGAAAAGTAGAAGGCAGTAGGAAAAGAGAAAGACCAAATATGAGATGGATTGATTCCCAGGGAAGCCATAGCCATGAGTCTACAGAGTAGAGCTGTTGAGGACGCGGGTCTTGTGGACATCACTCATTCGTAGAGTCACCAGGAGTCAGAGCCAACTTGATGGCACGTAAAAGTAACGTATAATAATATTAAGCACTTTTTTGTATGCTTATTAGCTATTGGATATCACATTTCTGAAGTGGTTCTTCAAGTTTTTGCCATTTTTATCGATCTTTTCTTTTCTTAATGATTTATATGAGCTTTTATATATAGCCTGCATATGAGTTCCTTTTCAGAAATATGCAGTGCAAATATAGTTTACCGGTCTGTGCACCGACTTTCCACCTTCTTAGCAGTGATTTTTAACAAAGACAATTTAAAAATATACTTTCATGTTCATGAGAAGCTATCTTGAAAGTTTTGTTTGTTTTCTTTAAGCTCTTTAAATATACTTTCCCTTGGTGATATCTACTGCTTTTGATGAAAAGTCAGGTATCACGCTTAATGATGTTTTCCAAAACACAATGTACCAATTTTCTCTGAGTATTGGCAAGATTTTTTTCCCACTTAAATTGACACTCTTAGTAAATTTGCCTTCTATGCCTACAGTGCTCATGCCAAAACCACAATGATGGGCTTGCAGCATTTCCATAAGTTTATGGCATTCCACATGGCATTGCTTCTGAATGCAAAGCTAGTTTTATAGAAAGTCAAGCATAGCAGTAAGTGCAGATGCTTACTATGAGCAAAGAGATTATGGAATGGGTAATAGAAGAGGTAGTTATAAATACCAGCTACAATCACATAGACCATTTGCAGAAACAAGAACTATAACAGTTATGAAAATTTCTTTTTAATTTTGATGTGGATATATTTATGTATATATTAACCATTTTTTACTCTCCTTTTCCATTTGTCTACGTGTAGTAGCATAAGATGGGCTAACATAAGTTAATCTTATATCTCTTTATATCTCAGTAATTAAGCTACAGGATATCCCTGGGAGAGTGTGACTCAGCCAGAAGTAGAAATTTATCCAAAAATGGTTAAATGAACTTTGTATCTTCTTGGTGGGAGAGGATTATCTTGTTTTTGGTTGAATGAAGGATAAATGCATCATATTAGCAGGAACATAATTTTGCTGTCATCTTTATTTGAAAGTTAAGTGTTGTTAAAAGAGGTACATATGGATGCCAAGCTGACAAGGCGGGTATTGTGGTAGTCCTGTACTGTCTCAACTTAACTATCTAGAAATATATTTCCCAGAATTTGCTTCTCAGTATTGTTCTGGGTTAGAGTTGGCCACAAAAGAGATTTGTGCAAGATTTGGAAGGTAGTTGTGATGAAGCAGCCATATTTTTTATGTTCTGCAGCTTGGTGCAGGGCTCCAAGCACTGTGGCAACTCATACATGCTGCTGCTGATCTGCCAGCTCATCTTATCGTTGACTCACAGCTCCTCCACCTCCAGTCAGATCTCCTCCTTCAGCTTCTCCATGTCTCCGGCCAAGTATGCATGCACCATGATGGCAAGTGACACCCATTTCTCCTGAAGATCACCCACCACTATGAGACTGAAGGTGAGAGACAAGTTTTAGTTTGTCTTTATGGGTTCCAATTGTCCTCAGGGATTCTACCATGTCCTTACAAGTCACAGTTTTCCCATGCTTTTTTCCACATCCAACTTTCCTTCACAAATGTTACTCTAACTGACTTTGAGCAAATTCAGGCTCAACCAGATGCAAAGACAGCAGCTTTGTATAGACACCCACCTGCTCCAGCAACTGGGTGAGTTTTAATCCTTACAGTTAATCTCTTATTCTGCATCACTCATGGTGGTTCTGCTTCTCTGCTTACACCCTAACTGACACAAAGCCTAAGAGGAAAGGGCTAAGGAAATGTTTTTCATGACAATTCCAGATTACTAAACTCAGGTTTGTGACATGAGCATCTTTAAGTGAAATTGCCACTTTAAATCATGATGGGGCAAGTTTTTTCAACTTTAGACAACTTTACACATGTTCTGTATAATCAATTTTAAGTAAAAAATTTAAGACTGAGAATGTACAAGAAGAAACATACTCTGGACACCTGTTTCCAAATGACATAGAAGGAGGTTTTACTTAGAACTAAATCATCTGATCCAGACCACAGACTGAGCACCCACAGCACTACCATTTCTTGTCTGGGATCTGCAGGTGTGAGTTTCAGCTCTGCTCCTGCAGCAGGGGGGCTCTGTCTTATTGAGCTCCGGGGTTTTTGTTCTGCTTTTACTATCACTTCAAACACTGTGAGTTCTCCGAGAGCACAAAAATACTTTGCTGAATCTTCCAGCTGTAAGGTTGAAATGGTGAGGCTGATGAATTTAGCTGCTTTCTCTAAGTTTGTAGAATAGCGGCCATTCTTTGCATTCTGTCTAGAAGAACTCTGACTAATAAGGAAAATGATCTCTCCATTGGGAAGCTGCTTATACCAAAAAATATAGTACTCGCTGTCGCTTGTTTCATACCGACAGTCCAGGGTGACGGTTGCCCCCTCTTGCCTGGATGTGGCTTGCTGGCCTTGAGTAACTTTCTGGGCCACACTGGATCCTGTGGGAAAAATCAGAAAACAGAGCTGATGTAGTGAATAAAATATTGTAAGAATTAGACTAATTTAGGACCCAAACACAAACCAAATTCAAAGCATAATATGGTTGCTTTTCTCAATCCTCCCTTCCTCCTCAGCTCCATGTGAAGGACCATATGCCTGTGCAATCATTTCATCCTTAACATTCTTACCCATGTTTGGAACGATCCCTACCAGAGAAGATGAAGGCAATGAGTACTCCTAGCAGGCTGGAGAGCGGCATGTGGCATGCGTCCCCTGCACAAATGTGTTTAGTTCTCCCTCCAGCTGAGAGCTCAATGTCTCTGAGCACCCGGCAGGGCATATACATAGTTCCTCGGTTTCGATGCCCCTCCCCCAAACAGGAATAGGGTTTCCTATGTTCATAGACCACACGGTCTATGCACAGATGAGAAAAAAGTCTGGCTCATCCCAATCTTTACTTTATCTACTTGTCTTTCCCCATTAATTAAGTTACACAGTATCTGAAAAGGGGCCTAGGAAAAACAGTTAGTATGAAAGATTTGAGCAGAGGGGAACAGAAGATCAAACAATTTTACATACATTGATAACTGTTCAGTGGAATAATTTTGGAGGTCCATTTAAAATAGAATTTATTACAGGCTATGAACCCACCTCATAATCTATTTGCCGGTCATTCATTTAACCTATATTTGCTTTTCTCCATCCAGAATCTAATAAATCTTTGTAAAAACTCACAGATCTTTTCCTTTCTTGGTGAAAGGCAATCCTATCCAAAATTATTAATGTAGCTTTTCTTCTTTTTTACTGAGCTCTAGGGCTCACCTTAAGTTTTATGATACATAAAACTATTTCAACTTCAAATGATGCAAAATCATCCTTCTGACTTTCAGAATCTATTCAGTTGCTTATGTTTTTGAAATTATAACAGGAATAAAATATTGTTCTTCTGAAATATGACATTGAGTGTTATTTATTAGACTCTGAAGAGGATCAGGATATTCAGTCCTATTGCCTCCACAAGTAGAATTGTCCTTATTAGATCATGCACCATAGAATTGTCCTGATGTCACATTTTTTTATCCCATTGGTCCAAAATGTTCAGTCTCACTTGTCAAATTTTGCGGCTGTATATTTTTTCTCTTTGTAAAATAAAGTCAAGATAAGCATGCCAGATCTCTCTGTGACACAGTGCTATAATCCACTCCTACAGAATGCGATAGATGTGGGCTGCAAACACTTAGTATATGTCAATACCACAGAAGTGGGTGATTGAAGTTTTGTATACTGTTACATGATCATGCAGAATGCAGTTGTCAGTCTTCCATTTGGTTTCATTATTTTAATGGATTAATTAATGTAAAAGGACCAAAAGTCAAATAGACAACTAGAAAAGAAAGTATAGACAGAGTCTCTAAAACAGTGCCAGATCTTTGATTTTAAGGTCAAAATAACTTTTTAATGACTAGCGCAGGGAAGAGAGTTTATGATTAGTGGAGACATCTACTCCTCTGTCCCCTTTCACCTCTGAGTGTGGACAGGCAGCCAATGCCCTGGTTTGCAAGTATTTGTAACTAAGCAGAGGAGACCATGAACGCCCACAAGCAGCCTGGGGTGCAGCATGATGGCAAGATTTCCCTCTTGTTGAAATGGCCCTGCTCTGAGTTCCTGACAGTGTGGGTGCAAGGTCCCTCAGATGCATATAGTAGCTGCCTCTGAAATGCAGTTCCTGGCTGGGTCAAGTTGAAGGTGTTATGACACCCAGCTTGGGAGATTTGGCCTGTTCTAAACATGTTTTGCCTTTTCTTGTGATTTAATGATAAATGATTACATCTGATAAAGGACAAGCCTAAAACTTAGTATTGAAGGAAGTATCGGAAGCAGATTTATTACTTAAAATTTCCAAGTTCAGTGAATTAATCTGTGACAAAATCTGAGGGGCTTATCTGGGACAAATTTATTATGAATCACGGCGTGATTGCAAATATTCATTCATGTTTTGATTGTTTTGTCTCCAATCTGATTCTAAGATGAAATAGCTCCCCAATCCTTGGCTTCCCTACAAGAGACAAACAAGAAGTCATAATCTCTCTTCCATCCTACCTACCCACCAACCATGGCTACTGGTAACTTCACAACAGCAAACATCACTCAGACAAATGATAACAAAATAGGCTTCTGACTCCTGTAATCTCTCAAGTTGTGTATTGGAATACCAAATTGTAACAGCAGTAAAATCATATTCTTTTATGAGATGTAACTCTATGCTTAACATATTAGAAGTTCTAGGAAGGGAGAATCCATAGTTCCCCTAAATTATAATGTTTGGCCTTGTTGTTGCCATGAGTGCATGTATATTGCTTGGCGCAATTCTACAATTTTTATTACATAGTTATCAAGAAGAAAATACCTCTCCCAAAATGCAGTTTTATCAGTTAAAATATTTAAAAGTATAAACAGTATAAATTTCTTCCAAAATAAAATATTTCCCTCTCTAGGCATTGAAGGATTCTTTTCCATTTTATTCTGAAAATTCATCTAGTGAAAACATTTATGTCAAATTATCAAAGTCCAAACATTTTATTTTTGCTTGACCACCTCATAAAGAAACCCAAATGAGAATAACTGAGTTGTTCTATGGTAAACTGTCCTCAGACTTTCCTTGGTCCCTCTATAGAAATCCCCAAACTCACATACCATGTGAAGCCACAGAATCACTATTGAGGTTCCCAGATCTTTCTGTTCTCCCTCTCTCTTATATCCTTGATATGGCTGTCCTCTGATGCTGACCACACAATCCAAAATAGGCACTTTCCTATTTTAATCTTGTATATTTCAGTCCAATCAAAGTTCCTCCAATCGGATATGCACACTATTCCAAATTGCTTATCCAATTTTCACACTACTAGAAAAACAAGTAAAACAAACTTTGAAAGACAGAGGAATTTACTGACATATACGGACATCTTTTTATATAATTTTTAAACTGTAGTCACCATGGTATACATTGCACCCCCAGGACTTACTTATTTATCTTGTAATTGGAAGTTTGTACCTTCTGACCATCTTCATCCATTTCACCTACTCCTCCAAATCCTGCCTCTTGCAAGCACCAACCTATTCTCTGTATTTATGAGTTTGCTTTTTTTCTTTTTAGATTTAATATGTAAGTGAGATCATACAGTATTTGTCTTCTTCTACCTGACTTATTTCACTTAGCATAATACCCTCAAGGTCCATCCTTCTTTTCAAAAATGGCAGAAATTCCTTCTTTTTTATGATTGAATAATATTCCATTGCATTGTATACATATATATGTGATCTATATATATATCGCATTTTCCTTTTCCATTCTTCTGTAGATGGACACTTAGGTGGTTTCCATGTCTTGGCTATTGTAAATAATGTTATAACGAACATGAGAGTGCAGATATCTTTTCATGTACCTGTTTGCCATTTACGTGACTTCTTTGGAAACATACATAATCAGATCCTCCATTTTCTAACCATATTTTTTATTCTATTGAGTTGTATGAGTTCTTTATATATTTTAGATGTTAACCACTTATCAGATATATGATTTGCAAATATTTTCTCCCAATCCGTGGATTGTCTTTTCATTTTGTTGATGGTTTTCTTTGCTGTACAGAAGCTTTTTAGTTTGATGTGGTCCCACGTGTTTATTTTTGCTTTTGTCGCCTTTGCTTTTGGTGTCAAATTCAAAAAGGTTTTGCCAAGACCAATGTCAAGGACCTTACCCGCCATGTTTACTTCTAGAAGTTTTGTGGTTTCAGGTGTTACATTCAAGTCTTTGAAGTATTTTGAGTAATTTTTGTGTATGGTGTAAGATAGGGGTCCAGTCTCATTCTTTTGCATGTGACTGTCCAATTTTACCAATACCATTTATTGAAGAGACTGTCCTTCCCTATTGTATATTATTGGTTCCTTTGTCATAAATTAATAGACTCTATATGTGCCAATTTATTTATGGGCTGTCTGTTCTGTTCCATTGGTCTATGTGTTTGTTTCATGCCAATGTCATACTGTTTTGATTACTATAGCTTTGTAATATAGTTTGAAATCAGGATGTGTGATGCCTCCAGCTTTGTTCTTCTTTCTGAAGATTGCTTTGGTTATTCAGAGTCTTTTATGGTTCCATACAACTTTAAAGATTGTTTTTTCTATTTGTGTGAAAAGTGTCATTGAACTTTTCATGGGGACTGCATTGAATCTGTAGATTGCTTTGGCTAGTGTGGACATTTATCAATATCAATTTTTCCAATCCATGAGGATGGAATATCTTTCCATTTTTTTGTGTCTTCTTCAATTTCTTTCCTTAATGTCTCGTACTTTTCAATGTACAGGTCTTTCACCTCCTTGGTTAAATTTATTCTTAGGTATTTTGTTCTTTTTCATACAATTGCAAATGGGATTTTTTTCTTAATTTTTCTTTTTGATATTTTGTTATTACTATTTAGAAAGAAATGCAACTAACTTTTGTATATAGATTTTGTATCCTACAACTTTACTGAATTCGTTAATTTGTTCTAACATATACTGACATCCTGTGGGCATGTCTATCATTGCTAACCTAATTGATATGATTTTCTTTTCACTTTCTCTTTTTGTGTATTGAAATGTCTACATTGTATACTTAGGGAGGAAGTCTCTAGATTGTTTATTTCAGGTTGAACATGCTTTAATCCATGAGAAAATTAAAAGATTTTTTTCTCATGGACTTTTTATGGCATTTATGTGGCCTATGGAGACTACAACTGGCAAAATTGTAGGTGATAGAGGTTCCATTCTCTATTCTATGAACTGGTTGAGATAGTAAAAGCTGTGGTTTGTACTATCCATTTAAAAATTTAATTTTTTTTAATGTATTAAATACTTCTCACATGAAAATTATCTAGCAGAAATTCTGCCCCCCAGCAATAAGAATTTAATTTTGCTGTTTTCTATAGACCCCCCGCCTCTCTCTGTCTCACTCTTTCTCTCAAACATTACAGAGAGAACTAAAAGCGTAACCCCCATTCCTTCTTCTGTTTCTAAAGTAGTAACCACTATAAGTTTTATATAAGTTGACTTAAGTGAACATAAGTTTACATTTCTCTATCATAAGTACTCAGGAGTGTGATGGCTGCGTTATAAAGTAAGTGAATATTTAACTTTATGTGCAACTGTTGCACTGTTTCCCGGAGCGACTGTACCACTCACCCACCAGCAATGTATGAGTGTTCCAGTTTCTCTGCATCGTTGCCAGAACTTGGTATTGTCAGGATTTTTTATTTTAGCCATTCTGATGGATGTGGAGGGGTACCTCATTGTGGCTTTAATCTGCATTCCCCTAATGGTTAATGATGAACATCTGTTCAGATGCTTATTTATATGCTTATTTCACTATCACATACCTTCTTTGGTGAAGTGTTTGTGTGAGCCTTTTGTCCATTTTTTAAATTGGATTGTTTGTTTTCTTCCTGTTGAGTTTACAGAATACTTTATATTCTAAACACCGGTCCTTTGACAGAAATATATTTTCCAAATATTTCCTGCCAATCTGTGGTTTGTCTTTTATATTCTCTTAACAGTGTCTTTCACAAAGCAAATGTTTTTAATTCTGGTGAAATCTAAGTTATTTTTTTTTATGGATTTTGCTTTTGGTACCATGTCAAAAATCACTTCACCTAACCTTAGGTCATGAAAGTTTTCCCTTATGTTTTCTTCTAAAAAATTTATAGTTTTACATTTTACACTTAGATGTATGATCCATTTTGAGACTCTCTTCAAATTTTTTACAAGTTGTGAAATTAAGTTAAGGTTCAATTATTTGCCTATGAATATCCAATTGTCCCAACACTATTTGTTGCTAAGACTATCTTTCCTCCATTGAATTGCCTTGGCACCTTTGTCAAAAAATCAACTGTGCCCACCTATGTGGGTCTGGTCTATACTCATACTCAGTGGCATAACATTGTTAATAATATTCTTTTATTATTCTTTTAATGTTATACAATCTGTTGTACGGTTTGCTTTTTCATTCTTTATGTTTATAATTTATGTATTGTCTCGGGCCAGCCCCATGGCTTAGCAGTTAAGTGCGTGCGCTCCGCTACTGGCGGCCCGGGTTCGGATCCTGGGCGCACACCGACGCACTGCATCTCCGGCCATGCTGAGGCCGCGTCCCACATACAGCAACTAGAAGGATGTCCAGCTGTGACATACAACTATCTACTGGGGCTTTGGGGGGTAGAAAAAAGGAGGAGGATTGGCAATATATGTTAGCTCAGAGCCGGTCTTCCTCAGCAAAAAGAGGAGGATTAGCATGGATGTTAGCTCAGGGCTGATCTTCCTCACAAAAAAATAAATAAATAAATATAATTTATGTATTGTCTCTTTTTCTAACCTGATAATTCTAGTTAGGATTATGTCAATTTTATTAATTGTCTTAAGAAAATTAACTTTGTAATTTGTTGATTATCTCTATTATTTGTTTTCTATTTCCCCAAGTTGATTTTTTTATTATTTCCTTCTTTAGCTTATGTTGAGTTTAATTTGTTCTTCTTTTTCTGTCTTCTTTTGAAAGCCTGTATCATTGTTTTTCAACCTTTGTTCTTTAGTAATATAAGTATTTAAAATGATAAATTTCCTTCTATGTACTATGTATTTGCCTCCCATACATATCTATATGTATGTGTTTATTACATTTTCTTTAAAAATATTTTCTAATAGCCATTGTAATTTCTTTTTTGACCTATAGGTTATTTTAAAGTTTAGTGCTTAAATTCCAAATATTGGAGAGTTTTTAGAGACGTCATTTTGCAATTGATTTTCTAAATCAATTCCATTTTTTCAGAAAATAAATTCTATGTAATTTCAGTTCTTTTAAGTGTACTAAGACTTTTTATGGCCAGATTGTGTGTATGTGTGAATATTGCATCTACATGGCAGGGTTTGGCTGGAGCCTCACCTGCAGGTTTTGGTACAGGCTGCAGGTGCCTAGAGAGCACTGTGCACTTGCTGCACAGATGTAGGTGGCTGAATCTCCGGGCTGGGAAGCCGTGATGGTCAATGAGAAGTGTTTGGCAGTTTTACTGAAGAAAACTGTGAATCTTCCATCTTCCTTTTTATTCACAGCTGAACTTAGGGCTATTGGGAATGCAGGGCCTTCACCAGGGTATTGCCGGTACTGTGGGAAGTAGTCAAATGCACTATTCTCATAAGTACAGTTCAGAATTGAAATCTCTCCTTCCTGGACTGTCAAAGACTGAGGGTTCTGTTTCACCTGCTGCTGGTCACTTTTTTCCTTCTGTTGGCTACTCATCGCTGCTTAAAAAGATAACAAAAAGTCAATTAGGCCCCCAAATTTATATTTCCTTCTTCAAGTTTCTACTTGCAAGAGTTTGTCCATACCCCAATTTTCTCATTTCCCCAAATTAACAACATATCCTGGGGTTTCTCCTCCACAACTCACAGCCCAGTTGAAGCCATAGAAGTAAAACTCATGCTCCCAGGATCTTGTCCATTCCTCCTGACACCAAAGTTCAGTGACAACTCAGGTGTCTTCTGGTCTTCTCAGCCAGCTGGAACTCTGACTTTAAGTTCACACCTGCTTTAATTCTTTCAACAGATTTCAGTCCTTTCACTTAAAGATCTTTCTGTCAAAGGACACAATTTCCCATTTTGCCCTGCCTTAGAATCGCTGAAAATACTTTCATTGGGAATCATAAATCCCCTTCTTACACATGGATAAGGATCAGTTTGGAATTTCTCTTCCCCAGTCCTCCTCTTTCTTTTCTTCACACCTTCTAGAATGTTAAAAATACACTAGGACATCTTGATACGTCAACAGAGACTACATTATTTTACAATGGAGAAGAGAGGGAGTCCCTTGAAGCCACAAGATTACCAGGTATAGGGGCATTTCTTTTTTATTACAAATACTAATTAAAGTCTATTAAGAACACACAAAGGGCATAATATCCCACTACAATCTAAGATCATGGATCAGAACCTAGTGAATATATTGTTCTTTTGCTCTCACGAAACTGAAATTTTATTACAATCATTCAGATGTGTTCATATTTTACAAGACCCTAAGAAATAATGGAAGATATATTAATTTCTTCTTTATATTTATAATAAAATATAAATTAGATAAGTTAAATATTTCTAATAATATACCTAGGGAAAATAAATTCAGAAATACTGGGATTATCTGCTCTGGAGGACCTTTGACCTCCAAACTGATGAGACAATAGAAAAATTCTGAAGACTTCAGAAGACATGGGACCATGATCACCCAGTAATGCAGCATTTTTGGTATCTCCCATCTTGAGCTTGGACAAACATTTAATAATTTCTTCACAATTTATGCTCATGGGAAAAATACAAAAACAGGAAGAATCAATTTGACTTTTGATGTTAACACAGAAAGACATAGGGACAGAAAATGAAGATAAATTACACAGCAGCCCTAAAACTAGGGGTGATCTGCATTATAAATAATAGAAGTTAAAAGAAATAAAAGGCACATTTTTTTTCTGAAACACAAAGAGAATTTTGTTGTATCTGTATTTGATGTCATCTCAAACCCAGCTGAAGAAAAACAACATCCCAGTCCAATAGGATACAATGGTAAGAGTCCCGATTCCTCAGTCTACAATCCAATCCCATTCTATGCCAGTACTCTAAGAGGATATTTTTATTGTTTACTGAATTTTTTATGTGTTTTATTTTCTTTTTCATTTATTCATACATTAATGAGTATCTTCAATATATATATATATACCGAGTGCCTACTGTGTGCCTACTAAATGGGCAATACTTGGGTCTCATTCATGAAAGAGACAGTCCCAATCTTCAGTCAACTGAGTCCTGATACTCAAGTACAGCCAGGTAAAACCTACCAAAGAGAACTGTGTATCTATATGATGTGACAAAGAAAAGAGTAATAAACTCTGCTTTTGTGCCCAATCAGAGAAGGGTTCTGATGGAGGACATGCTTGAACTGGGACTTACACCATCAGTAGATTTCCCAGTAAAAGAATGCAATAAAGGAATTCTAGGCAGTTTAACTCAGTGTGGTTGGAGGTTGGGCATTATATGGGTGAAAACATTATAAATTTATATTAGAGAATCTAATGTGGCCCTGACCTGGAAGGACATGTAATATTCAAAGTGTTGATTTCCAAAGTCATATTTTTCAAACTATTAGACTAGAATAAACATATACCATTTAGATAGATGGATGGACAGATAGATGTACACATACATACATAGGTGATTGATAGACATAATTTGAAGCAAAGTTGAAGATAATTACTAGATTTTTTGAGGATATTTTCTGGCTACTTGAACATGTGTATGAGGGACATATGTTAATCTTCTTTGAGGTGGCTTTGCCCCTTTGTGGTCACATAGAGAAGTTACACTGAACAATTTTCTACAGCTTCTTAACAGTTCATGTTCAGCAATCCCTGCATCAATCAGAGCACTGAAATAAGTGGCTGAGTTTTCTTCTTTAGCCAATGATTTCTTCAGAAGAAAGGAGATTTTTCCCTTGTTGAAACTGCCTATGAAACTTTTGTTGTTGTTTGCTGAGATGTGTCTCAGGTGGATCTGGATACCTTGGTTGGGATGCTGGACATACGAAGAGAGAACGGGGCTCCTGAAATATTCACAGTAGCACCTCACCTGCCCTAAACTCTCTTCAAAGGCAGAAATTGGCCCTCCCTCAGGATGAGTCACTGCATGGAGCTGTCCTCTCTCCCATAATATCAACATCAGATTAGGGAGAGCCCTTCACACTGAAGAGAATGTGTCCTTTAATGGATTCTAAATTAGGTAATTGTTCTACATCTTTGCCAACAGTTGATATAGTCAGCTTTTTATTTTTAGCCCACATAATGGAGGTGTAGTGATTTCATTGCTATATTAGCTTGCATTTCCCTGACGACTAATGATGTAGAACAGAGATTAGCAAACCTTTTTCATAACGGGTCGAATAGTAAATATATCCGGTTTTGCAGACCATTCAGTCTCTGTTACAACCACTCAGCTCTGCCATTATAGCACAAAAGAAGTCATTGATAATACATAAATAAATGAGAATTTCTGAGTTTTATTGTATATAAAACTTTATTTACAAAAAATAAGTGGCTGGTTGGATTTGGTTTGTGGGCTACATTTTGTTGACCTCTGATGTAGAGCATCTTTTTGTATGCTTACTGCTATTCATATATCTTTAATGAAGACTCTGTTCAAATATTTTGCCCATTTTTAAACTGAGTAACTTGTCTTTTACTGAGATTTCTTTAATGGCATGTTCTTGAAGCAATGAAGAATCTTATTACTATGTGGACACAATCACCCTAAAAGTAATTGATGACTGCTTTGAAAAAGCTGACTCTGGAACCAGTTCTGACCAGATGTACAGAACACTAAACATTACCACTCTGACTAGAATGGGCTGTAAAGGGGAATTCATTTTCCCCTAATCATAAATGTTGATTATTTTATAAATTCTGATATCATGTCAACTACTTCTGCTCATGTTGAGTTTCAAACAAGAACAGACATCTTTGATGTTAGAATTGTAATTATAGGAAAAAATAGTGAAAAATGTTGTCCAAGTCCAAATATCCCACAAGAAAATACGCACTGACAGCTGTCAAAGTATGAGAGCACTACCCAACATAGGAAATAAAAAGACAAAGCTGAATTTATTGTTTACAATAGTAAGGGAGAGTTAGGCAAGTCAGACACAATCTCGCTGAGCACAACAAATGGCTGATTTATATTAAGTTGGGGGAAGCATGGAATTCAGGGAGTGGCAGACTTTCAGAGGTGTAATGTGTTGACATCACCTGTCTGAAGGGTGGTCACCATTGTGAAGCTATTGTTAATTGGTTGGCACTTAGGAGCATGTTATTTGGGGTGAGTCCATCCCTGATTGACTGACTTTCAGAAGCCTGACTTTGATTGGTTGGCTTACAAAAGTGTGTTCACTGAGATGAGTTGTTGGTCAACTGAACAGGTATAGAACTGGATCTCGAGCCAGCCCTGATGGCCTACTTGTTGAAGTTTGGCACATTCCACTTTGGCAGCCTGGGTTTGGTTCCTGGACATGGAACCACACCACTGGTCTGTCTGTAGCCATGCTGTGGTGGCTGCTCACATAGAAGAACTAGAAGGACTTACAACTAGAATACACAGCTATGTACTGGGGCTTTGGGAAGGGAAAAAAAGAGAGAAAGGAAGATTGGCAACAGATGTCAGCGCAGGGCAAATCTTTCCCAACAACAACAAAAAACTGGGTCTCATGGGTGCTTGTTACCATGGGTATGGAACAATCCATCTTTTTGTAAGTCTCTGGGAATAATTTTATTTTCAGTTGTCTCCACAATTCTCCACTCCACAAACACACAATTTTGTTCCTCATTTAGCCAAAGCTGCAGAAGAGACTTTCAAAGACTGTCCAGATCTTCCCACAATTGTTGATTTTCTTTGACAGAGTTTTGACCTACGGAGATTTGATTTTTGGTTTGCATGAATTTATCTGTTTTTTGTCTTTGGATTACTTGTTGAATCTATTGTCTAGACAGTGACTGCACAGAAACACTTAAGACTCCAGCAGAGCCACGCAATAAACAGGTATGCTAGAACTATTCTAAAAGGACTGTAAGACACTTTGCAACTATGATGCATGATTACTCAGAACTAATTAAAAAAAAAGTCCAACCAATTTTCTGAGTCTATTTTAGATAACTAGATTGTTCCTATCTATCTGTCTATCTTTCTTTCTTTCTATCTATCTATCTATCTATCTATCTATCTACTTTTTCTTAAATTGTTTTTACTCATCTGCAGTATTAATGTAGGGTCAACATGAATTATTGGCAATGGTAAAGATATCCCCCGATTGGCCCAAAGAAAATATAAGCTCATTCTGATATACTTAACCCTTTGAGATAAGGAATTTTCACTAGTTTGTTGTGCCTTCAGCACTTTGGTTATATTATTTACTATGTCAGCTAATGTGAGGAAAGAATTTTCAATGATGACTTCAAGTTGTCTAATGATTATGAATTGTGTCGTTACCCTGAGGAGTCTTTTTGAGAAATGTTTTCATCCCTTTAGACTCTTTGTAAGGAGATACGGTCCATATGCGATGTTTAAGAGTCATCCCTTTAGAATGCCTAACAGACATGGAACAATTAACCTCGGTTCTGGGTTGGCAACGCAGAGACTGCCTCCCACATAGGAAAGAGAACTCAAGAGCTGTAGGTACACCGTCTCTGGATATAATTTTGACAAATCATTACTATGGTATATTTTTTCTAATGTAAAGATTTTTTTCACTTATGTATTGCCTACAAAGAGTATCATATTGGTAGCACTAGTGTAATATACCTATGTATCATTTTCCAAACTGGCTGTAATAACACTTGTCTTTGGAGGGTTGAGTGAATTAAGTTGATTATTATCTCTAGGAAAGATTATACTTAGGCAACTTGTTATTAATAATAAGAAAAATATGATAGGCTAAGTCAGATTTTATAACCTTAAATTAGTGAAGAAAAGATATGACTAAACAAACAGTCTGCAAAGCAAAATGAGGCATGAAGAAATCTTATGTTCCAGTGGTATTGGGAATAAGCTGTTTATTTTGTGTAGTCATCTGCTTGTTTTAAGATTCTTGAGTTAGTTGTCAACTTCTGAGAACCATTTGCTTATAGAGGGTTTTTACAGAACCTTGGTTGAGGATGCCTAATGGGTTTAACTTTATAGTAGTGTCAAAATCAATTCCATTTTTCCAGAGGATTTGGAATAAAGACAGAAAGATTTTTGAGAAAAGAGAAAAGCATCACATAATTCAAATTTATAAGTAACTGGCCCTATTAAATATGTCCCTGTATCACTGGATTTAAGTTAGAATATGTAAAGATAGACAATACAAAATCTAATGAGGTTTTTTTTTGCCATTGTGATTGCTGTGGGTTTTCAACAGGGAATATTTCAACCATATATGAAATAAACCTACTATTACTAGCAATATACATAATCCATAGAGGGAAGCAATTTTATAAAATACATTTGGACAGAGTCACTGATTTTGGTTGTCAAATATGCAAGAACACCAAAAAATGAAGATCTTATAATTAGGAGCAAGTAGAAACAAGGCCTGAAGAAGTGACTAGACTGCTTGCCTATGGAACAGTTGTGCTTTATTTAGCTCAACAGATATTTCTAGACCACTAATTATTATAGAAGAGCTGGCTTATAATCCAGCCTTTATTTATTAGATTTTTGACCATTGGGAAGAATTCTGAATGCCTCATCTATAAAATTATGTGATTGGAGCAAGTGATTTCTAAACTAGTAATTCTACATTTTTTGACTTGGTAGCTGCAGTGACTGAAAAGGACATTGAAATATAATCTTTTAACTCCATGTCTAAATCATGACCTACTGAGAGAGATTCCCATTCTTCTTCAGTAGGTATTGATGTCACCACAGTTCTGGGTTTGAAATTATAGTCAACTTCAAAAAACATAACTGTTTAAATGATCTACATATACTTTAATGTACACCCAGAACCTTTTCCTCGAGAGTGCTGAACTCTTGTTAATAACTGTACATATTCAGTTATTACTAGGATAAAAAATGTTTTACTGTGCTAAATAAAAAAAAGTAATTTAAGTCTATAAAAAAGTATATATATAGATAGATAGATAGAAGCGCACCCTCCCAAATCTATCACTATTTCATTGTTTAATTTTTTCCATAGACTTAGCACCCTCCAATGCAATATATATATTTATTTATATTATATATTTTCTGTCTCCCCCACTACAGGTTATTAGACTATAAAATCAACAAAGGCAAATATTTTTGACTTTTGGGTCACTGAACTATTTCCAGTACTAAAACTAGAGATTAGTGTTAGTAGTGCACTAACACCAGAAAATTGTAGCCTCTTAATACATATTTATTAAATAGTGTTGAATAGAGTTAAGGGTGGAGGGGTGACCATCCAGAATTGTAGCTTTCTCTTAAATTGTATTAGAAGATACTTTTGATAGAAAAGCTTTTCACCGGTAGGAAACAAGCCACTCTTCATGTCAAGTTCCCATTAAATTTGAAGGCTAATCACTACCTAACTTATTCTAATATCCTGTCCTAGTCTTTCCCAATAGAAACTTATTCACAGAAATGTCTTTGTCCTGAGAGTAAGACATAAACCATGTATGTGTGCAAGCAAAGAGGAAAGGAGAGAAGTGGAGGATGAGTGAAGATAGATTGGCTCATTTTGAGGTGTATTAGATATCAGATATCTAATTAGATATCACCTGCCACTCAACAGAATGACTATAATTAACAACAAAAGAAATAACAATGTTGCAGAGGATGTGGAGAAAAGGGAACCCTCATACACTGCTGGTGGGAATGCAAACTGGTTCAGCCACTATGGAAAACAGTATAGAGATTATTCAAAAAATTAAAAATAGAAATTCCATATGATTCAGCTATTTCATTAGTGAGTATTTATCCAAATAACATGAAATCAACAATTCAAAGAGATTTATGCATCCCTATGTTCATCGCAGCATTATTCACAATAGCCAAGAGATAGAAGCAACCCAAGTGCCCATCAATGGGTAAATGGATAAAGAAACATGGTGTATATATATATATATATATATATATATATATAGTATTGCATTGTATATATATACAATATATATACAATGCAATACTTCTCAGCCATAAAAAAAAGACAAAATTGTGCCATTTGTGATAGCATGGATAGACCTCAAGGGCATTATGCTAAGCAAAATAAGTCAGACAGAGAAAGACAAACACTGTATGATTTCATACATATGTGGAAGATGAACAAACACATAGATAAGGAGAACAGATTAGTGGTTACCAGAAGGGAAGGGGTTGGGGAAAGGCAAAAGGGGTGAAGGGGCACATGTGTATGGTATGGATAAAAACTAGACTATTGGTGTTGAATATGATGCAGTCTATACAGAAACTGAAATATAATAATGTACACCTGAAACTAACACAATGTTAAAAGGCAATATGACCTCAATAAAATAATATAATAAAAAAAATTAAAGTCTCTGGACAGTATGCTAAGGATATACACCAAAATATTTATTCAAGAAAATCTACTAAAACTCCGCAAGAACAGGAATAGTCTTTGGCATTTGAGCCATGATCCATTCCCTAGCTCCCAGCTCAGCATGATGGAACCTCTGCTCTGGGTGGGTGCAGCCAAGAACACAGGGTTCCCCCTCCCCCCAGCTCCCAGTATGGGCTACAGTATCTCCCTTGAAGGGGCTGGCTGCCAACATTTTTCATCTCCCCCAGCTTTGTTTTGCAGAAACTGTATTGCAAACAAGAGGAACTGAGAGATCTAGGGCTACTTTTCACCTCCCAGCCCCCATTCATAGAGCAGAAGCTCTGGCCCACTCATGGCATCAGAGAATACTGGGCTTCTATTGCCCTAATCCCAGCTCACTCGTAGACTGGTGGTTCCATACTGGGAAAGGCAAGCCAAGAAGACCGGAGGCCATTGCCCCGACCCAGCACACTGCTGACAAAGCTGGGAGGTCACTCTGAGACAAGTAGGCCACTGTCCCTTCTCACAGCTCCAGAGCAGTGGCACAGAGGTTATGCCAAGGGAGAAAAAGCTGTAAGAACAGAGAGCTTTCACTGAAGGATGATTTTATTTGGAACAGAGCATTGGGAGGTTCAAGTTTAAAGGTGCTGTTGAAAACAATGAAGATTTTGGTGGTAAGTAATTAAGAGGAGGCTGGTAGCTCAATGAGAGAAAAAAGCTAAATCATAGACAACTAAATAGAAATTTAACAAAGAGAACAGGAAAAAAGACAGCTAGAGTCTTCTGGGGGTATGAAAAAGCCTCAAACATAAACCTCAAAGACCACCTCTGCAAAGGGGTTTGAATTTAATTGGATCAGACTTTGGAGCAATTTATGCCCCCAGGACATTATTGAAAACAAAAGAATAGTCAGCCAGCACTTAGTGGAGCCTGTAGGCTAGGGGTGATACAAACAGAGGTAGATAGCTTAACACAGAGATCAAGGGAAAAGACTGTCAAAGCTAGTGTGGCTAAAACTATCACACCAGAATGTCTGAGCACATACCCAATGATGTATCCTTGGAATAACAACATCATAGGCTGCACACTGTGGGGAAAATGGACTTAACTGAAAGAATTAAGTCACTAAACAAGTAAGCAAATGACAACAAGAAGCCCTAGAAGGGGCGTGGAATGGATGTCCAGAGTTGCTATAATGTATGTTGTAGCCTAAATAATGGCACCCAAAGATATCCAGGTTCTAATGCCTGGAATCTGAAAATGTGACTTTATATGGCAAAAGAGACTTTAGATATGTGATTAATTTAAGGATCTTGTTATAAATTATCCTGGATTATCTGGGTAGATATCTGGCAGACCCTAAATATAATCACAAACGTCCTTATAAGACAGAAGCAAAAGGATACTTGATTCAAGAAGAGGAAGGAGATGTGGTGATGGAAGTCAGACGTTGGAGTGATTCAAGAAGGAGTCATGAGCCAAAGAATCCAGTGGCATTCAGAAGCTATAATAGGCAAGGAAATGGATTCTCCCCCAGAGCTTCTAGAAGGAATCAACCCTTCCAAGACCTTGACTATACCAGTGAAACTGATTTCAAACTTGTTGCCACCAGAACCATAGAGAACAAATTTGTTTTAGATCAAGGTGTCAACAGAGTTAGTTCCTTCTGAGGCATGTGAGAGAGAAACTGTTCCATTCCTCTTGCCCAGCTTCTGATAATTTAGTGGCAATCTTTTGTGTTCCTTGGCTTATAGAAGCATCACTCCAATCTCTGTCATCATCTTTATGGGGTGTTTTCCCTGTTTGTCTGTCTCTGTGTTCAAATTTTCTCTTTTTGTAAGGACCTCAGTCATATTGGACTGGTGGTCATAATGACCTCATCTTAACTAACTGCATTTGCTATGACCCTATTTCCAAATAAAGTCACATTCTGAGGTACTAGGGGTTATAACTTCAACATATAAATGTGGGAGGGGGAACAATTATACCCATAACAGCAGGGATAGGAAACTACATACATTATATTATCTAAAATGTCCAGTTTTCAACAGAAAATTGTGAGACCCGGAAAAAAATAGGAAAGTGTGACTCACACAGGGAAAAAATTGGGCAATAGAAACGCTTTTGAAAGAGTTCAGATATTGGACTTAGCAAAGATTTCAAAGTAATTAGTTTAAATATGTTCAAAAAAGGAAATCATGCTTAAAGATGATTGCAGCATCTCATACAATACAGAATATCTATAAAGAGGTAGAAATTGTTTTTTAAAAGGAACAAAATGGAAATTCTGGAGTTGGAAAGTATAATAATCAAAATAAAAAGTGCAGTAAGGAGGCTTAATAGTAGATTTGAGCTCCCAGAAGAAGGAATCAGTGAACTCAAAGGGAGATCTACATAGATAATACAACCTGAAAAACAGAAAAATGAATGAAGAAAAATGAACATAGACTCAGAGAAATATGAGACAGTATCAAGAACACCAACAAATGCTTAATGGGCGTACTAGAAGGAGAGAAGAAAGAGAAAGTAGCAGAAAATATTAGAAGAAAAAATGGATAAGAAACTGCCTGAGCTGACAAAAAATAATCTATGAAGCTAAATAAATCCAAGTAGGATAAATTATAAGAAATCCATACCCAGACACATCATAGTAAAAAAGTTGAAAGATAAACAAAAATCTTGAAAGCAAAAAAAGAAAAACAAATCTTTACACAGGCATCTCCAGTAAAATTAACAGCTGACTTCTCAACAAAAACACTGGAGCCAGAAGGCAGTGGGAAGATACATTCAAAGGAAAATACAGACAGAAAAAATATCATTAATAAAAAAATCCTATACTCAGCAAAAGTATCTTTGAAAAATTAATGTAATAAAAGACATTCTCAGATAAATACAAACTGAGAGAATTCATTGTTCTCAGATCTGCCTTGTAAGAAATAACAAAAGAAGTTCTTATCGCTGAAAGCAAATGACCCCAGACAGTAATTTGTATCCACACATGCACAAAAAAGTACGTCATAAGAGGTAGTTATTTAGAGAATTATAAACGACAATGTAATTGAATATTTATTCTACTTTCTTCTCTTTACTGATTTGAAGAGCAATTATATAAAACAATTTGTATATAATTGTATTTTTGGGCCTATTACATATAGAAATGTAATACATTTGAAAATAAAAGCATAAAGGTGGAAGATAGTGGCAAAACTGTATTGGAGCAAGGAAATGACACCAGATAGTAACTTGAATCCACAGGAATTAATGAAGAGAACCAGAAATGGTATATAGGAAGGTTAATACATCAAATCCCATAAATACAGACTTGTTTTGCTTTTCTCTCTTAGCTTCTTAAAAGACGTGAAGTTATAAAGATTTAAAGTAATAATTATAACAATGTATTGGTAGTTTGTAACATATATAGATGTAATAGAATAAGAATTATAGCACAAAAAAGGAGGAAGAGGAAATAGAACTATACAGTAGCGACATTTCTATATCTCACAGAAATTAAGATAGCATAATTCTAAAGTAGATACTAATAAGTTAAGATACATATCCTGAGCCCTAAAGTAACCACTAAAAACAACTCAAAAAATATAGTAAAAAATAATTAAAGGAATTAAAATATTACAAAGAAAGCAGTAAAGAAAGAACAGAGGAACAAAAAGACATGGGGCATATAGAAAACAAAATTAAAATGGCAGACAAATTCAACTATATCAATGATAACAGTAATGTGAATTGATTAAAAAACCTAATCAAAAAGCAGAGATTATCAAACTGGTTGAAAAAACTGATGTACAACTATACAACTATATGCTATCCATAGGAGACACAGTTTCAATTCAAAGATAAAAATAGGTTAAAAGTAAAAGGATGGAAAAAACATATTATTCAAACAGCAAACATAAGAGAGCTGGAGTTGTTATACTACTATAAGACAAGATAAAATTTAAACCAAAAAATGTTAACTAGAGATAAAAAGGGATATTTTATAATGATAAAAGGGCCAATCCATCAGGAGCATATGACAGTTATAAACGTATATGTACCCAACAACAGACACCAACATACATAAAGCACAAATGGACAGAATTGAAGGGAGAAATAGATACCTCAAAGATAACAGCTAGAGACTTCAATATCTCACTTTCAATAATAGAATAACCAGGCAGAATATCAACAAGGAAACAGAAAATTTGAACAACACTATAAACCAGGTAGACCTAGCAGACATCTACACAACAACAACAGAACACGCATATTCTCAAGCACATAGGGAACATTCTCCAGGATAGACCATATCCTAGAACATAAAATAAGCCTCAAGAACATGAATGGTACTTAGTTGAATGAAATATACAATTTCAAGTTTTTTCTGCAATGTGTGAACATTGAACAAACTTTTTTGTATGCTTTGCTGCACCAGTAGGATGGGATGCAAGTGTTTGCAGTTGCTTTGGGACACATTGCGATAAGGCAGAACCGAACATTCTTGAGACAGCCAACTAAGCTTGATCATTGTCTAATAACATCTTTATTGGAGTAATTTTCCTTTTCTTTTAGTTCTTTTCACTTTTTACCCTTTTGGAGTCCAGCATACTGTCGTTTAAATATTTATTTTAGTTCTATCCTCTTAAATATTTATTTTAGTTCTATCCTCTTGTTAGCTACTCTGCTAGTTCCAAGTTAGAGGTTTATAGTGCAGAAAGAGGTGTAGATTGAGAAGGGAAAATAAAGACCAAAGTTCCAAACCTGGAGTGTCAAAAATTATCTGTGGTTAAAACCTCACCAACGTAGGTTAAGTATATTAAGCTGCAGAAACGCTGTGTTTTGGTCTTGTGATGTGATTGTGTTTGGAGGAGGAACTGAGCCCAGCTGAGGGTTTGTGTACAGGTTGCAGGTGTCTGGGGGGCACTGTGGCTCCACAGCACAGAAATAAATGGCTGAGTCTGTGGTCTGGGAAGAGGAAATATACAGTGAGCTGTGGCGTTCTTTAGCGACTGTCATAGCTTTTAATCTTCCATTCTGCTGTGTTCCCGAAGGAACGTGAAACAGGCTGATGAGGCGGCCCCCAGGATTTTGGCGAAACCACTGCACGCTTCTCATGGAGGTAGAAAAATTGCACCACAGCATGGAACTGGCTCCCTCCTGGTGACTGAGGGTTGGGGGACTCTGCTCCACCTGCGCCCCCCTCACACCTGATGAGAAATAGAGAAACAGTTACAGGTGACGGTCACTGTAACAACTAAAAAACCCAGAAAATGCCCCAATAGATTATGAGAAGGATAGAAATCGGCAAGACTTATGAGCTCCTTTCCCTCCCTCCCTCAACAACACTGCAGCTGCTAAATCCTTTCAGATTCCCATCTGGGACAGCCCCGACTCACAGCAAACTTGGGCGCACAAAAGCCCCAGCACAGTGCCCAACAGCCTCTTCATGACACGTTGCCTTGTTACTCGGGACATTTTCCCCAAAAGATATATTTAACTAAACCTTGGTGTGCTGAGTGTCATGACTTATTCTGGAACTGTTCCTGATTCTGCAACCAATCAGCCTCACCCAAAAACCCTGCTCACGCCCAGACACTCTGTGACAGGAAGCCCCTCTCTCTAGCCTTACCCTGACAGAGCTCAGGCTGGAGGGTGGTGGAGTGAGAGGAGAAAAAGAAAGGTCATTATTCTAGTACTCAAGGGACATTTTCTGATAATCCTGTATGTGGTAAAGAGTGTGAGAAGGAAAGGGAGAGGCCTCCTCTGGGGAGACAGATGCCTCATCTATGCTAATTACAGCCTGGGGAGGATCACAGAAAGAACATCCACATTTTTAAATCCCAGAAAACAAGCAAGTGTTCTGACAAAAGGATCTGTACTAACCTTTGAATTAATTATGTGAGTCATTGTAGTCATACAAATAATAATAACAGAAACGTTATGTATTATATACTTAATGGATTCCTATTTTTGGAATATAGGAAATATATGGATTGGGATTCGCCTGGAATAACCAAGACTTGTGATAAATATCGTTAAAAGAAATGGACCTAATAAGACTGCAAATTGTGAGAAAAAATAGGATCAATTCAGACATTATTTTTACATATCATCCTTGCTGAAGCATAATATGTTTTGTTTCTCTAATTCTTATCAGCAAAAACTTCCTGTGGTTCATGTTTGCAGTTCAGTTCATCTTTTTTCTTTCTAATTCCTCTGTCTTCCTCTTTCCCTGCAACTTTCCTCAACCATTGCATTTCTACTTCCATATTCTCCTATTTTTCAGTAACTTCTCTCTCGTCACTGTTTTTGGTTTTCTAATTACAGGAAATGCACTGAAAGAATATTAAAGAAAGGTGGCATTCATGGTTTAGAAATAATTTCCAACCTGTGAAATGAAAGTTCGTATTTTCCCCGATATATAAGTCTTAGGCAACAGAAATGAAAATAATCAGAAAAATCTGACTTCTATATTTTGGAATTCTCCATCTTCCCTTTTGCTTTATATGACTCAGTTTGATCCAGGAGTTTTTTCTGATAGATGCAGATAAAGATAATGATATAGATAAAAATAACGATACAATGTAAATATAGATGTAAGCATTATAGATATAAGCTTCTAGTACTTGATCAGGGAATGAAGCAGAGCAGCTAATTGAAAAGAATATTCATCAAAAAGCAAGTTCCTTATGTGTCGATGATTTAGTCTTTCCTGATGCACAATTACTCCTCCCTCTTTACTATTATTAGCCCCCATGTGCACACTCAGAGAATTTCTCAAATCTTTCAAAAACTGTTCACAACTAGGTCCCTCAGGTAGTCCCCTAGGTTTTCTTAAAGCCTATAGTGCTTCCTAATGGGCTAAAACCTTAACAAAGGAACACTTCTCACTCAGTTGTATACATAGCTCAGCTTGCTGGCTTTTCTAGGGCTGTACCTGTGGATTGACTTGAAGACACAGAAGTGTCCACAAGGATGGAGAATATCATAAATAGCACCATGGGTCCTCACAGTGCCTTTTTATGAAAAGAAATTATTTTATATAATGTAATATTATGTAATTATATGAAAATAACCCACTTAATTTTTACCTATAAATGTAAAAAATATGAGGCCTCCAATGTGGTCCAGTTTAGCCAATATATTTAAGAGTGTTCTAGACCTGGGACAATACAAACATGAAGTAGACACTATATCTTCCTTCAGAGAACTTGTGATATAACAGGAAGAAAATCATCTCTGTAAATGTAAGATTTAAAGGATGCCTTAATAGAAGCACGCCATAGGTACTACATGAACACCAAGACAGTAACAAATACTTCAAGCCCATATTATAGGATACAGCTCAATGGAAGATGTGATACTGTGTGCCTTCTATGGAGGTGACAAGAGAGGATAGTAACAAGAACAAAGATGTGTGATCTTTGAAAGGTGATTTTTTTATTTTAAATACAAGGAACAGAGAAGATAATCAAAGATGTGGACGAGGCCACAGATCACAAACACACACACAAATAAATGTATTAAATGACACAGGGTGTTTCTGCCACTTGGGTCTGGGCACAATCTGTAACCTTGAACAACTACTCTCACCATGCCATTCAGGCTCAAGGGAAATGCTTATTCACATACCTTAACAGTTGTCCTGGAAGCTGCATTTGAATATCACAAAAATTTGTGGATTGTGCTGCTGCTGACATAGAGGGCAGACTCTGATTTGGAATTTGGGGGGATTTTAGGGAAGAGAAACAAAAAATTAATTAACCAGCCCAATCTTTCCTCTCAGATGGCATGGATGCAATAGATTCTTGCATAATGAAATATTGTTCCCTGGGAGTGCTGAGGATCCATTTTCTTGCCTCTCTTATGTACTCATCTGTGGTTCTGAAGGGTGCTCATTAATCAGCACAGTTACCCATGATGGCTGGAAGACTTTGCAGTATTAAACTATATTGCCTTTAAATTTTATATATTTGTTCTAGACTGAACCTGCATAAAGAGTGATATTGATTATTTACTTTAGCAACTAGATGGACATTAAAACTAGAATTGTGAATAGTTTTGTTTTTATAAAAAATATATATATAATTAAGTTTTAAGATAAATTTTAAATAAAATTTGTTTTAAATATACTTTCTTAAAACTGTTTATTATTAATTATTTGTATTTTGCTTTTTAGCTTTAGTAGATTATTTTAAAAGGAAAATAACTATTTTTGAAAACATATGAAAATAATTCATTTGTGTTCTTGTCTCAGACTCTATAATAACAATCCTCTGTAGATGGATTTGGAGGTAAGAGGGATGGAAAATGAGGACATTTATATTTTTACTGAAGTAGAAAATGAAGTGATCTGCAGACACTGAAGATCAGATGAACTGTTCAAGAATGTTGCAAATGTTTACTAACGGTACTTTGAGAAATAGTGTAGAGAAACAAGTAAAGATGATTAAGGAATCACTAATTATTATTGGCCACTCACCAGGTATTAGAGAAAATAAATTAGAGGGAAGAAAAAAAGGAAAGAAGTAATCTGGGTGGGTCTTATAAGAAAGAGTGGGTCACTCATAGGACAACCAACCCCGAGATTCCACATGGAACTTGGCCATAACATTGTGTATAATTTAACTGGGGGCCACGGGATAAAGAAGGTCTTCTTTCCTTTGTACGATATTGTCTTTGGAAAGATCATCTTGAGCACATCCTTAAATGCTAGCTTTAAGACCACCAATCTCAAATACTTTAGTCGAAGAGTTGAAGTCATTTGAGGAAAGAAGCCTCTCAGGATACTAGTAAAATAATCTGGAGATAATGCATTTGAAATAAGCAATTGTCCTGGGTTTTCTGACTGCTTGAGAGATGAGATTAACACCGTAAGTCAATTCTCTGATTTGCCTGATACCAACTCACATGGCCAACCTCAAGCCATCTTAGCCCATCATATTTCGAAGGACATGGGAGTGAAGTAACTTTCTCCAGCTTGATCAATATCCTATAGCCTCATTTTCTTTAGAATCCTGATTCTAGAGGATACAAATGCTGCACTTCAGAAAACAGGACTTTACTTTGCAAAAAGAAAGAAAAAGAAAAAAATGTAAGATTTCCATAGGAACAAAACACTTCTCATGATTCTGTATTCTCTGTACTGTTAGCCTTCATGGAACATGCCAACTTCCTGAATATAACTCAGGATGACCCCTGAGTCTTTTAAGAAACAGTGTCTCAGGAGGTTTGTTTTCAGCTCCTCCTGCAGTCCAGGCACTATGTCACTCAGAGCACAGAAGTACTTGTCCAAGTCACTCTAATGGGTTGAAAGTTTCCTCAGGTGGAAGGAGGTTTCACTATTCTTAAATTCAGCCTCAAAATTTTGATGCCTGAAACAAGGCTGTTTCCAGACGCGTACTTCAGGAGAAGCTGGAGTCCTCAGTTGGGATATTGCACGTACCAGAAGAGATATGGTGGAACAGAAGATGAGTAGCTTCACCTCAGATCCAGAGAGGTTCCTTCAGAGACAGTGATGTGGACATCAGGCTTGGTCACTGACCAGGCTCCAGTTCCTCCTGAAACACCAGTGCTGTATCAACAAACTCAGCTAAAACAAAAAGTCTCCATGCAGAGTCCAACCAGAATAATGTTCCATTTGTGGACAAGGGAGTAAATGGAACGGTACTCACTCAGGAACAGGAGCACCCCAAGCATCAAGGTGAACACCAAGGTCATGACTGAGCAGTGAAGAAGCAGGGAGCTCCTTTCTGGGAGATTCCCAACAAACAAATAAAAATCTTGAACCTGGTTGCTCTGAGGTTGAGGAAGAATGACTGGAGATTTAGACTTCTTCTTAAAGGCATTATAATTAGGAAGAGATGCTCTCTTGACAAAACTACCTGCCTTTGGCATCTGAAATTCTTTACATATCCTTTTGTAAAAAATGCCATCAGAACACCTCTTTAGCTGTAGCAAAAGAAGGTTTTTGTGAGTTTATTCTGGTCTTTTAGAACTTCCAGTTTAGCCAACAATGCCCTCCAAGGGCCAAATAGGGATCAAAGGAGAAGTTCATAATTTTTGTGAATCTTCACCTCCTTCCTGCCCTTCTATTGTTGAATTTCAAAGCATTATGATTATGAAGAGAGGAGGATCTATGTTTTGAAGGCCCTGAAACTTATAAAATGGGGGCTTGTAAAGGGAACACAAAATTATGAATAAAAAGTTGGATAAAAATAATTTTATAGAATGATAAATAAAATCACAAGTTACAAATTTTAAAAACCGTATACCACAAACATCATAAAATCTAGAAAATTACATAATATTTTATTACTTATTTCCCTGACACATTTCTATAATACTTTTTGTTTCTATGTTATTTTGGCTCCATACTTTTTAATTGTCTCTCCATATGACAATAAATTTGTAATATTTCCTATATAGAAAAAAGAAAGATAATTCAGTCTTTACTCCTAGCATCCTTTATCAAAATTTGTTTTTGTTTGTGTGTTTGTTTAATTCACCATACATTAGGAAAATGCCATGTAAATTTTAAGCATAATAAGCAAAAGTCAAATTTTGGAAAATGTCTATTAAGTTACTATACGCTGTAAGATTTCACTACATTTCAGGTTTTCTTGTGTTGTAACAAATCCTAAATATTATGAACTATGACACTCATTAACAAGTTTATTAAGTTTGTTTTAGTTCCCTATTGCTGTGTGACAAACTACCTGTGAATTTTGTGACTTAGAAGAACGTCCATTTATTATCTTCCAGATTCTGTAGATCAGAAGTCTGGGCACAACTAACCATCAAATTATATTTAGTTCTCTCTAAAACCATTGTACTATTATTGTTTATTTCAAATCTACATTTAAATGAAGAATTATGCAATACACCAAAACTGCATTTAATGTAAAAGAATTGAAAGCATAAAGAGCATGTTCATTGACCACAATGGAATAAAACTATAAATAAACAGCAGAAAGATAACAGGAAAATCTCCAAATACTGAAAACTAAACAACACATTTCTTAAGGGTCATAGAGAGTGTCTCAATGGAAATCAAAGATACATTGAACTGAATGGAAATGAAATTAAAACATATCAAAATTTCTAGAATACAGCCAAAGTAGTGCTGAGAGGGAAATTTATAGCACTAAATGCAAATATTAGAAAAGAATAAAAGTCTCAATTCAATCATTTAAGCTCACATCTCAAGAACCTAGAAGAGGAAGAGAAAAATTAATTCACAACAAGCATAAGAAAGGAAATAATAAAGATATAGCAGAAATCAATGAAATTAAAAATAGAGAAAAAAAATAAAACAAAGAGCTGGATCTTTAAAAAGGTCAGTAAAACTGACAAACTTCTAGTAAAACAGACAAAGAAAAAAATAGGAGAGATGTAGGCAGGCTATCGAGAAGTGGGGCATCCTAAGTGATTGGTTAGGGTTGAATATTTGCCTTTCTCCATTTGGTCCTGAGTTGGATGAACCACCTAAACATTATGCCAAGTGAAAGAAACCATACACAAAAGGCCACATATTATGTGATTCTATTCATATGAAGTGTACAGAACAGGTAAATCCATAGAGACAGAAAGGAGGTTGGTGATTGCCAGAGGCAGGGGGGACGGGAAAATGGTGAGTAACTGCTTGATGCGTAAGTGGTTTCCTTTTTGGGTGATAACAAGGTTTGAAACTAGATAGAGGTGGTGGTTGCACAACATTGTGAATGTACTAGATGCTACTTAATTTTTCACTTTAAAAGAGTACACTGTAAGACATGTGAATTAATCTCAGTAAAGCTATTTATACTGAAGGTGATAAAAATCTAAAGATCAAAGAATTCACAATTTAACTTCAGATCATTATATCAGGTTTTATATATTTAATTGCTTCTATCTGGAGAGAGAATCGATTTAGAAAATCCCTAA
This sequence comes from Rhinoceros unicornis, assembly GCA_028646465.1. Classification (NCBI taxonomy): domain Eukaryota; kingdom Metazoa; phylum Chordata; class Mammalia; order Perissodactyla; family Rhinocerotidae; genus Rhinoceros; species Rhinoceros unicornis. Next base: position 69,319,753 of record CM053518.1, on the reverse strand, counting down.
ACGGAGAAAGGGCCTCAGCTTCAAGATAGGACACGTGGTTGGAGCGCCAGCTGCAGAGTTTGGGTGTTGGTGACAGGTGCCCGTTGTGCACTGTGCCTCACAGCACAGAGGTAGGTGGCTGAGTCACTGGGCTGAGAAGTTGCAATATATAGAGTACTATGTCTTGATGATTTATCCAACGAGGCTTTAATTCTTCCACTCGTTTGCTCTCTCTGATTTGACTGAAGTAGCAGCAGAGAATTGAGCCCTTTCCCAGGGTCCTGCCTAAACCACTGAAGGGAGAAAATGGCACTATCGGTATAGCTGCAGTTGAGAGCCAATCTTTCTCCCTCTCCGGCACTCATAGCTTCAGGACTCTGCTCCACCTCCTGTTTACTGCTCACCCCTGTTCAGAGAGAGAACACAGAGAGAGGGACTGGTTAGTGGATAATAATTCTTGGGAAATTAGTTTTAAATTAACTTTTTCAATCTCCACAGCCACTCCCAGCAAACCACACTGGCACAACTCCCTATCTTTCTCTCTCTTCCCTGGGGAGAAATGTCCCGGAGTCTGCCTGATCTTTGCCCATTTCCAGATCCTTCTAACTCACAGTCTAGCTGTAACCAAAGGATGAGCAGGCTCAGGGGTTTGTTCATTCTTTCTGTCACTCAGACTCAGTGAGAACTGTTCTTGCATCTGTGATATTGACAAGGGCTCACAAGATAAAGGATCTGCTTTGCTGTCTCATAGGTTCAAACACTTCTACAGGAAATGAGGAGTCAGACCAGCCAATCAGAGACCAGTCACACACACACACACACACACACACACACACACACACACACTCACGCTGATCTGCAAAGAGTGGGAGGTGGAAATGGTAACACTGCCATCTCAGGACCAAGCCCAGCATTGACAGAAATGCTTCTCTCTCCTCCCCCTCCTGAATGAAAACAATTTTTAAATATCAAATTTGTAGAATGTAGCTAAATCAATGCACAGAGAGAAATGTATAGCATAAATGCTTATATTAGAAAAGAAGAAAGCTAAATTTTCGTGTACAGTTACAGCTGCTTTCTCCAGATTCCTATAACTACTCTCCCGTCTTGTCACTTCAGCCCTTAAGGACTAGTTTCCCTTAACTCACACATTCTTAAAAAGTCCCTTTATATCTCTTCTCACCCATCAGATGGCAAAAAGAGTTAAGAATCATAATATTAATACTCAGTGTTTCTGATGATGTCAGGAAATGGGCACTCATACCAATAGCTGAAGTACAAACTAATAAAGATTTACAGGGGTTATTTACATATCATTGGATGCCAGCAATTCCACTTGGCTGGGAATTTTTCTTAAGAAATACCTTTATAAATGCATGTATAAAATTGCACATCACAGGAGTAAAAAAAGTGGAAAATTTTAAACTTCCTTAGGTACAAATATCTAATGCGTTTGGGTAGATCTATATTATGATATACTATTCAGTTGTGAAAAAGAATAAATAGACAAATTTTCTGATTTGCAAAGATTTCTCTGACTTAATCAAATCACAGTACGTTACATATAAGTGTGATCCCAATTATGTTTTTAAACAGCTTTTTTTTTATTATGGATATCTATGGAAATGAATGGAAACAGTGGAAGTGTGCTCACTCCAACTTTAACAGTAATTGAGAACTTGTGAGGGACAAATCAGGGAAGTATCACTTTTTATTCCATATACCTAAAATTGCTTTAATATTTTAAACATGTAAATATGAATTTATAACTTGTTTAATCATAAAAATAGATAACAATGAAAACAAGAGAAAGCTAACAAAAAAATTGAAATATGAAATATTAATATAATTGTCCCTTTCTAGCAAACTTTCAAGATTCAGTTATTAGTCAAATGCATGAGCTATAAGTTGAAAAAATTGGGAGAACCCATACATTTCTCAGAGGAATAATGTTCAATTTATGAACTTCACTTTGGACCTTCAGCAAGAATGAGAATGTTCGATTGGAGAAAGGATACATATCCAAGCTCCTTCTTTCTGCTTTTTCCTTTCTGAACTAGTTCTTGATTTCATGTACCTTTTACTTATTTTCTTCCCACCTTCTTCTATTAAGCTTACATTTTCTGTGTAATGTACTTTTTAATTAGAAGTTATCTCCCTTCCCCCACCAGGGAGACAGGTCTGCCTGTCTGCCCCACCGTGCACTCTCACAGTGCAATAATGCACAGAGGTGTCTTCTAGGGTGACCTGATTCAGGATCAGGATACTGGAATTTCTGTCCACAAGAATGGACAGGGAAACCATTTTATTAGTCACTTTGATCTTTGACCCTGAAATCAGATGCCGTGAGCCTTGGTTATAAAATTGTCAATATGAGAGGATGTACTCATTTCCTCTAGTGGTGGAGTGGGAACAGGGTATGCTCACTTCTTGTCCTCCAGCACTGTCCAAGGAGTTGGGCTGTGTGGTCTTAACATTCACAGAATCCCTAAGGTGGGGAATATAAGATTATCTCCACACCCTCAGGGCAGATTTTTAATGTCAAGGTACAGTACCTTGAGAATTTTCCTCTCTGACCCTCATCCCGTATTTCACTTTCTGTCACTTCCATCCTACAGAAAGAGAAAAGAATGCATAGAATTATCTAAACTCACTGGTCAAGAGGCAGGACTCCATTGCTCTCTCCCATTTTCCCTTGGACTCAACAAATATAAGAAATTCTTTATCACAAGGAAAGCTCTTCTGTGATTACTGAGGGTTATGGGTTGAATTGTGTCCCTTCCAAATTCATATATTGAAGTCCTAACTCCCAGTACCTCATAATGTGATTTTGTTTGGAGATATGGTCTTTAGAGTAATAAAATTAACATGAGATCATTAGAATGAGCCCTAATCTGATATGTTTGACGTTCTATGAAAGGGTAAATTTGGACATTGAAACATGCATACAGGGAAGATAATGTGAAGAGACACAGGAAAAAGTTGGCCATCTAGAAGTCAATGAGGGGAGCCTGGAACAGATCCTTCCTTCACAGCCCTCAGAATGAACCAACTCTGCCAGCACGTTGATTTCTGACTTCTAGCCTCCAGAATTGTGAGGCAATAAATTTCTGTTGTTTACATCACCTAGCCTCTGGTTCTTGCTATGACAGCCCTAGCAGACTAATATATTGGGTATGATGCAGCTTCTCACACTGAGGGTTTCACTTTCTCGCAAAGTGCAGGTGGCACCTGAACTCTTGCTGTAAGGATCTTGAGTGAAGGACGGTGACACAAGTGGAGGCAACAGGTCCCTCTTCTGATTCCTTGCTTTCAAACACCATCTTTTCTTAGGATTAAAACACTCACTCAGAGTCAGGAGCACAGATGCCTCCATCACCAGCCTCATACTTCAAGCAGACACTAGAATCCAGGGCCCCTAGCTCAGCCTCTGTGTCTGCAGCTGGGCTGGGGGAGGTGACAGAACACAGACACATCAGTTGAATCACTTCCAGCACAGCCCAGACTTGGCAGCTGTCCCCCTGGGGAATCCTCAGGCCTAGAGTCAGCCAGTGAGATAGTAGCTCCTTGGTTGACACACCTTCACAGCTTTAATCATATCCCTCGAACGAGAGTGAAAATGAAACAGGCATCCATTCTCAACCCAAGGGTTCCCTTGAGAGTATCTATGAGTTTTAAACACTGTGGGGCTGAGTATGAAAGAGGAAAACAGAGACAGCATCCCCCCAGAGACCTTTTCTTATTATTTTTTTACAACACAAGAGAAAGAATATGTCTTATTGGTCATCTGATGCTCTGAGGGACTCAAAGGATTTTTCTGTACATTCATGAAACACCGAGTTTTATACCATCATGAGATGATGGAGAAAGCCCAGCTAAATGACAAGAAGGAGCAAATGAGACTTGGATGCAGAGGGTGATGTGCTCGAAGTGACTGGGAAGGTTAAAGTCAGAGTCTGATCTGGCAGCCAAGGTTCCTGATTCTCTGGTTTCCTAAGATGCCTTAAGGGATCATGTGACTCTAGGAGGGCATGTATAGACCACACATCCTGGTATAAAGGAAACAAGTGGTCTGGAATGGCACTCATCTTTACACTCCATAAACCCTGGTAATAACCCACATTTCCCCATTCTCCATGTGTGCCTAGTGGTCATATATACAGAGTCAACTGTCAGAGGGGAAGACAAAGCAGGGAGTGAAGGAAAGACAGTGTAAGAAAGAGAGAAGGAGTAGCCTTGAACACGTTTTCCTGTTATTCTCTCAAATTAAAGAAAACTGAAATAGATTGAAATAAATAGTTTCTTTCCCATCAAAAAAAATTCTACCTTTCTCTATCACTACAAAAAATTGACAAAAACAGATCAACTAAGCTTGAAAACTGCATAGCCACTTCTTGTCTTCTAATTTGTGTCATCCTAATTTGAGTGGAGAAAAAACATTTCATAATGGAATGGAACAAGGCCAGGAATCATTGAACTTTGGGAGCTGTGCACAGACTAGTCTACTAATAACAAAGAGAGTAAAATATATCATTTGTCACAATTTCTGCACAACTTCAATGCTGAATGTGAGCCAACCACTCCTTCCCCAACTGATCAGGGACGTTATTGGCAGACACAGCAGCCCCCTCTTGTGACTCCATTCAGACCCCTGGAAAGTCCATCAACCTGCTTTTGTAAAGTTGCTATACAGATATGGAGGAGAACAGCTTTGATGTGCTCATGGTGTTGCAGAAAGGACTTAACCAGTTTTGGTCATTTGTGGTTTCAGGATGATGACTATGGGGGACAGGACAATTTTTTCAGCACTAACACAGTTTTTGCTTTTTTCCTTTTTTAAACCACATGATCTTTCCTCCATTCAGGTGATTCTTTGCTCATCATTTCAAGGAAAGGCTGTACAACCAGAACACAAAAATAAAGATGTCTTTCTTACCATTTTATTTCAAAAGTTTCGGCTCTATAGGTAACTGAAAGGATCTGACATAGACTGAAGATTTAGTAGATGATACAGTGAAATAATACAAATTTGCCTACCTGAGACAAAGTAAATATTTTCTAAGTGGAGCAAGGGGTAGAAGAAACAGTATCAAAGAAAAACAAAGAGGCTTGAGTATTGAGAGTGTTCCTTAGAGAGATGCTTGACCTTTTCCTCTTAAAATCGGCTTGGAAAGAAAGCCACAAAACCTCTGGGCCACTTTCAGTTATTAAATAAATCTCAGTAAAGCCCTGTTTAAAACTTCCATCTTCATTTCTCTCCTCTGCTCTCTGAATTTGAGGCTTGACGCCTGGCTGCAGTGAGGTCAGCATGGGCTGCACTGTTCTCTTCCTCCACATTTTTCCTTTAGTTCTATTTCTCTTGAGGTTAAGACAAAAGAAGAAGATTAAGAAAGAAAAGAATAACAGCAAGAACTTTCTTACTTAACTGGTGTGTACGTTTGGGTGTTATTGTTTCCCTGGCCAACCTCTGATGGCCTCTATGTGGGGAACGTCCCTGGGAGGGAGCAGCCAGGGGACCTCAGGGACCTCCTCCAGGCAGAGTGCTCCCCTTCCTGTCAGTTACCACTCAGGGAGCACTCCCTCAGCATCTTACTCTCTCTTCTCCTGGCAGGAGCACTGGAAGGTCAGCTCAGGCCCTGTGACCTTCAGAGGTGGCATTTGACAAACAGAGAACTTGCTCCTCCTCACCATGCCTAATGGAGACACCCAGGCAGCTCCAGTGCTGCCCCTACCCATTCCACCATCTCTCTCCAGTTTCCTTGTCTTCTGCTGAAATCAATGCAAATGTAAATCAAAATCTGCTTCAGAAGCAGATAACCAAAGATGGAATGCCATGCAATATTCCTTTCTATTCAAGTGACTTCTATCTTTAAAAGCAATTATTTTGGGGGCCGGCCCTGTGGCTTAGTGGTTAAGTGCGCGCACTCTGCTGCTGGCGGCCCGGGTTCGGATCCCGGGCGAGCACCGACGCACCGCTTCTCCGGCCATGCTGAGGCCGTGTCCCACATACAGCAACTAGAAGGATGTGCAGCTATGACATACAACTATCTACTGGGGCTTTGGGGGAAAAATAAATAAAAATTATAAAGCAAACTTTAAAAGCAATTATTTTGGGAAAAATTCAGAGATCCAATGTCAAGATAGTGGCATAGGAGGACTCCAAACTCACCTCCTCCCATGGATAGAACAAATTTCCAACTACTCTTAGAACAATTACCCCTGAGATAGAACTAAAAACTGGTTAAAAAGAACCCCCACAACAAGGGACAGTGTTGACTGAGGTGGAAGAGGCAGAAATTCCTTTCTGGAGAGCAAAAAGCCATATTTTAGCCATTGTGCTTCATGGCTGGGAGCAATCTTAAGGTATGAAGCTTTTCCTGGAAAGTGGAAGATCTGAGCAGGGGAGATTTGCCACAATAAGCAGCTTTTGGACTCACTACAACTGAGAGAAGTGTCATAATATCTGGCTTTGCTGGCTACTAACAACAATGGGGAATACCCCCAGAAAAGCTGTTAGAGATAAGTGAAAGAAAAGCCTGCTCTTAAAGACCCCACACACAAATTCACCGATTTTGGAAAAGAACCTAAAATCACCCAAAAGAAAGGTGGACAGTCCTTTGGTGAAAAGAGATCCACTTGATAGGTTCTGTTTGCATCTCACAAGAGGTGAAACATTCCCAGGCTGGGACCACCTCCCCAGGGACTGAGACATTGGTGCCAGCCATTATTGTGACCTAGTAGAGGCGTGCTGACACAGATGCTGGCAGACACTATTGAATTTCTTCCCCTGGTCTGTTAGCACAGGGGATTGTCCCACCCAGTAGAGCACCAACTTAAGATTTAATCCAGCTCAGCAAGAGCAGGCAGCCAACACCAAGGATTGGCTCCACCCAACAGCAAGCCCTTGAGCAACTTGTGAGCCCACAAAGGTGTGGCTTGTAGGCCCTCTGCTGTAGGGTGAGTGGGTCATCTTCAGTGGGTTGGGGCCTGTCTACAGGGCAGGACTCTGTTGACAGAGTGTGTGGGCCTTCAGGCAATGGGGCTTCTCAGCTGCACCAGTCTTGTGCTTCTCAAACAGCCACATAGGGGATTGGCTCCACCTTCCAAAGCCTGAAACAATTGGGAGCTGCCACCCCTGGGGCCAACACCCAGCCAGTTGCACTCCTGAGAGGGCAGACAAGATCCTTACAGGCTGGGGGCCTAGAGCAACTATAAGTCCCTGAGCCTAAGAACCAGCCACTCTGGGGGCCTACTCACTTAACAGAAAAACTGCAATGGGAATGTGCTATTAGACCTTGCTGCCAACTGTGCTGGGGCTCCCCGTGCCCAATAAAGTGACTGAAGGGTCCGTAGCAGCCACGCGCAGGTGAGCATTACAACCAGCTGGCCAGGGGGACAGCCTAGCCTCCTTGGGCACCTGCAGCAAGAGCAACTCTACCACAACAGAAGGACACACATAGCCCACACAAGGATCACTCGTGGAACATTTGGAACTGGTGACAAGAGTAAAGTACATTGTTGGGCCTCACAAGGCATCTTTTACAATAGGCCAACTCTCCAAGATCAGGGGACATAGCTGACCCATCTAATATATAGATATAAGCTGACCCGTCTAATATATAGATATAAGCACAGAGAAAGAGGCAAAATGAGCAGGCAAAGGAACACATTCCAAGTAAGGAAACAGAAAAAAAACCCAGAAAAAGAACTAAATCAAACAGCAATAAACAATCTACCTGACAAAGAGTTCAAACAAAAGTCATAAGGGTGTTCACTCTGGGAGATTAGTCACTAATATAACTTAAAAGGCAGGATTCCAGGCTCCACTCACTCTGTTTATATCTCTTACATTTTTAAGCAGAATTTAATTAATTTTTGATAAGCAGAATTTAGTCTCTGGAGATTGGCTACCTATTTCTCTTCCTGTTTCACTCTAGATGATTGAAAAGTAAGTCAACTCATGGCCCATTTTGAGGCTTGGCCTATCTCTTCTACCAATCCTTATAAAAATTTTGAGCTTTTTTTTCTGGATTCAGAACAAAGTAGGAAACTCTACTTAGGGCTTGAAATTTAACTCACCTTTCCTGCTTTGGAGGTAATCAGGTGCTGGTTCAGCTAAAAGTCCTTCTTCACTTTCCATTTGTATTCAGCTAATATACATACAGCATCCTCAGGAATCTTCCTAGTGGTGAGCAGGGCAGGATTTGGCCATTTTTAGGTCCCTGGAAATATCATCATATGATATAAAATTCCCATTTTAAATGGAAATTAGAAAATATTTTAGTTGAATAATAATGAATATATGAGATACCAAAATATGTGGGATACAGCTAAAGCAGTAATTAGAGGCAAATCTATGGATTTAAATGCATTTATTAAGAAAGAAGAAAAGTTGAAAATCAATGGTCAAACTTGCAACTCAAAGAATTAGAAAAAGTATCTAGTTAAACCCAAAGAAAGTAAAGGAAGCAAATAATAAAATACAAGAAGAAAAAATGAAACACAATTTATCAACTTTCACAAGAGAAAAGCAAGTATATGAAGAACCCCTCAGATATTAAGTTAACTGAATCCACAATTTAAAACTTTCCCACAAGTGAAACTCTATGCTGAAATGGCTTCACTAGTGAATTTTCTGAAAAATTTATAAAAATCCTACACAAATTCTTCTATAGATAGAAAAGAAGTGATAAATTGCAACTCATCTAATGAACCAATATAAACTTTATACTAAAATCGGACATAGACACTGTAAAGAAAAAGTTGAATACCACTAACACTTAGGAACAAGGAAAAAAAGTCCTCAACAAAATAATAGCAAATCAATTTTGCAATATATGAAAAGAATAATGAAACACTACTAAGTACATTTTACTCTAGAAATGAAAGTTTAACATTTGAAAATCAATTTATTTTGCAACATTAATATATAATGATCCCAACATGTAGAGAAAAAGATTTTGATAATTTCATGAGATTTATTCTATTCATGGTATCAACTCTCAATGAATTAGAAATCAAAAGGAACTTCTTTAATAATTAGATTAAAGGATATTTACCAAAAATCCCCACAATACTTAATAGTCATGATGAAATCTTGAAAGCTTTATCCTTGAGTTTGGGAATAAGAAAAATTCTATTCAACATTTTTCAGTCAATCCTAGTTGGTTAAGTAGGGCTTGTTACATAATTTGTGGGGCCTGATGCAAAATGAAAATGCAGAGCCCCTAATGGGGCTGGGAAGTCAATCTCCCCTTCCCACAGGTTGGCTGCTCGGGGCCTATGGGAGAATGGTGAGGGGGACTGGAGAGCTTCCGGGTTAGTGAACAAATGGAGGTTCTGGGAGAGTGGCACGTCCAGAGAGGGCATGGATACTCTGAACTCCTTCGCACATACCTTGCCCTAGGCATCTCTTCCATCCGGATGTTCATCTGTATCATTTATCACATCCTTTTCTAATAAACCGGTAAACATAAGTAAAATGTTTCTCTGAGTTCTCTGAGCCACTCTAGCAATTTTTTTTTTCAGAAATAATATTTTTATTAAGGGTTACAGAGTGGTGATTCTATCCCTCTTGACTTTATGCAGTAAATATTATTTTTAACATCATCTCATATAAAGTGATTTTGAAAAAGAAGCCATATATCTGTAAACTATATTTTTTTCTATTCAAACAGAAAGGAAAAGCAGCGCTACTAACTAGAAAGATGGCTGATTCCTACACACTTCATTTTTTATTTATTTTTTCAATTATTTTATTGAGGTCATAATAGTTTATAACATTGTGTAATTTCAGGTGTGTGTTATTATTTATCAGTTTATGTATAGATTGCATCATGCTCAGCACCAATAGTCTAATTTTTATCCATCACCATATATAGGTGCCCCTTTACCCCCTTTGCCCACCTCCCAACCCCCTTCCCCTCTGGAACCACTAATCTGTTCTCTTTATCCATATGTTTATCTTCCATATATGAGTGAAATCATGTGATGTTTGTCTTTCTTTCTCTCTCTGGCTTATTTCACTTAACATGGTACCGTCAAAGTCCATCCATGTTGCTGCAAATGGGGCAACTATGTCTTCTTTTATGGCTGAATAATACTCCATTGTATATGTATATCACATCTTTATCCGTTCATCCATTGATGGGCATTTATGTTGCTTTCACATCTTGGCAACTGTGAATAATGCTGCAATGAACATAGGGCTGCATAAGTCTCTTTGAATTGTAGACTTGAAGTTCTTCGGATGAATATCTAGAAGTGGGATAGCTGGATCATACGATATTTCTATATTTAACTTTTTGAGAAATCTTCATACTGTTTTCCGCAGGGGCTGCACCAGTTTGCATTCCCACCAGCAGTGTATAAGGGTTTCCTTTTCTCCACATCCTCTCCAACATTTGTTATTTTTCATCTTGGTAATTATAACCATTCTAATAGGTGTAAGATGATATCTCATTGTATTTTTGATTCACATTTTCCTAATAATTAGTGATGCTGAACACTTCTCATGTGCCTGTTGGCCATCTGTATATCTTTGGCAAATGTCTGTTCACCTCCTCTGACCATTTTTTGATTGGGTTGTTTGTTTTTTTGTTGTTGAGTTATATGTGTTCTTTATATATTTTGGAAATTAACCCCTTCTCAGATATATGATTTGCAAATATTTTCTCTCCGTTTGTGGGTTATCTTTCTGTTTTGTTCCAGGTTTCCTTTATTTTGCAGAAGCTCTTTAGTCTGATGTCATCCCATTTGTTTACTTTTTCTTTTGTTTCCCATGCCTGAATAGACATGATATTTGAAAAGATGCTGCTAAGACTGATGTCAGAGAACGTACTGCCTATATTTTCTTCTAGGGGTTTTATGGTTTCAGGTCTTACATTCAAGTCTTCAATTCATTTTGAGTTAATTTTTGTGCATGGTGCAAGATAATGGTCTACTTCCATTCTTTTGCATGTGGCTGTCCAGTTTTCCCAACACAATTTATTGAAGAGATTTTCTTTTCTTCTTTGTATTTTCTTGGTTCCTTTGTTGAAGATTAGCAGTCCATAGATGTGGTGTGTTATTTCTGGGCTTTCAATTCTGTTCCATTGATGTGTGTGTCTGTTTTTGAGGCAGTACCATGTTGTTTTGATTACGATAGCTTCATAGCATATTTTGAAGTCAGAGATTGTGATGCCTCCAACTTAGTCATCCCCCCCCAAGGATAGCTTTAGTTATTCGGGGTCTTTTGTTGTTCCATATAAATTTTAGGATTCTTTATTCTATTTCCGTGAAGAATGTCATTGGAATTCTGATTGGGATTGAATTGAATCTGTAGATTGTTTTAAGTAATATGGACATTTTAACTATATTTATTCTTCCAATCCATGTGCATGGGATATCTTTCCATATCTTTACATCATCTTCGATTTCTTTCAATGATATGTTATAGTTTTCAGTGTATGGGTCTTTCAACGCCTTAGTTAAATTTATTCCTAGATTTTTTATTCTTTTTGTGATGATTGTAAATGGATTGTATTCTTGACTTCTCTTTCTACTAGTTTGTTATTAGTCTATACAAATGCAATTGATTTTTAATTCATAATCATCTTTATTATAATTCCTAAATACATTAGAAACTGACATGGATTTCTTTAATACAAGACATCTAAGTTATCATTGGCGTCTGCTTTCTGTTCAGTTATGTGGTTAGAAAATCCACTGTTTACTTGAGAAAGGTGAAAAAGGCCAAATAATAGCTTAATGCCATTATAACAAGTTTCACCTCATAGGCACTCTGAATGGGTCATAGGGTCTCTGGGCCTCCTAGGTCAAAGGACCATACTGTCTTAACAGACCTACCCATACTCTGTGTCTTCTGGAATTCCTCAAAAATTTCAATGGACACCTGGCCAATGGAACATACTATTTACTCTACCAGTTCTTAAGATTTGGTTTGGGGGCTACACACTAGAATTTATATTTTTAACCTTCTGTTCCCCTTTGATTTACTGTAAAGGGCAGTTTTTAAAAGAAGTCAAATCCACCCAAACTTAAAATATTTTCATATTGTCCATGCTTATCTTCCAAAAATAAGATATTAATCACTTTACCAACTCTCTCTGCCAAATAAAGGATCTAAAAGCATTAAGAATCAACGGCCAAAAAAAAAGATTGGTGAGGTTCTTTACTCCCTGAATCAAGTTATTTTGAATCTTGAGCAAACACAAACAATGCCAGAGAAGAGCAATAGTCCTCTCCGAAAAGCACAACTGATTTTTGTAAGTTGATTTTGTACCCTGAAACTTTGTTTTAGTTGTTGATTATTTCTAATAGTTTTCTGGTGAATTCTTTAGGGTTTTCTATATATAATATCGTGTTGTCTGTAAACAGCAAGAGTTTCATTTCTTCTTTTCCTATTTGGATACTTCTTATTTCTTGTTTTGCCTAATTGCTCTGGCCAAAACCTCCAGTACTATGTTGAATAGGAGTGGTGAGAATGGGCATCCTCGTCTTGTTCCTGTACTAAGAGGAATGGCTTTTAGTTTTCAACCATTAAGCGTGATATTTGATGTGGGTTTGTCATATATGGCCTTTATTATGTTGAGGTAATTTCCTTCTATACCCATTTTATTCAGTGTTTTTATCATAAATGGATGTTGGGTCTTTTCAAATGCTTTCTCTGCATCTATAGAGATGACCATGTGATTTTTGTTCCTCATTTTGTTAATGTGGTGTATCACATTGATTGATTTGCAGACATTGAACCATCCTTGCATCCCTGGTAATGGAGGTTCCAACGAACACCCTGGGCCTGATTAATTTGCTAGAGCATCCCTAGCAATTTATTCAGACCCAGGGTATTTGTTGGAACCACCAAGCTGTAGTTGGTCCTGTTTGTCAGAAGCACAGGTTATAACCTGGGCTTGTGACTGGTGTCTGAAGTGTATGTGTGGGGAAAGTCTTGTGTGACAGAACCCTTAATCTTTGGAATCTGATGCTATCTGTGGGTAGATAAAGTCAGAATTGAGTTGAATGGTAGCACACCCAGCTGGTGTCCTAGAGAATTGCTTGGTGTAGGGGAAAACCTCTACATACTTGGTGACCAGAAGTGTCAAAAGTGTGACTGTTTTGTGTGAGTAGTAAAGGAGACTCAAAGGAAAGAAAGACATAGTGGGAATAACTGAGTTTTTCCCTACACAGGAAGGAAAAAATCTGGGATTTTCTGTTACACAGTCTTTTTCACAATGACAGCAAACTGTAAACAATCCAAACAACCCAAATGTCTACTTCAAGGAGAATGGATAAATAAATTGTTGTGTTCTCACACAGAGGAACTCTACACATCAATGAAAAAGAACAAAAAGATAATATCCAAAGAAACATTAATGAATTGCAAAGATATTATGTTGAGTGAAGGAAGCCAGATCTGAGAATATGTACTGTACCATCCTGTGTGATTCCAGTCATATGAAGTTCAAGAACAGGTGATAGAAGTCAGAACAGTGATTACTTAGGGTAGAGATGGGGAGGGAGGATTATTGAATTGGAAGGGGCACATGGAGATCTTCTAGAGTATGAGAAATGTTCAATATGTAGATTTGAATGGTATTAGGTAGATATAAACAAGTGTAAAATTTCATTGAGTTGTCACCTTAAATTTTGTGCACTTTATTCTATATGTTGTACCTCAATTACAAAAAAAAAGAGAGAGGAGAAAACTCAAAGAAAGAGTAATTTAAAATATTAAGATAAATGTCAGTGCCATCACCTAGGAATTAACAGCACTTCCATCGGGGAGGCAAGACCAGTGTGTGGAGGATTGAGACAGAAAGAGAGTGCTATTTGATTTTGTAAATATATGAGAGTATTATCTTGATAAAAGTAAAAACTATTTTTAAAAAGAAAGGAATAGAGACTGCTGAGAATCTCAGACAAGATGAGGATTGAAAAATATCATTAGCTTTTCAACACCAAAGCCACTGGTGTTAAAGTGAGAGCTTCTCTTGGAGTGATGCCAACAGAAGCCAGATTCAAGCGGGGCGGTTGGTGAGGAATGGTAGTTGAGCAAATGGAGACAGTAAGTTGAGACAATTCTTTCAACTAATTTGATTACTAAGGAGAAGGGGAACGTAGAAATGTGGCTGGTGGACATGTGGGCTTCAAGAAGACCATATTAAAATGGGAAAGATTCACTTATAGATGTATGACCAGATTACTATGAGAGAATGCAAAAAAAAAAAAAAATTTCAGGGAAGAGTGTGTATTCCCGTGTGGTCTCTTTTCAAGTGGCCGAGACTAGAAACCAAGACTCTCCTTATCACAGCTGTGCATTCTGAATCTATGTGAGGGAAGCTCTGGGCTGTTATAAAGAGTGGACTAACCCAGGTACAGGCAAAGGTAACAGTCTAGGATCCCTGGGCAGAATGAACAATAATCTCTGGCATCTGGCAAGATCAGAAGACTTCATTCTCCATAGGACCACTTGGAAAGAAGTTCTGGGTGCTAAGTGAATACATCTTCAAGGAGGAAAAACAACAGAGACGCCCTTATTCCAGAGCCCCAGCTGCAGGTTTTGGTACAGGGTTGCAGGTTCCTGGGGAGCACTGTGTCTCCACGGCACAGAGGTAAGTGGCTGAGTCTTCAGGTTTAGGGGCTGTGATGTGCAGAGAACTTCCCTCCTCTGACAGTGTGGCTCTTAGTCTTTCTTTCTGCTTTTCATCTCCAACTGAATACAGGAGGAAGAGTAATTCTAGACCTTTCCCGGGATCCTGCCTGTACCACTGTAGTCCTCTAAAATAGCTGACCGTGTAACTGCAGTTGAGGCTGAGACTGTCTCCCTCCTGGAGTCTCAGGGCCTGAGGACTCTGCTCCACCCGGTCTTCTCCACTCAGCCCTGCTCAGGAAAACAAAATCAGAAATGATACACAGCTTTTAGATCAGCAGTTTTGAAAAATTCCAACAAGAAACCTGTGATGAACTGAGGCTAAACTCCTATCTCTTCTCCCCAGCTTTGGACAAATGTGCCCTTATGGTCTCATCTCTTCACCTCCAACTTACACCCAAGCTGAAGCCACAAGACTATGAAGGCACTTTCCAGCATGTTGTCCATCTTGATATCTCAGTCTTGATACAATTTGTAATGATTCCACACTTTCTCTTCTCTGAGGAGCTGTTTCTGTGTCTTAGTTCTTGTTCTCTAATGAATGAGAGAGCCTTTCTGTTGGTGGTTCAGCCAATTAAAAGCAAATCTGCTAGTAACTTGCATGCTTTAGATGTATAAAGCATTTGTGGAATGAGAGGAGTGGAGCCACTGCCATCTCGTGGTCACACACATAGCCTCACGGTACCCATTTCACACCACCTACAAAGAAAAAGGCTGAGGGAAGGAGATTTTTGAAATTTGGTGGGCATAGAGTATATGAGGTTAAAGTAGTGATCAGAAAAGCCTTCTCTTACCTGCACTTTTAATTGTTTCATCATTCCTTGAATGGCCTTTAAAGCTAAACTGCTGTCAGAGGTTATAAAAGAATTGAACTGAAGGGTAGGTGTAATTGATTGTGTTTCTCTTTATGCAAGAATCTCAGCAGGTGAAAACTTAAAAGGCCTAAAGCACTGAAAAGAGGGACATCAACTAGGTCGTGGAAATATCTGGAAACATCTTTGACAGAGATTAGGAAGATAAGTTAAAACATTCATTTTGTCAAGTAATTTTATTCCTGGCTACTGGGACCAAGTGTGACCAAAACTCAGGGTCACAGACTTGATAGATCTTAGGAGGGAGGGAGGGAAAAGCATGGCAGAGGGAAAAAAGAACTCTCCATTGCTAGACCTGAGCAAGATCAGAAAGTCACTGGGGGTGGGGGGGGACGACATGAGGATAACTATTATCCATGTATATCATAAGCATTTTACGTAATATAAATGATATAAAGTAAAAATGTCCCCCTTCCTCATTTAGCCTTCAGTACCACAGTTCATCCAGAGGCAACTATTTCTGTCACACACATTCATTATTTTCAGACAAATCTATACACTCCATTCTGTGCTTTGCTTTTTTTCCCTGCAAAATCGGTACATAGCATACCATTTTATGGATATACCATATTTTACTTAAGCAGTTTTGTATTTTTGCAATTTTAGATGATTTCCAATCTCTTACTACCACAGATTATGCTGAAATGAATATCCTCATATGAAGAAGTTTGCCAACATGAACATACAAATTATTGAAAGTATAAAAATTGTGACAAAGGATCCATGTGTTTTTCGTTTAATAAGTATTGCCAGTATGCCTCAAAACAAGCAGTAGCAATTTACACATTTACAATGTGTCAGAGCACGTTTCTCCACTTCCTTGCCAACATATTACATAATCAAACTCTATATTTCTTAATTTAATGTGAAAAATGTTATTTCAGAGAATCATTTTTTATTTCGCTATTATTAGTAAAATTGAGATTTAAAAAATAATTTTTAAATCTATTTGCATGTCTCTTTTTGAAAGTCTATTCAAAATTCTGTTTAAATGTTGGCTTTGGTGTCAGAATGACAGGATCAAACTCCAGCTCTATAGTTTATTTGGTGTGAGATTCTTATCAGCTTGCTCAGTGAATCTCTCTGTGACTTAGTTTCCTCAATTGAATAGTGGAGAAAGAATAGTATACATCTTATAGAATTGCTGTGAGAATAATTTGATATATGTAGTGACATAGATGATAGATAGACGACAGATAGATAGGTAGATAGATACATAGATACATAGATACATAGATAGATAAAATGTAGAATAATGGCTAGAACATAGCAAACACTCGGTTAATATTAGCTATTATGTTATTAATGTAATTTTCTTTTGGAGAGTTAATCTCATTGGTTTACAAAATTATTTATATATTAAAGTTACATTTTCTCTATTTTTTTTAAAGATAATGAGAACTTTATGTTCAAAACATATGATATGGTACAAGTCGTAGAATGTTAAATTTATGTAGTAGCTGTTTTTTAAAATCATTTAAATGTCACAGCAGAGACTAATCTTACCTCATGCAAAATGTGGCATCATCTCTAAAGGCCCCTGCTACTGGACACACTTGCCAATATTGTGGATGTGTTCTTAAAGGCTAATTAAAGAGTTTTGGCCCTTATAGTTTTGGCCCCTTAGTTTTACCACAGCAAAGTGAGGTGGGGAAACTTAAGTCTGATGTACCATGCCAGACGCCAGGGGGCGAAATTCTAAGCTCTCTTATAATTCTATTGACACATATGATATTTATTATAGAGAAGTGGGAGTTCATTATTTCATCAATAGGCTGAGAGATTGGGAGATATTTTTTTTTCAACTGAACCACTAGTTTACGTTAATGGAATTCTATATCAGGTATGGCGCAACCCAGTGAAACACTCTCTCTCTTTTTTATTTTAACAGGTTTTTTTCTTTTATTGTGGTAACATTGGTTTATAACATTACATAAATTTCATATGTACATAATTATATTTTGATTAATGTGTAGATGACATCATGTTCACCACACAAAGACTAATTACAATCCATCACCACATACATGTGCCTAATCATCCCTTTCCCCCTCCCTCCTCCCTTCCCCACTGGTAACCACCAATCCAATTTCTGTCTCTATGTGATTGTTTGCTTTGTTTTTATCTTCTACTTATGAGTGAGATCATATGGTATTTAATCTTCTTCCTATGACTTATTTTGCTTAGCATAATACCCTCAATGTCCATCCATGTTGTCACAAATGGCTGGATTTCATCAGTTCTTATGGCTGAGTAGTATTCCATTGTGTATATATATACCACATCTTCTTTATCCATTCGTCCCTTGATGAGTGCTTATGTTGCTTCTAAGTCTTGGCTAGTGTGAATAATGTTGCAATGAACATAGGGGTGCATGGATATTTATGCATTCATGTTTTCATGTTTTTTGGAAAAATACCTATCAGTGGAATATGTGGATCATATGGTAGTTCTATTCTTAATGTGTTTTTTTTTTTGTGAGGAAGATTGGCCCTGAGCTAACATCTGTTGCCAATCTTCCTCTTTTTGCTGAGGAAGAGTGGCTCTGAGCTAATATCTTTGCCCATCGTCCTCTACTTTGAATATGCAATGCCAGCACACCATGGCTTGATGAGTGGTTCATTGGTCTGCGCCCTGGCTTTGAACCTGCGGACTTTGAGCTGCCAAAGCAGAATACTCAAACTTAACCACTACACCACCAGGCCACTGTCTATTCTTAATTTTTTGAGGAATTTCCATACTGTTTTCATACTGGCTACACCAGTTTGCACTCCCACCCACAGTGTATGAGAGTTCCCTTCTCTCCACATCCTCTCCAACACTTGTTGTTTCCTGTCTGGCTATTTATAGCCATTCAGACTGGAGTGAGGTGATATCTCATTGTAGTTTTGCTTTGCATTTCCTTGATAGTTAATGACGTTGGATATCTTTTCATGTGCCTGTTGGCCATCAGTATATCTTCCTTGGAGAAATATCTGTTCATTTTTTAATTGGGTTGTTAGGTATTTTGTTGTTGAGATGTATGAGTTCTTTATATATTTGGGAGATTAACCCCTTATCAGATATACGGTTTGTAAATATCTTCTCATGATTGTTAGTTTTACTTTTCGTTTTGTGGATGGTTTCCTTCGATGTGCAGAAGCTTTTTAGTTTGATGTAGTCCCATTTGTTTAATTTTTCTATTCTTTCTCCTGCCCACTCAGACATGGTGCTTGAAAATATGTTGCTCAGATCAATGTCGAAGAGCATACTTCCTATGTTTTCTTCTAGAAGTTGCGTGGTTTCAGGTCTTACATTCAAATCTTTTATCCATTTTGAGTTAATATTTGTGTATGGTGTAAGATAATGGTGTACTTTCTTTTTTTGCATGTGGCTGTCCAGTTTTCCCAACACCATTTGTTGAAGAGGCTTTCATTTCTCCATTTTATGCTCTTGATTCCTTTGTTGAAAATTAGCTGTCAATAGATGTGTGCGTTTATTTCTGCAATCTCGATTCTATTCCATTGATCTGTGTGTCTGTTTTTGTGCCAGTACCATGCTGTTTTGGTTACTATATCTTTGTAGTATACTTTGAAATCAGGGACTGTGATACCTCCAGCTTTGTTCTTTATTCTCAGGATTCCTACGGCTATTTGGGGTCTTTTGTTGTTTCATATAAATTTTAGGATTCTTTCTTCTATTTCTGTGAAAAATGTTTCTTGGAACTTTGATAGGGATTGCATTGAATCTATAGATTGCTTTAGGAAGTATGGACATCTTAACTATATTAATTCTTCCAATCCAAGAGCATGGAATATCTTTCCATTTCTTTGTGTCTTCTTCAGTTTCTTTCAGCAATATTTTATAGTTTTCCATGTACAGACGTTTCACCTCCTTGGTTAAGTTTATTCCTAGGTATTTTATTCTTTTTGTTGCAATTGTAAATGGGATTGTCCATTTCTTCCAGATTGTCCAATTTGTTGGCATAAAGCTTTTCATAATGTCCTCTTATAATCTTTCATATTTTGGAGGTGCCCGTTGTAGTTTCTCCTCTTTCATTTCTGAATTTACATGTTTGAGTCTTTTCTCTTTTTTTCTTGGTAAGTCTCGCTAGAGGTTTGTCAATTTTGTTTATATTTTCAAAGACCGAGCACTTGGTTTTATTAATTTTTTCTATTTTTTTAGTCTATTTCATTTATTTATGCTTTGATTTTTATTATTTCCTTTATTCTACTGATTTGGGGCTTTGCTTCTTCTTCTTTTTTCAGTTCCTTTAGATGTACTGTTAGATTGTTTATTTGAGATTTTTCTTGTTTGTTGAGATAGGTCTGCACTGCTATAAACTTCCCTCTTAGAACTGCTTTTACTGTATCCCATAAATTCTGGCATGTCATATTTTCATTTTCATTTGTCTCCAGGTATTTTTTGATTTCTCTTTTGATTTTTTTGCTGATCCAATAATTGCTCAATAGAATTTTCTTTAATCTCCACATATTTGTGGCTTTTCTGATTTTCTTCCTGTAGTTGATTTCTAGTTTCATACCATAGTGGTGAGAAAAGATGCTTGCTATAATTTCAATCTTCTTAAATTTATAGAGTTTTTTTGTGGCTTAATAGGTGATCAATCCTAGAGAACGTTCCATGTGCGTTTGAAAAGAATGTGTATTCTTCCTTTTTGTGATGGAATGTTCTGCACATATCTACTAGGTCCATCTGTCCTAGTGTGTCATTTAAGGCCAATATTTCCTTATTGATCTTCTGTTTGGGTGATCTATCCATTGATGCAAGAGGAGTGGTCAAGTCCCCTACTATTATTGTGTTACAGTATATTTCTCATTTTATGTCTGTTAATAATTGCTTTATATATTTAGATACTCCTACGTTGGGTGCATGGATATTTAAAAGTGTTATATCCTCTTGTTGGATTGTTCTCTTTATCATTATGTAGTGTCTTTCTTTGTCTCTTGTTGCAGTTTTTGTTTTAAATTCTATTTTGTCTGATATAAATATTGCTGCCCCAGCTTTCTTTTCATTGCCATTTGCATGAAGTATATTTTTCCAACACTTCACTTTCAGTTTGTGAGTGTCTTTAGGTCTGAAGTGTGTCTCCTGTATGCAGTATATCTATGGGTCTTGTTTTTTTTATCCAATCAGCCACCCTATGCCTTTTAATTGGATCATTTAGTCCATGGATGTTTAAAGTAGCTATGATAAGTATGTACTCACCAGCAATTTTTTAACTTTTTTTCCTCTGTGTTTTAGTAGTTCTTCTCTGTTCCTTTCTTCTTCACTTGCTCGCTTCCCTTGTGGTTTGATGACTTCCTTTGGTATTATGTTTGGGTTTATTTCTCTTAGTTTTTTGTGTATTTATTATAGGTTTCTGGTTTGTGATTACTGTGGGGTTCATATATAGTAACCTACATATACAGCAATCTATATTATGTTGACGGTCTCTTTAGTTTGACCTCTATCTGAAAGCTCTACTCTTTTACTCCTCTCCTCCCACATGTTATGTTTTTGATGTCATATCTAAACTCTTTTTTGTGCATTTGTATCCATTACTGTCTTATCATGGAAATAGATAATTTCTCCTATTTTTGGTCTTCTCTTTCCCCCTTAAATAAATCCTTCTAGCTTTTCTTGTAAGACTAGTTTCTTAGTGACAAACTCCTTTAGTTTTTGCATGTCTGGGAAACTCTTTATCTCTCCTCCATTCTGAATAATAACCTTGCCAGGTAGAGTATTCTGGACTGCAATTTTTTTCCTTTTAGCACTTTAAATATGTTGTGCCACTCTCTTCTAGCCTGTAACGTTTCTGCTGAGAAGTCAGCTGATAGCCTTATGAGGTTTCTTCTGTATGTAACTTGTTTTCTTTCTCTTGCAGCTTTTAGGAATCTCTCTTTATCTTTAATTCTGGGCATTTTAATTATGATGTGTCTTGGTGTGGGCCTCTTTGGGTTTATCTTGTTTGGTGCTCTCTGTGGTTCCTGTACCTGGTTGTCTGTTTCTTTCCTTAAGTTAAGGAAGTTTTCAGCTATTATTTCTTCAAATAGATTCTCTGCCACTTTCTCTCACTTTTCTCCTTCTGGGACACCAATAACACAGATGTTAGTGCACTTGATGTTGTCCCAGAGGGCCTTTAGACTGTCCTCACT
This sequence comes from Rhinoceros unicornis, assembly GCA_028646465.1. NCBI lineage: Eukaryota > Metazoa > Chordata > Mammalia > Perissodactyla > Rhinocerotidae > Rhinoceros > Rhinoceros unicornis. The sequence goes on along the minus strand of CM053518.1, from coordinate 69,298,118 downwards.
CTTTAATTCTTTTTTCTTTTATCTGTTCAGCTTGGGTGATTTATTCTAGTCTTTCCTCTAGATTGCTGATCCATTTCTTCTGTATCCTCTACTCTGCTTTTGAATCCCTCTAATGTATTTTTCATTTTCAGTATTATATTCTTCATTTCTGATTGGTCCTTTTTTATATCTTCCATTTCTTTGTTAGTGTTCTCACTGAGTTCATCCATTCTTCTCCCAAGATCAGTGAGCACTTTTAACACTCTTTGTTTGAACTGTTTGTTGGATAGGTTGCTCATTTCTGTTTCATTTAGTTCCTTTTCTGGGTTTTGTCCTGTTCCCTTACTTGGAACATATTCTTTTGTCTCCTCATTTTGCCTCTTTCCCTGTGCTTGTGTCTAAGTATTAGGTAGGTCAGCTACATCTCTCGATCTTGGAGAGGTGACCTTATATAAGTGGTGACTTATGAGGCCTGGGAGTGTGCTTCCCTCTCATCCTCAGTTCCGAATGTTCCAGGAGTGACCTCTGTGTGGGATACATGTGTCCTTCTGTTGTGGTGGGGTTGCTCTTGCCGTAGGTGCCAGGTGAGCTGTCCCCCTGGCTGGCTGGTTGTAATGCTCAGCTGCGAGTAGTTTCTGTGGGTTCTTCAGTCTCTTTATCAGGTGTGGGGAAACCTAGAAGAGTTGGCTGCAACTTCTAATAGCACATTCTTGTTGCAGATTTTCTATTAAGTAAGTAGGCCCCCAGTATGGCTGATTGTTAGGCCCAGGGGCTTGCAATTGTTATAAGTCTCCAGCCTAGAGGCTTTTGTCACATGCTGTCTACTTTATCTCTTAGAACTCTTGACATTAGTTGCTTTAAATTCTCAATATGATAATTCCAACATGCCAGCCATGTCTGGTTGATGCTTGATTTGGCTTTTCAAATTATATATTTTGAATTTTGATATGCCTGTGATTCTTTTCTTGGTAGCCAGACTTGATTACTGGGTAAAGAAACTGCTGAAATAAGCCTTTAGTAATGTGGTGGTGAGTTGTGGGGGAGGGGAAGTGTTCTGTGATCCTATGAATAAGTTTTGGTAATTTGTTGAGCCTGTACCTCTGAACTGTGAACTTCATAAGTGTTTCTCTGTTTTTTTCTCCTGCCTCAGGAGGGGCAGGATGGTTAGAACTGGCTGGAGTTGTTGGGTATTTCCTTCCCCCAGGTCAGTTAGGTTCTGATAGTACCTCAGCAGCTGGTTAACCAGTTTCCCTAAGGGCAGGCTTTGTTAAGAAGAACAGAGTATTCTGGTGCATTTTGACATAGTTATTTCCCCCCTCCCCGTCAGAAGCATTAGGGAATTTTTCTCCAATATTTACTGTGAGTACTTGCTTGAGCTCTGGGAGGTAAATCTCACAATATTGTGGAGTACCCTATTACTGATGGAGTAAACCCCTAAACTCCCCTGGAGTTTTTAACAGTCAGACTTGTCCACACTGAGCCTCCAGAAATTCATCAACTACAGTTCACGTTTTCCTACTCCTGTACTGGTTCCTACTGCAGTTTCTGCTCATGAGTCTTTGCTCCACTAAGCAGCAACTCCTTGTTTTTGCTGTCTGTCTCTCCAGTCTTGGGGGCAGCCATTTGTCCTGTGTCCTCCCTCTCTATGGATCCAAGAACAGTTTATTTTTCAGTCTGTTTAGCTTTTTAACTTGTCGTTAGGACAGAGTGGTGACTCCAAAGCTCCTTACATGCAGAATAAGAAAGCAGAGGACTCCTGATTTTTGTTTTTTAATAACCTTTGTTTTCACATAAGCAGAGCCTGTGAAATATAGAAAATTAGAAATAACTGAGAAAGAAAGATACAAAATTAAAAATATCATATTCCCGCCACCCACAGATGACCATTTTTAATATTTTAGTTAATATCCTTCCTGTTTCTCTCAGTTGGTATCAGCCTTTCAAATAAATATTTGTCTCATCTAATTCTCAAACCATAATTAAATTTCTCTGATTGTCCCCCAAAACAACATAATTTGTGCAATCTAAGACTATAGATACCATGTAGGTATTCTGTCCCTTAAGTCTCTTTTCTAGAATAGTAATAGATGAAGAGCCTAGAAAGATTTCCTGCTGCCTCAGAGTAACTGTGCCTGCCAGTGTCATGCTAGTGTAACAGTCTGAGCCCTGATGTTCTCCAAAGGAACAGTTGTGGAAGGCAATAAAAGACTTGATGCAACATCTGGAAAGGTGCCTTGATGTGGAGCGTGGATAGGGTGATAAAGCAGATCGCTCCCCACAGAATGCTTTCTGAGAACTTAAATAGCCGTTAAGTGAGGGCTAAAAATGTTTCAGGAAGAAGGAAACATCAGATATTGTCATCAGCCCCATCAGCTTGTTGCTTTTCCACTTAGTCAACATTCTACTGGTGACTGGGCCTCAGGCAGAGCTGATCTTTCCCCTTCAATCAAAATATCTTATACTCAGCAGCAGTAATGCCACATGACAATCTTATCCTTTGGAACAGCCACATGGATCAGTTAACGTTTTGTGTTGAGTGAAGATATCTTTATACCATAAAGAAGTATAGGCTCAAGATGAAACTCAGCCATGTCTGAGACAGACATACTAGCTCACTTGTGAATTACATACAACATAAAAAAAAAATTATGTTCCTGTTTCACCTCTTAAGGCTCCTTGACAATCTCCAGGTGCAAGTTTGCGTACTGGCTGCAAGTGCCTGGGGGGCACAGTGCACCCACCACACAGATGTAGAAGGCTGGATCACTGAGCTGGGCGGCTGTGATGCGCAGGGAACTGTGCTTGGTGGTTGTATCCAGAGTTGCTGTGTACCTTCCATTCAACTTTTTGCTACCACTGTGGGTCATAATTATCAGGGAAACAGGACCACTCCCAGTGTCCAGTTTGTACCACCTTAAGTTGTTAAAAGGACTCACTGTATAATTGCATTGAAATGTGCAGTTTTCTCCCTCCACGATGATCAGGGATGGAGGACTCTGTTCCACTTGGTTTTTGACACTCACCCCTATTCAAAAAGCAAAGTGAGATTCAAGAGGTAGCTCAGCCATTATTAATGTTTTCTAGTTTGCATCCCTTCCCTCTCTCCACAATGAATCCCAAGTGAACAATAAAATGGCCCCTTTTTCTTCCCTTGTCTACCCCAATGCAATAAATTTTTGTGAAAATCCTGAGAAAATGTTCCCTGGATTTCGTATGTCTACCTGGTTAAAAGTCTTCATTAACTTACAACAAAAATGAAGCCACAAAACCAGCAAGGAGGTCCTCAGATGCTTCTCCATTCTTCTTCTGTGCAGGGCTGCCCCCAAAATATAGCTTGTCTACTAAACATGTTTTATTTTTAACACTATACAAAAGGATTCTCAGGGTGTATTCCCAGCCTATCAGAGAGCACATGCCCAGTGAATCAGAGACTAAATTTTACTATCCTGTACACAATCATATTTACCCGCAGGGCCAGTGCAAACACTGCCATCTTGGGGTCAGAGCTACAGTAGCTCAAAACCTCTGATTAAGCTTCTTGCTAGGTTTCCTCCTCACTAATTGTAACTTGATATAGAATATAAGCCCCTATATGTCTGTATAAGCATAGTATATCAGTACTTAAAATGTATTTGAAGACCTCAGTCTGAATTCCGGCTGTATGTGATATTAGTTAGGACAGTCGAGCCTCAGCTTTCTTATATGAAAATAGGTGTAGTAACACTTACTTGATAATTTTTGAAAGATTTACAAGACATGATGCAGGCTGTTAGCAAGATGGCAGAGTAGAAAGTCCTAACTCTCTTTCCTCCACAGAAACACTGATTTACCAATGATATTAGTACAAAAATACCTTGAAGAGAAATTCAGAATCCAGCTAAGAAGTAACAGAGGAACACAAACAGAGCAGTCACATTTATAGAGGTCAGAATAGAAATTTCACTTTACCCACATCAGTTCCTCCACCAAATCAGGTTAGCTCGGGACCAAGAAGATACCCTAGGCCCATGATTTTTACCATGGTGGCATGAGAGGGAGAGATGAGTGAGTGAGATTGGAATGTGCACCTGGCCTCCTATCCTCTCAGGGTGTCCTCTCTGGGGCTGAATTCTATCTCACCTCATACCAAGCACTGACGGACAGGCAAAACCCAATTGCTTGGGACAGTAAGGAACAACAGAAAGGAGAGAGTATCCTCTTCCAGCCAGTGCTTCTCTGTGAAGTAGGAAGAGAAGAACTGAGGTTTATCCTCCGTAGAGAGGGAAGGAAGCAAAGAGGGTCTTATCCCCAGCATTTCAGAGTTCCATCTATGGATCGGTTTCTATCTTGCCTCAGACAAGTGCTGAATAACAGGGATAGCCTGGTCCTTGGGGACAACTAGGAATGAAGAAAAGCGCAGGGCTGTGTTCTACAACCAGCACTGCTTTGTAAGATTGGGAATAGGTGCAGAACTGAGGTTTTACCTCCACGAGGAAGGGAAGGAAGCAAAGGAAGTCTTATGTCCAATAATTCAAAGCACCCTCCATGGAATCAGTTTTTATCTCACCTTGTACTTAGTGCTGACTGACTGGCAGAGCTTGGTCCTCTGGGACAGTTAGCAAGAAAGAAAAGGGGCAGGTGGTATTATAGCTGGCAGTGCTCTGTAAGATTAGGACAAAACACAGAACTAAGAGGTCTCCTCCAAAAGAGAGAGTAGGAAGCAAAGGAGACCTTGACCAACATTACAGTACACGCACTGAGGGGTTGGTCTCTATCTTGTCTCATACTGATCACTGCTGATCATTGATGGTCTCTCCCAGTCCCAACCAGACCATAAAGACTGAGAGAGCTAGCTGCTTCTTCAAATGGTTGGACAACAAAGTAAACCTATGAGGAGCATAAACAATCAAAAAAACATGATACAATCAAAGGAAACAAGAAATTTCCAGTAACCAACAGATAGAAATGGAAATCTGTGTGTTGCCTCACAAATAATTCAAAATGATTGTCTTAAAGAAGCTCAATGAGTTACAAAGAACACAGATAGACAACTAAATGATATCAGGAAAACAATACATGAACAAAGTGAAAAGTTCAACAAAGGCGTAGAAGCAATAAACAGGAACCAAACAGAAATACTGAAGCTGAAAAATACAGTGCTGAACTGAAAAATTCACCAGAGGGGTTCAAAATCAGACATGATCAAGCAGAATAAAGACTAAGTGGACTTGAAGAAAAATCATTTGAAATTATCCAATCAGAGGAACACAAGAAAAAGAACACGAAATAGTGAAGAAAGACTAATGGACTTATGAGACTTCATAAAATGAATCAATGTATGCATCTTGGGAGTTCTAGAAGGAGAAGAAAGAGAGAAAGGGACAAAAAGCCTATTTAAAGAAATAATGACTGAAAACCTCCCAAATTTGGGGAAAGAAATGGGCATCCAGATACATGAAACCCAACGAATCCCAAGTAGGTTGAATTTAAAGTGATGTACACTGATAGACATTAAAATCAAATTGTCAAAAGTCAAAGACAGAGAAAATATTGAAAGCAGTAAGAGAAAAGTATCTCATTATATTCAAGAGATCCCCCATAGAACTGTCAGCAGATTACTCAGCAGAAATCTTGAAGGCCAAGAGACAGTAAGATGATATATTCAAAGTACTAAAAGAGAAAAACTACCAGCCAAGAAAAACTGTAACCCAACAAAACTGTCCTTCAGAAATGAAGGAGAGATAAAGACTCTCCAGACAAATAAAAACCGAGGGAGTTCATCACCACTAGACTTGCCTTACAATAGATGATGAAGAGGGTTCTTTAATCTGAAATACAAGGACATTAATTAGCAAGATGAAAACCAAAAGTATAATAGTGACTGGTAAAGGTAAGTATATGGTTAAATTCAGAATACTCTAATACTGTAATGGTGATGCATGAACATTTTTAACTCCAGCGTGAAAGTTAAAGGATGTGAGTATTACAAATAACTATAAGTACAATAATTTGTTAGTAAATATACAATATAAAAATATGTAAATGTGAAATCAGTCATATATAGTAGAAAGAGGAGAAAATTAAGGGCCTGGCCTCACGGCCAAGTGGTTAAAATTCTGCATGCTCTGCTTTAGCGGCCTGGGTTCACAGGTTCAATCCTGGGTGTGGACCTTCTCCACTCACCAACCACACTGTGGAGGTGTCCCAAATAAAAAAAAAAAAAAAATAGAGGAGGATTTACACAGATGTTAGCTAAAGACGAATCTTCCTCAGCCAAAAAAAAAAAAAAAAAAGAGGGTAGGAGAAAAGTAAAAGTGTAGACTTGTTATATGTAATCAAAATTAAATTATCAATTAAAATAGGTTGTTATAACTATAATATATTTTGTGTAAGCCTCATGGTAAACAGAAATAAAAAACCTGTAGGAGATAGACAAAATATAAAAAGAAAGGAAGCAAATCATACAACTACAAAAAAGAATCAAATCACAAAGGAAGACAGTAGGATAGGAACAAAGGAACTGCAAAACATCAGACAATGATTAATAAAATGGCAGTAATAAGTTTCCACCTATCAATGATTACTTTAAATATAAATGGACTAAATTTCCCCATCAAAAATCGTAGAATGGTTGAATGGATTAAAAAAAACAAGACCCACCTATGTGCTGATTACAAGAGACTCCCTTTAGCTTTAAGGACACTCATAGGGTAAAAGTTAAGGGTTGGAAAAAGATATTCCATGTGAACGACAACCAAAAAAGAACAAGAGAGGCTATTCGTATATCAGGCAAAAGAGATTTTAAGTCAAAACTGTCAAAAAAGACCAAAAAAAGTCATTATATAATAATAAGGAGATAAATTCATCAAGGGGATATAATAATTATAAATATATATGCACCCAACATTGAAGCCCCTAATATGCAAAAAATAATTAATAGATCTAAAAGGAGAAATAAACATCAATACAATAATAGTAGGAGACTTCAATATCCCACTTTCTATGATGAATAGATAATACAGACAGAAAATCAATATGGAAAGGGCAGAACTGAACATCACTATAGACCAAATGGACCTAACATATAGAGAACAACCTGTCCAACAATAGAAGAGCACACATTCTTCTCAGCTGAACATAGAACATTGTCCAGGATACAACATATGTTAGGCCACAAAATAAGTTAGCATATTTAAAAGATTGAAACAGTAAGTATCTTTTCTGACCACAGTGGTATGAAGCTAGAAATCAATAACAGGAGGAAAATTGGATAATTCACAAATATGTGGAAATTGAACACACTCTTGAACAACAAATGGGTCAAAGAAGAAGTGAAACAATAACTTGACACAAATAAAAATGGAAAAACAACCTACCAAAACATATAGAAAGCATAAAAAGCAGTTTTAAGAGAGAAGTTTATAGTGATAAATGCCTATATTAAGAAAAAAGAAAGATATCAAATAAGTAACCTAACTTTACACCCAAGGAACTAGAAGAAGAAGGAGAAAGGAAGCCCAAAGTTAGCAGAAGGAATGAAATAACAAAGATTAGAACATAAATAAATAAAATAAAGCCTAGAAAAGAACAATAAAACTAACAGCAGCATTTCTGAAAGATAAACAAAATTAACAAACCCATTAGCTAGAAGAAAAAATAAGACTCAAGTGAATAAAATTATAAGTGAAAGAGGGGACATTACAACTGATACTACAGAAATACAAAGGATCATAAGAGACTACTATGAACAATTATATACCAAGAGATTGGATTACCTAGAAGAAATGGATAAATTCCTAGAAAAATACACCCTACCAAAACTGATTCATGAAGACATGGAAAATCTGAACAGACCAATAACAAGTAAGGAATTGTTGCAGAAATCAAAAATCTCCAAAAAAGAAAAACCCAAGACTAGATGGCTACATTAGTGAATTCTACTGAACATTTAAAAAAGAATTAGTAATGCTTTCCAAACTCTTTCCAAAAATTGAAGAGAAAGTAACATTTCCAAACTCATTTTAAGAGGCCAGAATTATCCCGGTACCAAAGCCAGACAAAGACACAACCATAAAAGAAAATTATAGACCAATAACCCTGATGAATAAAAATGTGAAAATCCTCAACAAAATAATGATCAAACAGTATTCAAAAGCACTTAAAGGGATCATACGCCATGCTCAAGTGGGATTTATCCCTGGGAGGCAAAGATGGTTCCAAATATACAAATCAGTAAATGTCACACACCACATTAATAAAATGAAAAATAAAAATCATATGATCATGCAGAAAAAGCATTTGACAAAAAAATTATTGCATGATAGAGCCTCTCAACAAATTAGGTATCAAAAGAATGTACCCCAACATAATAAAGGCCATTTATGACAAGCCCACAGATAATACCACACTGAATGGTGAAAAGTTGAAAGTCCTTCCTCTATGAACAGGAACAAGATAAGGATGCCCACTCTCATCACTTCTATTCAACATAGTAGTGGAAATCCTAGCCAGAGCAATTAGGGAAGAAAAACAAATGAGACATCCAAATAGGAAAGGAAGAGTAAAATGTATCTACTTGCAGATGACATGATCTTATATATAGAAAACCCTAAAGACTCCATCAAAAAGTCTGTTTGAACTAATGAATGAATTCAGTAAATTTGCAAGATGCAAAATCAAAATACAGAAATCAGTTGCATTTCTATATACACTAACAATGAACTATTGTAAAAGGAAATTAAGAAAACAATTTCATTTAAACCAGCATCAAAAACAATAAAATACTTAGGATTAATTTAACCAAGGATGTGAAAATCTGTACAGTGAAAATTATATAACGTTGATGAAAGAAATTGAAGAAGACACAAGCAAATAGAAAAAAATCCTGTGTTCTTGGATGGGAAGAATTAATATTGTTAAAATTTCCCTTCATCCCAATGCAATCTACAGATTCAGTGCAATCCTTATCAAAATCCCAATGGCATTTTTGACAAAAAATAGAAAAAAAATCCTAAAATTTGTATGGAACCACAATGGACCACAAATAGCCAAAGAAATCTTGAGCGAGAAGAGCAAAGTAGGAGGCATCACATTTCCTGATTTCAAAATATGCTATAAAGCTATAGTAATTAAAACAGTATGGTACTGGCATAATAACAGACACATGGATCATTGGAACAGAATAGAGTGCAGAAATAAATCCACACATTTATGGTCAACTGATCTCTGGTACAATGGGGAAAGAATAGTTCTCATTTCCAAAGGCAGAAAGATCGTCTCTTCAACGTCATTGGGAAAACTAGGTATCCGCATATATAAGAGTGAAATTGAAAATTTATCTCACACCTTACACTAAAATCAACTCAAAATGGATTCAAGACAAACATAAGACATCAAATTGTGAAACTACTTGAAGAAAACAGAAGGAAAAAGCTTCTTGACAATAGTCTGGGTGATAATTTTTTGGATATTACCCAAAGGCACAGACAACAAAAGCAAAAATAAACAAGTGGCATTGCATCAAACTAAAAATCTTCTGCTTAGCAAAGGAAACAATCAACTGAGTGAAGATACCTACAGAATTATAGAAAATATTTGCAAACCATACATCTGATAAGGGGCTACCATACAAAGAATATAAGTAACACAAATGACTTAATAGCAAGGAAATGAATAACCCAATTTAAAAATGAGTAAAGTGGGGGCTGGCTCGGTGTTATAGTGGTTGGGTTCATGTGCTCTCCTTTGGTGGCCCAGGGTTCACCGGTTCGGAACTGGGCATGGATGTGTGCACTGCTTGCCAAGCCATGCGGTCGCAGAGTCCCACATACAAAATAGAGGAAGATTGCCACGGATGATAGCTCAATGACAATCTACCTCAAGCAAAAAGAGGAAGATTGGCAACAGATGTTAGCTCAGGAACAATATTCCTCATCCAAAAAAAAAATAAGAGGTAAGAACCTGAATAGATATTTCTCCAAACAAGATATACAGATGGCCAGCATGTATATAAAAAGGTGCTCAATATCACTAATCATCAGGGAAATGCAAATCAAAACCACAATGAGATATTATGTCACACCTGTTGGAATGACTATTATCAAAAAGTCAAGAGATAACAAGTGTTGACAAGGATGTGGAGAACAGGAAACCCTTGTACGCTATTGGTGGAAATGTAAATTGGTGCAGCCATTATGGAAAACATTGTGGAGCTTCCTCAAAAAATTAAAAATAGAACTACCATACAATCCAGCAATCCTACTTCTGGGTATATACATGAATGAAATGAAATCAGTATCTCAAAGAGATATCTGTGCTCTAGTGTTAATTGCAGCATTATTCACAATAGCCAGTATATGGAAACAACCTACGTGTCCATTGATGGCTGAAAGCCTACCATTTGCAATGACATGGATGGACCTGAAGGACTTCATGGTAAGTGAAATAAACCAAACACAGAAAAACAAATAGTGCATGAGATGACTTACATGAGGAATCCAAAAAAGTTGAATTCATAGAAGCAGAGAATGGAAAGGTGGTTACAAGGTGGCTTGCGGGTGAGGAAAATGGGGAGATACTGGTCAAAGGGTACAAAGTGTCAGTTACACAGGATAAGTAAGTTCTTCAGATCTAACGTACAGCATGGTGACTATAGTTAATGACGCTGTATTGTATACTTGAAATTTGCTAAGAGAGTAGATCTTAAGTGTTCTCATCACAAAAAAGTAACTATGTGAGGTGATGGATATGTCAATTAGCTTTACTGTGGTAATCACTTCACAATGTATATGTGTATCAAAACATCATGTTGTACATCTTAAATATAGGCAAATTTTGTCAATTATGCATCAATAAACTTGAAAAAATAAAAACAAAAGAGATGATGCATGTAAAGACCTATGGTAGTGAACAGTTTGAACTTAGCCTTCAGTATAAGCTGTTTAGAATAGGAATTTTTATCTGTTCTATTTTCTACTATATCCTCAGTTTCTAGAATAGTGCCTGCCAAGAAATAGGCACATAAATTTTTGTTGAACAAATTAATGGTAAGTTTTTGTTGTGGTACTGATGGTGATATTTTTTATTATTCATTTGTAATTCAACAAGTTGTTATACACCTACTGTTTGCCAGAAATGGTTATATGTGTTAAGGATAAGCAAATTCTCTGTTTTCATGGAATTACAATCTAATAAGAAGAAAGGCAGAATATTTGAGTACAGATACTGATAAGTGGTAAGTTTAGAAGCTTGTGAAAATTCTCTTGTTATTACGTCTATTTTCTCAGTAAAATAGGAAGCCAGTGAACAGTTGAGAGTAGGGATATATCAGGATTTATTGCAAGTTTGAGATATAGTGCACAGAGAGGTGGAAAGCAAAAGAATGGAAAAAGATATATTATGCAATCACTTATCAAAAGAAAGCTGGTATTTTATATCCATATAAAACAAACTAGGCTTTCAGAATAGAATTATTAGAGGTAAAGAAGGTGCGATGGTTCATTTTATGTGTCCACGTGGCTAGGCCATGGTACACAGATATTTAGTCAAACATCAGTTTAGAAGTCACTGTGAAGGTATTTTTTAGATGAGATTGACATTTAAATCAATAGATTTTGAGTAACGCAGATTACTCTCCGTAATGTGAGTGGTCCTCATCCAATCAATTGAAGGTCTTAAGACAAAAATACTGAGGTCCTGGAGGTAGAAGAAATTCTGCCTCCAGTCTACCTTTGGACGTGAGCTGCAGTATCAACTATTCCCTGGATCTGCCTGCCCTGCAGAATTTGGACCTTCCAGTTCCCAAAGTAAATGAGCCAAGTCCTAAAATCTCTCTCTCCCTCTCTCTCTCTCTCTCTCTCTCTCTCTCTCTCTCTCTCCCTCTCTCTCTCTCTCTCCCTCTCTCTCTCCACACACACACACATACACATCGTATTAATCCTATTGATTCTGTTTCTCTGGAGAACTCTGACTAATACAAAGAGTTTTTAAAAAATAATAAACAAATTTCATATCCCAAAAAGTCACAGTCTTAAATTTGTATGCACCTAAATAATATAGATTCATTGTTTGTAGTTTTTAATTTAATTTTGTGAACATTTGATATATTGCAAAATAAAATGATTTTTAATTGTTGATGTTGATATTGTAGTCCAAAGAAATGGTTGATCCCTCACAGACGCTTACTTCAGGGAAGGATAAAAAACACAGAATCTGTCCAGCAAACTAAAGAGAGAGAGTGCTGAGAGAAGAGAGGGAGAGAGAGAGACAGAGGGAGAAAGAAAGAGAGTCTCAGACAACAGAACTGTCCATACCCATTCTGCTTCAATTTGGGGCACTATGTTTGAAATATAATCAATTCTCAACAACATCCTCAAGAGAGGCAATGATCATTACTGGGATGGATTTTTATAAATTTCATGAAGGAGCATATGTAGTAACTGAAAAATGTTTTAAAATTTTCCTCCAAAGCAATGACAGGATCCAAAACACTGAGGCAGCAGCAGATTTCAAAGCATTTCAAGTAGTTGGGACTCATCTAAACTCTAAACCCAAATCTCGATTTCATTTCTCCTCTTCAAGATGAACAGAGGTACACCTGAAATTTATACAGTGTTATAGACCAATGTTACTGCAATAAACAGAAAATTAAAAAATAAAAAAAAATAAAACCAAAAAAAAAAAACAAAGAACAGAGAAAATGCAAAGTTGCCCTTGTTCTCTGAAGTGGGTTGTCTCCTTCTCATTCTCGTGCGGACCATTGTGAACACATATCAGCTACTGTGTCTGGGTCATCTTAATCCAAAACAACCAACAGAGTTGGGAAAACAGGCAGTTTACATCACCTGAGGTGACACCTCACTCCGCATCTTGTGAAGTAATAGGGTGGGTTTATCTCTTCCTCTTTCCCTAATGGCATCTCTTCCATTCATACATCATTTTCTGTGTATTTATTTCTAGTGTAGGCTGAGGGTTGAATGGTTATATATTCTTTACATATCCAGTAAGCTATTGGCATGAAACACCACTAATATTAAAGTGTAAATTTGGATGAAAAAACAATGCCTAGGTTGAAAAGTTTAATAAGAAAAAATGAAAAAAATATTAGAAAGAAAAGACAAACATAACATTTAAAAAAAATGAAGAAAAATAAGTTATTCAAGATTGGATGTGGAACCTGGGTAGGTGCCTCAAAATAAACAAAGAAAACTTAAGGAAAATAGAAAGACTTGAACCTTAACTTCACTTCTTGCACGCGCACACACACACACACACACACACATACACACATATAAACACACGTACACACACAAACCCAGATTAAAGGTTTAAAGACAAAAATAATCTAAGAGAAATTAAAGAAAATATGAGATAAAATTTCTTTTTTTTTTTTTTTGAGGAAGATCAGCCCTGAGCTAACATCCGTGCTAATCCTCCTCTTTTTGCTGAGGAATACTGTCTCTGGGCTAACATCTATTGCCAATCTTCCTCCTTTTTTTTTCTCCAAAGCCCCAGCAGATAGTTGTATGTCATAGTTGCACATCCTTCTAGTTGCTGTATGTGGGATGCGGCCTCAGCAGGGCCGGAGAAGCGGTGCGTCGGTGCGCGCCCGGATCCGAACCCCGGGCCGCCAGTAGCGGAGCGCGCGCACTTAACCGCTAAGCCACGGGGCCGGCCCGAGATAAAATTTCATCATTTTAGAGTGCTATTAATTTTTAAACACGACATGTAACTCAGAATCCGTAAAATAAAATTTTGATAAATTTACTACATACTATTTTTTAAATTCTACATGGCAAAAAGAAGACCACAAATAAAGACAAAAGGATAACAATGAACTTTTTAAAAAGACACACATATATGACAGTTATATGACAATTTTCTTAACATAGAGACTTTTATTTAAAATCTATATTTAAAGGACAATGACACAACAGGAAATTGGCAGGTATATGAATGGACAATTTACAGAAAAAATGTAAGTGGTTTTTAAATATATGAAATGAAGCTCCATCTCATTCATAATTAATTATTAAAAATAAAAGAATGCTTAAATGATAAGCAAAAGTCAAAAACCTTATTAATACGCAAGGTGTGGGGAAAACAGGTGTTCTTTCTAATCACCAGTATTGGTGGTATACATTAGTAAAATATGTAGAAGACAATTCAGTTGAACCATATAGTCCCATGAGTATATTCCTTTCTTGAATAACATTTTATTTTCCCTGAAGTGAATAATTATTACATTTTTCTATTTTAATATTCTGACTTTTTTATGTGTTGTTCCTCAGTTCATCGATGACTAACTTCCAATTTTCTGCTGGGGTTGGGAAGTGATCATGGCTCGTTATACGGACACTGGTAGAGAACATGGGTGGTCTGTTACTATATATTTTCTCATTCATCCTCCTACTTTCATCCTCCACAAATGTCCTCAAAATACGCAAACACAGAGACACACACAGAATCATCTACCTCAATTATTCAAAGGTAATTATTGTTTCTGATGCCTAAACCCTTCCACGGGGGTATAACATACATGGTGGTGCTTCTTGTTGGCTTCTCACACTAGATCCAGGATTCTTCTTTATTTGGTCTTCTATGCAAGTTTTCATTTCTCCATACACTGCTCACCCTCTAAAATTTTGTTGACATCATTGTCTGCCATCATCTCCTTTTCTGTTCTCTTTGTGAGTTTATGCCCTTTTCAATTTCTTTACTATCTTTTTAATAGGGTTTCAGGGGGTACAGGGACGAATATGAATGCTTAATCTTCCACTGGCACTGCAAAACTCTCACTTGAGGCCTTGTTGTAGGAAAGCCAACAGATCTGTGTACTGGCCAGGAATAAGATAAGGGGCATTCTTGATTTAGATTGAATCATTTCTTCAATTCTCTTTCTGCCCCTCCACTTCTTTTTGATTATCAGCCTGTACCTAGCATCTGACTTACCAAAGAAGAAACCAGGGTAAATGTTGCTTTCCTCTTTTTTCATTTTTCAGTTACATGTGAGATTCTGTTCCTTCTCCTTTCATCTTTCCTTCTTTCTCTATGTAGAACTATGGTTTTTGGAGGCTGTGTCTCTCCTATCATCTCTCCTAGCAGAGCCTGTCAGGAAGACATTATGCAGATGCCACCTTCTCTGGCACACATTGGCCCTCTAAAAGAACAATCGAACACAGAAACACCCACACGAATGGCCTGGAACAACTTGTGGGGTGGATTTTGACTGCAAGGACGGGCACAGAGACCATTCATTCTTTGCATGGTTACACTTTGAAATTACTTTGGCCCTAGATGAGCAACTATTGGTGTCAGACTGCTTTCAATTTCACTAATGAAGAGCTGGGTATGAGGAATGTTCACTTCTTATTCTTTTTGTTTATTACTGAGGTCACATTGGTTTATGACATCATGTAAATTTCAGGTGTACATCATTATATTTCAGCTTCTGGATAGACTATAATGTATTGGCCACCAAAAGTCTAGTTTCCATCTGTCACCATACATATGTGCCCTGTTACTCCTTTTGCCCTCCCCCCACACCCTTCCGCTCTGGTAACCACCATCTGTTCTCTATGTCTATGTGTTTGTTTGTTTATCTTCCACGTATTTGTCTTTCTCTGTTTGACTTATTTCGCTTAGCATAATAGCCTCAAGGTCCATCCACGTTGTCGCAAAAAGCACAATTTCATCTTTTTTATGGCTGAGTAGTATCCCATTGTATGTATGTACCACATCTTCTTTATCACTTCATCCATTGATGAGCATTTAGGTTGCTTACCAGTCTTGGCTATTGTGAATAATGCTGCAATGAATACAGGGGTGCATATATCTTTTTGAATTAGTGTTTTAATATTCTCTGAATAAATACTCAGAAGTGGAAAAGCTGCATAATATGGTATTTCTATTTTTAATTTTTCGAGAAATCTCCATACTGTTTTCCATAGGGGCTGCACCAGTTTGCATTCCCACCAGCAGTGTATGAGGGTTCCCTTTTCTCAATATCCTCTTCAACACTTGTTATTTCTTATTTTTTCAATAATAGCCATTCTGAAATGTGTGAAGTGATATCTCATTGTAGTTTTGATTTGCATTTCCCTAATAATTAGTGATGTTAAACATCTTTTCAAGTGCCTGTTGGCCATCTGTATATCTTTGGAAAAATGTCTTCTCATATCCTCTGCCCATTTTCTTTTCTTTTTTTTTGCTGAGGAAGATTGGCCCTGAGCTAACATGTGTGCCCATCTTCCTCTACTTTGTATAGGACGCTGCCACAGCACAGCGTCAAGCAGTGCATTGGTCTGTGCCCAGGATCCAAACCTGCAAACCCCAGGCCGCTGAAGCGGACCACGTGAACTTAACCACTATGCCACCAGGCCAGCCCCTCCTCTGCCTACTTTTTGATCAGGTTGTTGGATTTTTGTTATTGAGTTGTATAGGACTACATCAAACTAAAAAGCTTCTGCATGGAGAAGGAAACTATCAACAAAGAGAAAAGATAATCCACCAACTGGGAGAAAATATTGCAAACCATATATCCAGGGTTAATTTCCAAAATATACAAAGAACTCATACAACTCAACACTTCTTGTTCTTATGCTCTATCTGTTTGAATGCTTTCTGTATCAACCAGAGACTGAGGAACAAATAGCCATAGATTGTGCTGAATCCAGAGTGGATCAAACATTCAGAGACATTTAGCAGCCAGGCCTCTTGCTGCTGCTCCGAGTTTGTGCTCAGCTCCCCTTGCAGTTCCCGTCACTGTGTCACTCAGGGCACAGTAGTATATAGCAGAGTCTGACTCTTGGATTGAGGCTTTCTCCAAGTGGAAGGAGGTGGTTTCTGTATCATATGTGGCTTCAAAACCTTTGTTGCTTCCCTTCTCGTTGGCCTTGGTTGCTCTCAGGAGGAGCTGTGGACCTTCGCCAGGATATTGGACATACCAGAAAAGAATGGGATACCCTGTGGGTGAATAAGTACAGTTCATAGTCAGAGAATTCCCTTCTGAGAGGGTCACTTGGCCTTCCATCTGGGTCACTGAGTCTCCGTAGGTTTGTCCTGGGGAAAAATAAGAGATTTGAGTCACCTTGGGCATAAAGCTCTGGGATAAAATGATGGTTACAGATTTTACTGACATAACACTAGAAAGAATCCAAATTTCATGAGACGTTTTACTTACCAAGCATTAAGAGTACCACAGTCACTAAGCCTGGGACAGAGTTCATCTCTAGAGTGTCTCCTAAATAATATTCTTGATTCTTAACATGAAGAAATGTTGAAGTCACAGTGAAATGGTAAATGGAAGCCTACATTTCACTCAAGAAATTGTTTGTGTTAGGAAGCTGCACCCCCTGGTGGACAGGGACTGAAATGCATGTGTCCTAGACTCCTCCCCAAGTCACAAATATGTTCTCATCTCTGACTTTATTTATGAGGCACATGTTAACAATCAAGCGGCCCTTGTAAATCTGAACAACAGCTACTGTAACATCTCAGGTCTATTTTGTTCTTAGGACCCCATTTGACATGGAAGTTCTTTAACAGAGCATCCCAGGGTATTTCTGTAGCTGAGAAGATATCAGTTTTCTTGAACATTTTAATACAGTACTTTATATTCTCACGTATTCATTGTGGGCCAGCCTATAATCCGTTGGAATGTAAGAAGAGGGTTTAGGGCTGAATACAGCAGAAGTAATAAGAATTCAAGTCATTATTGAGTGATTCTGTGTTTTTCAGTACTGTACCCCTGTATAAAGAACACTGACTGACACTTATGTGCTCACTAAATGTTTGTTGAATTAAACAAAAATAATGAATAAACAGTCTTTGATGGAGGATTCACTACTATTTGAAATACAATATTTCCTCCGTCCTAAAATACCATTAATTTTAAGGAATGCTTTTGTGTTTGTGTGTGTGTGTGTGTGTGTGTGTGTTTGTGTGTGTGTGTGAGGAAGATCAGCCCTAAGCTAACATCCATTGCTGATCTTCCTCTTTTTGCTGAGTAAGATTAGTCCTGAGCTAACATCTGTGCCCATCATTCTTTATTTTGTATATGCAATATCACCACAGCATGGCTTGAGGAGCAGTGCGTAGGTCCGTGCTGGGGATGCAAACCCAGAAACCCGGGTTTCTGGGATTAACAGGGGAAAATGTCCCCTGGCTACACAAATTTTAAAAACTAGTCTTTCTCTATGACGTACCAGCAGCAAAAGCAAGCACTTACTTAGCTCCATTTTTATTACCATTCATTTTATAAAACCAAGCAGAGAACTTCTGAGCATTATCAGGATATAGTTCTGGAGAAGGACACGTTTTCTGTAAGGCCTTGTAAACATTTATCCCTAGACATGTAGATGGAAACTCAGCTCAGTCTATTTCTTGGAGTTCACTCTCCACAGATTCAGATCAAGAGGCTTCATGAGTCCAGAGCCATCATGTGAATAGTCGCCCAGATGGGGACATAAGGAACAAATTCAGGCCCGGAAACTGTTTGAATTCACATATGCCTTCCCTTCTCCTCCATTTTCCAAATTACATTGCCAGAACCTGGCACAAAACTATGCTAGAAAGAATTCTGGAAAAGCTGGTACAAACTTCTATTCTGATAGGCAAGGAGAATGAAAAATAAGTTGGGATGATGCTGAGTTGAAATAAATGGTCCAGCGCGTGGGTGCAGAAAGTTGTTATGTATCCTTTAAAAAAAGGAATATAGTTTAAGGCCAATTAGAACCTAGAAGTTAAATAGTTTGCATTTTGTGTCACACAAGAAGACTTGTACACCATTAAGGGAACATATTTGTTAAATTTGGATTTCTAATGGCTTTATTAATGTATAATTTGCATAAAAATGAACTGCACCCATTTAAAGTGAACAATTTTATTAGATTTGATCTTTGTATATACTTGTGGAGCCATCACCACAATCAAGATAATGCACATATGCGTCACCCCAAAAGTTTCCTCACGTGTCTTGGTAATCCTTCTCTCAACACTCTCCTTACCCTCTGCTCCCATTTCCAGGCAACACTTGTGTCATAAATTAGTTTGCATGTTTTATAACTTTGTATACATGGAATCATATGTACTTTTTTGTCTGGCTTCTTTCACTCAGTATAATTATCTTGAGATTCTTACACGGTCTTGTATCAATAGTGCGTTCCTTTTTGTTGCTGAGTAGAATTCCATTGTATAGATATAAACAACGTGTTTATCTATTCGTCTGTTGAAATGTCCATTTCAGTTAGTCCCAGTTTGGGGCTGTTACAAATAAAACAGCTATGAACATCTGTGTATAAGATTTTTTATAGAAGTATGCTTTCATTTCTCTTGGGTCAATACCTGGGAGTGGAATGGCTGGATCATATGGTAGGTGTACGTTTGACTTTGTTAAACTTACTTATTTGTTCTAGTAGTTTTTCATTTTTTTTTTGTAAATTCCCTTGGATTTTCTATCCAGACTACCATGCTGTCTGTGAAGAAAGATAGGTTCACTTCTTCCTTTCCAAACTGTGTGTCTTTTGGTTTCTTTCTCTTGTCCTATTGCACTGGCTAGAACCCTTAGTACAATATTACATAGAAGTGATGAGAGTCAAAATTCTTCCCTTAGAGATGATCTTAGGGGAAAAGTAGTCAGTCTTTCACCATAAAGTAGGACATTTGATGGTTTTTCATTAAGGCCCATTATTAAGTTGAATAAATTCTCTTCAATTCCTAACTCATTGGGAGTTTTAATCAGGAATGAATGCTGGATTTGCCAAATGATTTTTCTGTACCTACTGAGCTTACCCTCATTCACTGATCATCTGCTACTTCTCAATCTCTTTGGATACATTATTGATAAATTGTCACAATAAAATATTCAAGAGGAGGGGCTGGCCCAGTGGCGCAAGCTGTTAAGTGCGCGCGCTCCGCTGCGGCGGCCCGGGGTTCGCCGGTTCGGATCCCGGGCGCGCACCGACGCACCGCTTGTCAAGCCATGCTGTGGCGGCGTCCCATATAAACTAGAGGAAGACGGGCATGGATGATAGCCCAGGGCCAGTCTTCCTCAGCAAAAAAAAAGGGGAGGATTGGCACATGTTAGCTCAGGGCTGGTCCTCCTCACAAAAAAAAAAAAAAAAAAAAAATATTCCAGAGGATATTACTCTCTTGTTTTACAAATAATGAAACAAAGCTCACAAGTGTCTAGAAAGTTCGTGGCAGAGCTAATAGTTTTGAACACAGATCTCTCTGATAGCGAAAACCTGTTCCCTGGTTTTTACTGTAGATTATTTTCAGAGAAAATTTGAGAGAGATACTAGAGGGTAGCAACATACTTCTTCCCAAGTCTTTGACACATTTTAAGATAGCATGTTAACAGGCTCTTTATTTATGAAAATAGAACTAAAAACTATAATTAAATAATTGCAGGTTTGGCTCTTTCAAAAAAGAGGAAAGAAAACATTATAAAGGATACACAAACTACAGTTCAGGAGCTCAACACCAGGTAGTGGCATGAGCATTCCTTTCAGACTAATTAATAGGCACCTGACTTGAGCAATGCACTGTAGCAAGAGTCACAAACTCTTCAAGGCTTTGGTGAAACACCAGGGTACTAGAACTTCAGTCATGGCCAGAGATCACTCTCTCTCTGTTTCTTACAACTTGCTTGTGATAAAGCAGTCTAGAGCATAGCTGCTCAAATTAGCCATATAAATTGTTCTTAAAAATTTTAAAATAGAATTTCCATGTGATCCAGCAATTCCATTTCTGAGAATGTACTCAAAAATTGAAAGTATTTGGGTGTATATGCAAAGTATTGAGATATTATATACCCATGTCTCCATCAAAAAGTGGAAGCAATCCAAATGTCCATCAACAGATGAATGGATAAAAAAAATGTGGTATATACACACACTGGAATATTATTCAACCTTAAAAAGATAAATGTTAGGACGGGATGTTAAATGAAATTAGGCACAAAGTGACCAATATTGCATGATTCCACTTATATGAGGTATCCAAAGTAGACAAACTCATAGTAAGAGAAAGTATAATGGTAGTTGCTGGGGGCTGGAGGGACAGAAGAATGGGGAGTTATTGTTTAATAAGTACTAATTTTCAGTTTTTCAAAATAAGAAGTGTTCTAGAGATGGATGGTGATGCTGGTTGAACAGTATAAATGTACTTAATATCACTGGATTGTAAACTTACAAATTTTTAAAATGATGAAATTAAAAAAAAGAATTTAAAGGCACTCCTTTTAAGATTTCTACGCATACATTGGCTTTCTAAATGCAAATATAAGGTGGAGTTACATACAAGATCACTTATCAACTATCCATTACCATTCAAATTTAAAGGCACTGAGAGAATGGGTTAGAGGTAGAAGGAATAAATTGGGAGAATGAATATTTTGGATTGTGGAACATTGACTGAACAAAGAGGACCTGGCGGTGTGCAAAATGAGCCACATGATGGCAAACCAGCTTTTGGAGGAGTGGTGAAGGAAGGGAGAGCAGAGAAAGAACATAATTCATACTCTCCTCCTTCACAGTGTCTTTCTAAGAGCCACTAATTATTGATCATTTTGTGGATAGGACTGGTGGGAGGCAGGTAAGTCTACATGGTGGAAATTGAACTCTTCCTTGCAGGAAGTGTTAACAAGATGGAATGAGCCTTAGCACAATGTTTGTCACATGGTAGTCACCTTAGAAAGTAAACAAGAGTACCAATAACCAGCTAACAAAACCAAATTAAACTAATACATTAAATGGTATAAAAGAGCGTGATACACAAATAGAGCAGAGAGAGATTTCACAGCCCTTCTTATTCAAAGCAATGCCTGTAACATAATATATACTCAATAAATATTTATTGAACAAACTGATCTGAAAATCCACCAATTCACACATATTTTTACTAATTTTTTCAAGTCAGGTGTTTCTGAATATCCTTAGTCAATTCTTTGAGCTTGATCTAATCACCAAATGGCAAATTGTTTATTGTGGCTCTTCTTTGTATTAAATAAATAACTTCAAGCCAAAGATTCAGGGGTAAGGACATTTTTGATGAATGATAACTCTAGACATGGTCTATGAACCTAGAAAGAAATTTTCTTAGAGTGAGTGTTTTCTCCCGAACCCTACACCTGTGCTACCACAGCCCTAGCCACTTCCTATCTGTGATGGCAATTCCCACATTGTCTTGACAGATGCGGGTATCAAGCAGAGCCCTGGGGTTTTGGTACACCTCCTTCCAACACACTTCTCACTGTGGGCTCACTCAGCACACAGAAATACACTGCAGAGTCCTCCAGCTATGAAGCTGAGATGACAAGGTTGATGGATTTGTTTGTCTTTTGGAAATTCAATGAGTAGTGACCTTCTGTAGCATTTTGTCGGTTGTAAGAATCCTGATGAATAAGAAACATCATCGCCCCACTGCTGGGCTGCTTGTACCAGAATAGACTATAACTGACAGAACTGGTATCATATCTGCAGTTCAGGGTGACAGCTTCCTGCTCGTGCACTAACATTGCTGGTTGGGCTTGAGTTACCTTCTGGGCAATACTGGATCCTGAAGGAAAAAAGACAGAATCAGAGGTTTAGGATAAGTGGTGTGGGACAAAGAAATTCTATTTTATACCCTGATACCCATCTTTCCCAGGGTATCCAAAAGATACTGCCTTCATCCCTTGTCCTTAGGTCATAGAGGAGACACATTCCCACAGGGCCATCCCTACCTAGCCACACTGAAGCCATGACCACCTTCGGAAGGCTGGAGAACACCATATTTGAGTTCTTCCACTGGAGGGAAAATATCTTGCTCTTCAATTGAGAGCTCTGCACTCTGAGGCAAGCCTGACAGAGTGAGGGAAGAATTACTGGATATGGGCTGCTGCTGCCCCAGGACAGGAAACAGGGGTTTCAGAGTGTAGCAAAATGGTATGGATTGTATCAAACTACTCTATGCACTTGCTGAGAGTCTCACCCAGCCCAAACTCCCTTTTGCATTGACCAACTCTTAAATTGATAACAATTACATCTGAAAATAAACATGGGTACAATTTTATATTGAAAGGAAGATGGATGATTCAATCAACTACTATGTTCAGTCATTGTATCTGTCATGGAACTAGGTAGGTGGCACTTATTTATTTATTTGTTTGTTTTTTGTGAGGAAGACCAGCCCTGAGCTAACATCCAATGCCAATCCTCCTCTTTTTTGCTGAGAAAGACTAGCCCCGGGCTAACATCCGCGCCCATTTTCTTCTACTTTATATGGGACGCTGCCACAGCATGGCTTAACAAGCGGTTCATTAGTGTGCACCCAGGATCCGAACCGGCGAACCCTGGCCTGCCACAGCGGAGTGCCCACACCCAACCGCTTGCGCCACTGGGCAGGCTCCCGTGGCAATTATTTAAAAATACTATGTGTAATAGATAATGGAAACAATATTAGATGGAATAATCATATTTCCTCACACCTGTGTATGCTGTTGTTTCATCTAGAGTAGAAATAAATCACTTTATGATAAGAAGGCAAACCTTCTTGGATAATCACTGTTACTCTTTCGATCTACGTATTATTGCAATATTTCTCCTCACTGTCAATGTCTCTTCAGTCACCTATCTTAGGCCATATGTAGAAAAATCTAATCACTCTGTGCTGAAGAATTTAGACTAAAGTCCCTCAGACAGTGAATCCTGTCACATAGGTCCCCTTCTCTTTTCTATTTAGTTTTGACAACCCAGATCTATTCATAAAGGCCAGAATAGATACCAGAGTTTGGCCGTTAGGTTATCCAAACTTTGATTTATATTTTTCCCAGTACATCAGTTGGGACCCTAAATGAACCACAGTAAGCTTCTATATTCTGAATGCCCAGTTCTGAAAATAATATACCCTTGGTGACCCCATACACCTCCGCAGGACAGCTGATCATATGATCACCAATTGTAATAAAACTTTCTCTTTGTATGTAAATTAAAAATAAGGCCATGCCTAGGGATATTACTCAATAACGTGGCAAACAACAAAGATCCATTGCCTATCATTGCCTATCTCTTGTTACAGTAGCCAAAGCTTACTGTATTTGTCTCAAAAGAGTTTTAGCCTCAGCTAAATTGGTGGAAGCATTTTCAGATCTTACACTGGAACTTCCATTAAATCTGATGGTACCACATACCATACAAACTGTTCAAAATTATAGACTATGAGTCTCTAAAAATTTTTCTACACTTTTCTACATTTCACAACATTTTTCTACCAGTTGGCTGAGTAAATATGAAATATTATTCATTTATCCTCATATTACTCAACCCTAATACATTTCTCAATCAAATGAATCTCATGATTGCACTTCTGTCTTTCAAGTAGAGTCCATGTCTAGAACGGAACTTGTGGACACTCCCACAACAAATTCTGCATTAAGTTTTTTTAATAATTTTATCTTAAAAATTAAAAGTCAGTACCAGACTGGTTATGCAATAACTACTCCAGACTCCCTTATAAAATCCAATCTTTTAGCAGTAATCTATTACTGACAGTCAATATGTTTTTAAAGTAGTTCACAGCTTCCAAATACTATGGAGACAATGAGCTTTCTTAACCATCTAATCTTTTCTGAACCCTCTCAAGTGTCTTGTGTATCCCTATTGAAAATGGACAGCAAATACATGAATTTTTTAATGTCTTCATGCTACTAAAAGAAATTTGTGTCACAAAGTCAAAAGTCTAACAGCATAAAAGACACTGTAGAAGCTAGAGAAAAAACACTTGAGCGAGTCATCATGCTAAACATGGCTTTCTGACTACAGTCCTTATGCAAGCTCCTCTTTGAGAACATGAAGACAAATCCATGGAAAAGTTCAATAATTCCATCTTACATGCAGAAAATCTGGCCCCTAATTTTGTACAGAATCACTAGAAATGATTGATTTCTTTGATTGACAAAGACAGTATATCTCAAAGCCAGGACAGATGTCTGGGTGGAGTCAAATGATCTCCTATGAATATTTGCCAAAATCCTCCAGAGACAACGCTTCACGGTAGGGACATATGGGCTGCAGTATAAAAAAAACACTGGTGGGGAAACTTTTCTAGGATGGCAGAGAATGGCGCTAGTTCAAGCCCTTCTTGTGACCAATATAAACTGTAAAGGTGGCATATGGATTGGAATACTGTCCCAAGAAAATATTTGAGTATCTCCAAAAGGATCTTACACAATTGCATTCCCTCCGTGGGTCATGAATATGTACTAGTAATAGTATTTTATTTTCTGCATGGGTTGAAGCACTCTCCTGTTAGAAAACCACAGAACTCACGACATTTACAAATCAACTTGATTTTGTATTTATGCCATTTCAATTTATCTCTTATAGGGGAGCAAATTTCTCTGGGGCAGTTATGTAAAGTGTTGCCTTCACTCAGAGACTTCACCTTTCTTGTTACCTCTCTATTCTCTAAAAAAGTGGAAAGAACAAGTGGAATATTAAAACTGAAATTAGTTACTGTAGCAGACACCCTGGAGCTCCTATGGCCTAATGCCCTATTAGCCTTAGCTCTCATGTCCCTGCATTCTTCCCCTCACTAAGTCATGTGTTGTCTTACTATGAACTGGTCACTGATAGGCCCATGTAACTCACAATATGCCAAAGCATACACATTCTAATCTTTCATAAACAGAACTAGATAAGTAAACCCATGATACTCAGTCTTTTTGTCACAAGCACAGGCTGATTATCTGGACTTTTGTGTAATTAGCCTTTACATGATCTTAACCTGGGTGACTTGGTGCTCTGAAAAAAAATCCCTGAGAAAAGCTGCCATTGAGCTTCTGGAAATTACCTTATTAGGTACTATTTATTACCAATTCAGCAGATGAAGTGCAAGAATTGATCCCTGGTTACGTGATTACCAACTAGTATAACATCATGCATCCTTAATTGCCAAGAATATAAGTTACTTAAATTAGAGATCTTAAACCGAGGTTCTCCAGAGAATGGTCAGAAGCAGACAGTCCACAGAAGGTGAGTGCTGACCCAAGCTCTTTGAAACAAACATATAACAGCATAAAGAAGACAGCTCCATCCAACACCACTAGAAGAGAATTCTCCTAGATGTTTGTAACCACTGACTGTCATACTCTCCTTTGCATTCTTTTGTATTTTATCCTTTTAGTGGTATTTTCCCACTTCAATACTAGAATGTTTCATATTTCTGATTTAACCTACTTTTTTCTCTTACTAATAAAATAATTTACTAAGATATTGGCTTTACTTGATGCAATAACAACCCTAATGCTATAATTCAGCTCTACAAAACCATTGGTAGTGCAACAAAGTAAAGAATTGTTGGATATGGCATTTAATGTCAACTTCTAGGAAAGCCACATAATAACCATACCCCAATCAATATGGCTAAAGTGAATTTTGATCAATAAACTTATCCTTAAAATGATATAAAAATTTAGAATAGAGTTGGTACAACTAGACTTACATAAAGAATATGTCTCAACCTGACTATATGAGTTGGTTCAACACTGCCCTGAACCACTCCATTATTGATTACCATAGCGTTTCTTTTGTAAAACTATAAATCAAATCTCCAATGGAATTCAAACATTGGAAATTTTAAGTTATTCCTACAAAATGATTTAAAAGTTCAAAACCTCAGGCACAGAAAGGACTAAGGACCCAGTGGCATGTGCTTCCTCTCATCAATATTCAGACTTCTCAAAAGGTTATGTAGTGTATGGTTACATTCATATGATTTTCTTTAAAAGGTAAAAATATAAAAGAACAAATCAAGATTTGCAAAGAGTTACGGAAGGGGAGGTGTGTAATTACAAAAGGATAGCACAAAGGAATTTTGGGGAGCAATGAAACTGTTCTGTGTCGTGATTGTGTGCCAGTTACGTGATCTATACAATACATTAAAATTAAAAATTCACAGATATAACTATACACAAAAATAGTCCCTTTTTCTATGTAATTTTTACAAATAAAAATTAAAAACACAAAAAATAAAGTAATTGATGTGGTTTCTATTTTCATGATTGGATTCTGCCTTATATGTATATTATTTTCTCAAATTGGAAAAGAAAAACACTAGCAATGCCAATTGTGTAGGTAAAATAATGAGTAAAAGAAAAACAATGAGGTCTTAATCCTTAAAATCTGTGAATGTTACCTTACATGGAAAAAAAATATTTGAAGAAATTAAGCTAAGGATCTTGAGATGGGGTATAATCCTGGATTATATGGACCTAAAAGCAATCACATGTATACCTCTAAAAGATGCAGAGGGAGATTCGACTACAAAAGAAAAGAAGGCAATGGGAAAATGGAGGCAGAGACTGGAGTGATGCAGCCACAAGCCAAGAAATGCAGCACCCACCAGAGCTGGAAGATGCAAGGAACAGATTCTCCCCTAGAACCTCTGGAGTGGGTGCAGCCCTGCTAACACCTTGATTTCAGCTCAGTGAAAATAATTTCAACTTGTAGCCTCTAGAACCATGACAGAATAAAATTCTGTTGTCCTAAGATACCAAGGTTGCGATAAATTGTCCAGAGGCAATAGGAAACAAACACACAAACTGTGGCAAAGGTTGAAAGCTTGAATGTGTCTGGATCTGAACTAACTTTGTACTGACTCTGCACACTCTTGCTAGAGGATTTCTTGTCTTCTATTGGATAAATTCTTGCCTAAGTCTGATAAAGCAGTTAAGCCTACAGTAATCACAACCTCTCTCTTCTAACTTGTGTTTAAGAAGAATAAAACAATAAAAATATAAGCGATTCTTGCCTCTTACTCTGTTAGCAGTCTCAGAGAAAATGGGCTAATCAAGACTCAACTTGCTTCCACTGGACAGGAGATAGTGGTTTTAGTTAGAAAAACAATCAAAGCCAGTTGATGGGCTGGGCTACAATACTGACCTTTCTTCTTCAGGTGTTTTAAATCTAATTTAAATCTAATGACTTTCCCTATATGAACAAAGCAGTTAAATAATAGCTAACAATCATAACTCAGCCAAGAAGTATCATCTCACCACACCAATTGCCAATTATATCCAGCCTAAGGAAGACTATGAGGGATCTTGAAAATAGCCTAGACTTTACCAGGTGTGGGACAATGAGGGAATTAATTTTTATGCAAATTTTTTCTTTAGCTTGATTTATCTACGACATTAGAAGAATTATATCTTTTCAAAAGAAACTTGTGGAAGTAATGTTTAATTCAGTCAAAACATAAAGATGAGGCAGGGAAATTTGTCATAAGCTATCTTTAAAATGAACACTAATTCAAATTCCTTCTGCAATCTACTAATAAGAGTTGAGTAAGGTGGATGAGTTTTGCAAAAAGTTTTACAAAATACTCCAGAAAGGAAGATTTCAATCATAAATGTAATAATAAAAATTAAATGTCTAGGAATAAATTTAATTATCTTAAAACAGTGGAAATTCATGGAGAAACACATAGATAAATGGAAAGAAACACTATGTTGTTTTATAATGAAATCTACACTTTCAGGAGTTTATTCTTCACAAGCTAACATAAATTTGAATCTAAAAGCTTAAATTACAATTTTGAATATATAGCAGAATTCACCTTTTCCTTCTTTCTTTAAGAAACATCTACTGATTATCAAGTGTGTAAAAATTGTGTCCAATGTAGCAATGACTAAAAGACACAACTGTTCCTTCTAAATTCTATGAGAGTGAATGTGAACATATGGTAACAAAATTTTGAAAAAAAAGAATAGTTTTGTGAGTCTAATCCTAAACTCACATTCTTGAATAAGTCACTTCCTACTTTAATTTCTCTCAAACACACAAATAATATATACATCACTGGGCTCTAAAGGAAAACTCAAGTCACATTTGCTCAACTAGAAAGTAGTCAGAGCACAAATTTTATCACAAAAATATAGAGAGGAAAAAGATAAAAATATAATTGTGACATGAAAATCTTTCACAGAGCTATTAAAAAGCAGGTATTAGAGAAAAAGGTGATGAAACTAAGAATGCTCAATTCAAGATATGATATTAAGTGACAAGATCAGAATCATAATTATGCCAGAATTTATGAAGAAATTAAACTGAATATTACCAATAAATTATCTAGGTGCAGAATTATCAATTCCACATTTTTACAGTTTCTATATTTAGCATGCAATGTTTTATAATCAGCAAAAAAATAACACGCAATTTTTGAAACACAAGAGTTAAAAATTCACCAATAATAGGAATGTGATATTGTTACTAAGGATTTATTTACATGAGAAGGGTCTGAATAACAAATGTAAAGTCATCTTTAAAGCCTGAATTTCAAAATAAAACATTATTAATTCCCTTCATGAATCCATTAGGCGACCGTCGTCCAACAAAACGTTCTAATCCTTTCCGGGTCACCTTGAACCTAACATTCTTATTATATGCTTTTGATGTCTAATATATTAGTATCCACTTGTAGACAAATGATATAACAAATGCTATACTTTAAGGTCTGGGCCAAAGTAAAGGGGGCTGCCCCAGTCACAGGTTTGTGTACAGGTTGCAGGTGCCTGGGAAGCAATGTGTACTCGCTGCACAGAAGTACACAGCTGAGTCTCCAGGTTGAGTGGCTGCAATGTGCAGAGAGAGATGTTTGGCTCTCTTATCCAATAAAGCAGTGAGTCTTTGGTCTTCTTTTTCCTTCATAATTGAATGAATGTCTATAATGAGCTGGGGACCTTTTCTACGTTCTTGCTTATACCAAGAGAAGTAGGTTGAGGCACTGTCTGAATAAGTACAGTTGATAACAGAGCTGTTTCCCTCCTGGACGCTCAGGGTAGAAGGATGCTGCTCCACATTCTCTCCTCGGCTCAAGCCTATGGAGAAAGAAAAAGTAAGAGAAAGGAGAAAGCTTGCCAAGTCATTAAACTCCAGAATTTTCTTTTCCTTTCTATGGAAACTAGAGGAAACCTGAACAAAACCAGCCTCCTTTTTGGACTTCTGAAGAATATCTTCTAATATAATGTGCTTCCCCAAAATCCCTCAACTCACAGTCCAGCTGCAGCCACAAGAACGGGAATAAAGCTTGAATAGATGTCTTCATTGTTCCTTCCAATTAGGATTGATTATACACTTGCAATCTCCAGCCAGCAGAGCTACTTCTGTTATCATATTGACCCTTCTTTTCTCTAACATCATAGTGGTTTCTCACATTGTCTACCCAGCCAATAAGAAAAAGACTTAGCTTCTGCCATAAGCCTATTCATTCAGAATCCACTAAAATGAACCCACCACATATACTGCCTCAGGAGAGTGCACTACCATCTTGTGGTCACATCTCTAACTATTGAACTCTCTGGTTAAATGTTCTTATCTTACCTTGTGCCTGTGAATAACTCAGATGCATAAAGAGAGCAATAGGTCAAACAAATTAGGTCTTAGATCAGAGATTAAATGCACAGTAAGAATGTAGAGATCAAGATTTATATCTCTGTACACTATTGAGTCATTGTTAAAAAGTTGGAAAGAGGTGGATGCTGTTTCTATTTATTTAATAATGGTCCTGGTACACATGTTTGAAATCAGGAAAGCACCATGATTTACTCTCTTAAACAAAGAAAATACAGAACCTTCCCTTTCAGCCAAATCTACTATCCTCGTTTGTCTGTTATGGAGAAAATCTCTTTGTAAAAGGAACCCATAAACCAAAGATGAGAGAAATAGAGAGAATTTCATTCACTATTCCAAATACCTATTATCTCAGACTCTGCTCCTCTAAGCTGGCCTTGATCTTCCCAGGGAATTGACAGTATCAATAGTCAAAATGTCGAAACTTCCTTCAGTAAAGATGATTACGATAAAAGATCACATCTCAAAGATAAGGGAGCAGGGGGAGTAGTTCAATGAGTTAGGACACAGTTTGACCCATAGATTGGGTTGGTTTGCAATGAGAAATGTAAAATGCTTTAAAAAATCTATTCCTTTTGCTATGTGGATTATATACTGCAAAGTATTGAGAGAAAGAGTTGAAATTCTGAGAAAATATTAGGCTGCAGACTCAAAAAATGTAACCATATGTAAGTTTACGTTACAGGTGCTTTTATTTTCTGATATCAAAATGGATGGCGTATCCTAAATGCAATGGCTGACTCATATCCTTAGTAGAATTTCCTTAAAAGTATAAGCCACCTTTCCTGGCATGGATTTCTGCTGGCTTGTGTGTTGCTTGCTCAACTTCCGTACTCTATCATTTTTCTCCCAAACTTTACGATGTTCTTTCCGCAAGACAGTGATAAAGTGCTTCAGTCCTGTAAACTTCCAGAATTATCTCCTTCTGCCAAAAAACCCTGTCTCATCTACTTTATTAACTTGGTATTTTCCAATTACCTCTGTAAGAAAAAAATCTAGGAAAGCCTAAATATTGCCTGAGTCTGCTAGGAGAATACTACAAATGAGTAATTGATCCTAAAGAAACGATCATGATAAGTGATCCCTGGGAAATCAAGAGTACCCCATTTCCAGAAGTGGAAGCCCCTTTCCTGTGACTTGTACTCAGTGATCCTCTGGACTTACAGAGAATAAATATAATCCTTCATCCACATTTCATATCCTTAAAGAGTTGAGAACAGCTATGATGAAGAATCACACAAACATATAAATTCGTATGTAACTACAAAATGTGTGTTTTTACACATACAAAACTTCTCCATTCTAAGGATCTTCCTATATTCTCTCATCCGTCTTCCATAGGATGGAATTCCCAAATCGTGTACCAGGTAAATTTCCCTCTTCTTAGAGACAGGTAGTTTAGGTCAATATTTGCCATTTTGAGTTGGGTATCCAGAACTGAATTTTATAGATTGAACATGCTCTGTTCAGCACAGTGTTCCATATGTTAACTACAGCAGTTAGCAATTCCTTGGGCATACTGGACCACAGCTTTCACAGACCTGAACTGCAGAGATCTGACTGCCTGAGCTTGCATTAGACAGTTTCTCTTTGCTCAGCAGTATGGTCCTACAGGAAGAAAGCAGAGGAAAGAATTCTAAAGAGGAAGTAAGGAAATCCAATTTCTTTCTACTCCCATATCTGACAAACAAGTGTGAAATATAAATTCTAGTAAGTCTAGAGCAGATGTATTTATGGAATAATTTTTCTATAAATGATTTAATTCTTCACACCAATCCTTCATGTAAATCTCAATTTAAAAGTGGCTTCATCAGTGTATAATTCAGAATGCTTCTTTATGCATCCTATTACTGTGTATTAATTAAAAAGAAAATTAATTTTAAATTATCTTCTGTGTTAATAACTGGTTCATTGAATTAGTTCAAACTTCATGTGGAAATGGTATTCTTTTCATTGAAGCTATTATCTTTATATTTAATTTCTATTTCTAAGCCTATCGATATTTCTTTCCCAATGTTTCACCAATTTTCAAAATCAGAGTTTCTAAACTTTTTGAGAATTCTAATACTTCCCTGATATGCTTTTTATTGTAATGTTCATGTATACACTTTTATTTGTAATAATTTATCAACAAGGTTTACTACCACCTCCTTTTGGGACTCCGCTGTGAAAAGGCTGCTGTGGGGGCAACATGCCCGCCCCATGGAAGGGGTGGGGCTGCAGGCCAAGCTGCAGTTTGGCTACAGGTTGCAGAGCACCTGGGAGCGCTGTGACCACTGCACAGAGTTAGGTGGCTGAGTCTTCCAGTTGGGAGGCTGTGATGTGCAGAGTACTATACAGTTCCTTAGAATTCATTGTGGAGTTTAATCTTCCATTCTGCTTCATCCCTGAAGTCACGAAAAACAGACTGATGAGGCTGCCCCCAGGATTCTATTGCAACCACTGCATATTGCTCACGGTGGTAGAAAAATTGCACCTCAGAGTAGAGCTGGTTCCCTCCTGGAGGCTCAGGGCTGAAGGACTCTGCTTCACCTTCACCCCTAGCACCCCTGCTTGGAAAGAGAAAAATAAACACAAATGATGTCACTGGAGAGACACTGCAGTTTCTAAACCTGTACAATATCCCAAGAAACATCCATGAAGACCCTCTAGGAGCTCTGTGTCAGCTCTCCCTTCCGGCCCTCCCACTGTCAGCTGTGGAACACTCCCCAGCCCCCCATCTGGGATGGCCCAACTCACAGCAAACCTGGATCCAGAGAAGCCCCAATAGAGCTCCGCAGAGTCTCCTCATGACGCCTTGCTCTGTTGCTGAGGTGCCTTCACCTGACTCTGGAGAATGTCAAGTCTTGGGTCCAGGCAAATTTTGTTCTTATGGTCAACATGTTCCATCAGAATCACTGAGCACCTATCGCATCTGAGCTCTGTCATTAACTTACCAGGAAACTCCACCCACAGTGTCCTGGTGAGACCGCACCGTGCTCTCTCTAAAATTGTGGGCATGAACAGTGCAGGGAGGTAGGGGCAATATTTCAAATATATGAAGTTATAAAGTGCTTTTTACTTAAAAGATTTTATGTAAGAGAAGTTTGTAGGTTACTGGGTGAAGAAGAGGGGATCATAGTTCTAAAAAGAATTAGTGTCTCAACTGGGTTAAGTAGAACCTTGAAGAATCATGAAGCCTTTAAGTAGAGCCTAGGAAGAGTGACCCCATTTCCCAAATTGCATAGTTTGACAGAGAATTAAAAATCCAGTTACAGAGGGCTGTGCAACTATGACGTACAACTATCTACTGGGGCATTGGGGAGAAAAGGATAAAAAAAAGAAAGGAGGAGGATTGGCAATAGATGTTAGTTTAGGGCTGGTCTTCCTCAGCAAAAAGAGGAGGATTGGCACTGATGTTAGCTCAGGGCTGATCTTCCTCACAAAAAAACAAAAATCCAGTTACACGTAAATTCTGACAAAAGAAAACAATCTAATAGCATGCATTGTGTATTGAAGAAGAAAATATATTTTCTGGAAATCAAGAGAGCACCAGAAACCCAAGATACAGTCACCATCTGCATAGAAAACCATTCTAAAAAGAGTTCAGTTGGTGAAAAATAACATATGTATATAACATCCAATCCGACTTAATTTCCACCTCTCCCCTTCTCCTGTCCAGACCCACATAGCTGATTCTGATCAGGCCACACATTGTTGGTCAAGTTAAATATTGTCTTTTTCCTTACCTCCTTCTATTCATGTTTCTTATTTTTCTATCTTTTCTTCTTCTCCCCTTGTTATTCTTGTTCCTTCTACTCTCAGAGGAGATATATAAAAAATGTAGGCTATCTCAGGTATAGGAATAATTTCTAGTTCCATGGATTTTAGGAACTTTAGTCGCAAAAATAAAAAATTGAAAACAGGTAATGGAGATGTTTTCTGTTGAGCTTCCATGCTCACAGTGTCCAGTTATATTGCTGTTCCCATACCTGTGCTCAGAGAATCATCCTTACAATGGATTTATAAAAATATGGGCTCCAGCTTTCTGAGGCTTATATAGAATGGCAGAACTGAAAACCTGAGATAAACTTTACACAAACACTGTTCCCCATCTCCCCACCTTTGCTGTCTATAATTTGACTGGCTCACATGCTCTGTGGTCTCCTTTCTTAACTGTTCAATGCTCTGGGACCATCAGCAGAGTATTCTTTTCTTATAAAACCTATAGTGCCCCCTTGTGGACTCAAGTCATCAACAAAGACTGCTTCAGACCAACTATCTCAGTGGTCACACAACCCCAGCTCCATTTACTCCCTGTTTCCTGATGAAGGAAATGCAAATGGTCAGAAAACAAAATACCTCATTAGATTAAATAGTTGGTGAAAAGTGAAACAATTTCTACTTTTAAAATGTTATTTGATGGAAATTAATATCTTAAAATAATCTGGCAATTCTCTTCTTGTGCTATTTGTTTTCTTATACTTAGTTCAAAATAAATCCATAAACATTTGTTGAAGTTTTACCATAAATGAGGTAAGTTACTAGGTCTTAAGAATATATGAAAGGGTTGAGACAGAAGTTTATAGCCTACTGGGGAAGATAAAAATATACATAACTATAATAGAGTCAAAGAGTAGGGCCCTAAGAGGAGAGAGCACTAAAAGCTGTCTGATCTCAGAGGAGAGAGAAATACTAATGCTTGGGGTGATTGGACAAAATCTTATGAACAAGGTGTCACTTTCTCCTTTCCCTCTTTTTTGGTGAGAAGAATAGAGGAGACTATGGATAAACTTTTATGATGGCTTTTATGACTTTTTATTAATTTTAACATCAGAAGGAATTCATGAATATATGAATTACTAAATTAATAAAACTTTACATATAGTCTAAAATCCTCTTTGACTACCACCACCAATTTGACCTTTCATCACTCAGCAACTGGGAGTTGATGCGTCCAGTCCAGCTGTTTGACTATAGAGTCACATACCTGTACCAAATATATGAATCACCAGAAAATACATAGCATTTTATTTGTAGGTTTTCATTTAATATAAAATGATAGTATTGTGCATTCCTTTCTGTAACTTACTTTATAAACTTAATAATCAATCTTGTAGGTCCTGTTGTATTAACACAAAGAGGTCCCTCTGCTCCACTGTATCCCATATTATGGATATACTACAGTTCATACAGCCTTTCCCCTATTGATAAATAGTTAAGATGTTGATTTTTTTAATCTATGAAAGACAGCACTGCAATAAACATTTTTGAGCATTCCTCTTTATTAACACATACACTTTTCTTTACGAGCAGAGACTAGGAAGAAACGAGGGGATGAGCTGTGAGGCTAGTAGGTGAAAATCACTCCAGGCAGAGATAGGATCAGGGACAAAGGCTCTGAGGAAGAATGTAGTGAATTCATGTTCTAAATATTGTGTCTTATTTTTTATTATTTTTCTTGATGTGCTTTGGAACTGCAGTTTATCACCTCATTTTATAAATTTCCTTTGAATTTAATATCCTGACATATAACTGGTGTGTAGTCTGCTCCAACAAGCCACTGAGGTAATTCTAAAGATAATACGTCAGCAAGAGAAAAAGTACACCAAGGAGAAGGATTGGTATATACAGGGGGAAATGTTAGAGAATAACATTGGGCATAGAAAAATATACTGTTAGGTATATATGAAATCTAAGGATATTTGTCATAAGAACAGAAATACATTTTACATTTTATAAATTAGCAGAGAGAAAAGAAACCTTGATCAATGCAATAGAAGAGAGACTAGAAAGAAAAGAAAAAACAAGAATATGCCTAGCAAAACCAAAATATTAGAAATGAGTCCAAATAATGACAATGAAGAGCTAGAAATGATCAGAAAGAAATAATCGATACAGAATAAAAACAAATATATATAATGTATGCTAACCCATGTTTCTTTAAGAATAAAAGACTGAAATAAAATCAAACTTATAATAGAAAAGAATAAATAAGTCTAAATATATCAGTGATCAAAACATATAAAAAGAGGTATGATTTGATTGAAACAAAATAAAAAATCTTGCTACATACAGCATAAGAGACAGACCTAAAAGAAAACAACCAAGAGCACATAGAAAGGGGGGAATTCTTCCTGTTGCCCCTTTGTGTAAAGGCTGAAGTCCCCTCCCTCTCTCGCTAAACCCACCACACACAGAGAACAGGTACCCCAAAGAGAGGTCAATTCTGCTGAAGGGGCAGGGAAGGAGGAGTCCCAGAGACACCAAGTTAGTAAACTAAATGAACTTCTGCAAAGTTCTAATTAAAAAAATATCTAATTTAAAAAAAGACAGAAATGTTAAAGAAAATTAATATTCAGGCAGAAAAGAGAATGGGAAAAAGTGGAAATTGGAGAGAAGAAATACCAAGAAGAAACTAAGATATACTTACAGAAAAGATAAAATTAAAATTGAAGACATCCCATAATTTGGTATGGTAGATGATAAAGAAGCCAAGTGTGAATAATAGCTTTTCTGAACGACTTCTAAATACATGTTTCAAGGCCCTTATAAAATATATTAAGAGAAGATTGGAAACCTCCTCTTCAAAATGATATATAATCTTTTTGTGCACCAGAAACTAGGGGAAAATTTAATCAAGGGAGGCCTCAACTGTCTTATTCATGAACTTCACATTTATTTACTTAAAGGGCTGTTTTCAACTGAATTGTGTCTCCTTCAAATTTGTATGTTGACTCCCACTTCCTCATAATGTGAATACATATATTTGTAGACAGGGCCTTTAAAGAGGTATTAAGGTAAAATGAGGTCATACGGGTAGGTCCTAATCCAATATGACTGGTGTCCTTACAGGAAGAGGAAATTTGGACACAGATGTGCATGTCATAGACGAAAGACCATCTAGGGACACGGTAAGAAGGTGGCCATCTGCAGGCCAAGGAGACAGACCTCAAAGAAACTAACCCTGCCAACACCTTCATCTTTGCCTTACAATCCATAGTGTGAGAAAAAAAACTTCTGTTGTTTAAGCCACCCAGTCTATGATATTTTATTATGTCAGCTCTAGAAAACTAATACAAGGGTCAATTTTAATATTCTATTGTATGAAACATGTCACAAAAAGCAATTGGAAGTTATAACTAGACATGTATTTTAAACATTTTACCCATCTGTCTTTTATACTCAGGTTTTAGTCCATTTGTTTACTAAATAAAAGTTTCCTTGTCTTAGATATCCCCATAGGAATTGTATATGGAGGCCTAATTATCCTAACGACCTTGTTAATGTGCCATAAAGATTGGAAATGTGTACTTAATGTGTTGTGTATTTGATATTAAATAATAAAATAGTAGAATTTTCTTCATAACTTACCAAATAAGCTTTCCAAAATTTTACTATTCTTTTATGTCAAAATATCTCTAAATCTTAAACTAAAAAATTATAGTTATGTAGCTTATAGATCTTCAGAATTTGACTCAACAATTGTCTACAAAATTTTATAGTAACCGTATGTCTCTTACAAAGTAAGAATGAATATACCGAAGTGTTAAGATGTACAATTTATAGGAAAACTTTTTCCATGCAGACAATAGGGTACCATGTATGTGTGCCATTTAAATTAAGCTTCAATTCTAAGGAGAGTCAATTGTCCTACTCAAGAAAGCAAATTCCGGGGTGGTCAGCATGCATTGTAATAGAAGACCATGATAGAGGAAACTACAATTCAGCTATCCACATCTTGATCAATACCTGAAACTTTGTTAAACAGCATAGAGAATAGCAGATGTTGGGTTTTTACTGGCAAAAATTACTGGCATATTAACTAACATAATGAATGTTAGATATGGGTCTTTAAATAAAGGTATTTAAGGTATGTGCTTTGGCTAAAATATATTAGAGACACACTCTACTCTTGTGTGAACAAGATATAAGAACCTAGGGCAGACTACCTTGCACATTTATGCATGATACCAAAGATTCATCCTGAAATATCCTGTGTCTAGGCAGTGGTAGATATAGCTGAATGGATTAACAAATTGTGGTATAGTCATATAATAGGAAACTCACTAATAAAATGTAATAAACAACTGATACACAAGAGAACATGTGTAAATCATATTGAATGAAAGAAACCAGGCACAATAGAGTACCTGTCATATGACTCCACAGATATGAAGTTCTAAATCACTTAAAATACATCTATGGTAATAACAATAAGAATAGCCATTGTCTTCAGGAGGTGGGTTGACTGAAAAGAGACACATGAAATCTGCTCAGATGATAGAAGTATTCTGCCTTCAGATTGCTTTAAAATTATCTTTGCCTTCCCATTCCATTTTAAAGCCAAAAATCAGAAATACGATGTGTTAAGGGAGTTACATGTAAGAAAAATAACTTGGAATTGCAGTCTTCAGACACATTCTCATTAGTGAATGAACACTTTTTCATGTTTTAAGTCAAAATGAAACATCTTTAAAAATTGACAACAGGGGGCTGGCCCCATGGCTTAGCACTCCGCTACTGGTGGCCTGGGTTCGGATCCCGGGCGCGCACCCACGCACCGCTTGCCCAGCCATGCTGAGGCCGCATCCCACATACAGCAACTAGAAGGATATGCAACTATGACATACAACTATCTACTGGGGCTTTGGGGAAAAAAAAAAAGGAGGGGGATTGGCAATAGATGTTAGCTCAGAGCCAGTCTTCCTCAGCAAAAAAGTGGAGGATTAGCATGGATGTTAGCTCAGGGCTGATCTTCCTCACAAAAAAAAAAAATTTGATAACAATTTGCTTCTTTGGTATAGTGAAATTTTGTGTCAAATATGCATAGAATGTGAAAAATAAAAATTAAATTCCTTGATATAATAGCTCATATAATATTTCCAAATTCCTCGTAATATAATTTTTATCATGTTTCTCATAATTATATAATAATCATATGAATAAATAAAACAATAAATAAATGGTTCTTGAAGAATGACAAAGGATTGGTGTAAACTTACTCACATGGTGAATACAATTGCAGCTGCTGTTCCAGATGTGGTTTCATTGCTAGAGTAAATCAACAAATCCCTTGACATTTGACTTGGGTATTGATATGGAAAGTCATTTTGTCCCTCTATATACCTGTTAGCAAAGATTACCTGAAGCATTTTTTTCTTTCGTCTGGAAGGGCCAGCAATATACCTTCATTGTTTGACCTCAAGGATATATTAACTCTCCAACCCTGTCCTATTCTATTCCACAGGGAATTGATTGCCTCTCCATTCCACAAGACATCACATGGATCCACTACCTTGATTGACCAGAGGAGCATGAAATAGCAACTACTTTAGATATCTTGATAAGATGCATATATGCCAGAGGATAGAAAATAAATCCCTCCAAAATTTAGGGGTTTACTCCTTCAATGAACTTTCTTGGCTATCCATGGTCTGGGACAAGTTGAGATATCTCTTCCAAGGTGAAGGTCAAAGGACCATATCTGGTCCCTCCTACCATTAAGAAAGTGTCATAATGCCTGGTATGCCTCACTGGATTTTGGAGGCAACATATACCTTATTTGGGTGTGTTGTCATAGCCTAGGGCTATTTACTGACCAATATAAAAGGCTTACTGTTTTGAATAGGGCCCAGAAACAGAAACTCTGAGGGTTCTACAACAGGTCCAGGCTGCTATGCAAGCTTCCCTCCACCTTGGTCATATGACACAGCCATTTTAACGGTGCTTAATGTGTCTATTGAGCCTTTGGTAGGCCTCTTAGGTGAATTATAGAGCAGACCTTTAGGATCTAGGAACAAAGCCATAGCTTACTCTGCAGATATGCTCTTTTTGAGAAGCAGCTCTTGCCTTTTTACTGAGACTTAGTAGAGACTAAGTATTTGATCATGGACCACCAAGTTACCATGAGACCTGAAATGCCCATCATGAAGTGGGTGTTGCTTGACTCACAAAACCATAAATTTGAGTATGCATAGGAGTGGGAGTGGTATATGTAGATCAGGCTTGAGCATTTCTTGAAGGCACATGTCAATGACATTAGTAAGTGTCTCAGATTACCATTGTTCCTAATTCTGCTACACTGCCTCATCTTTTTCAGCTTGCACCTATGGCCTCATCAAGAGTCTCTTATGACCAGTTGAGAGAGTAGAAAAGATTAGGCCTGGTTTATAGACTATTCTGCAGAATATGCTAGCACAACCCAAAAGTGGACATCTGTAATACTGCCATCCCACTCACGGGTGGGCTTAAAGGACAGTGACAAAAGGATATTCTACTTTTATTGAAAGCAATTGGATAACTGGTGACATAGAAATCTGGGGAAGAGGTATATGGATAGAGGTCTCAGGATGGTTATAGAGTGTAGAAATATTTGTGTCTCATGTGAATTCTCACCAAAAAGCAATGTTAGCAGAGGAGGATCTTAATATTTAAGCAGAGAGAATGATCAGTTTTATAGATGTCAACCTCTTATACCAGACACCATTGTCCTTGTCTAATGGGTTAACAGACTGAGTGGCATGGCAAAGGGTCATGTGCGGACTCAAGAACATGGACTTCCACTAATCAAGGCCTATCTTGCTACAACCACTATTGTGTCATCAACCTGCCAAGAGCAGAGACCATGATCACAGTCCTGATGTGCCATTTGTGGCATCCATGGAAATGTGACACTCAGGTCTCCTCCAAGAGAATCTGCACAGCGACATAGTTGACTGATAGCTTCATGCATCATCCCTCTGGATCTACCATTGCATTTGCACTGGGACCTCAAAGTGCAAGCTGCTCATAGCCAATAATTGAGTTCTGGGGTTACTCATGCTAGTCCATTGCTACAGGATGCACGACTTCTCTAATGGGCAACTTTGGCGTTCATACTCCCCATCAGCCTGGTTGAAACTTTTCTGGAAGCATGCTGCAGACTGAGACTCTTTGTGTCCAATGCTCCTTTCTTGCTCCTCTCTTCTTACAGGAGTCATCTGCATCACAGTCTGAAGGTCCTCCCTGTCTACTCCAGATCCTATCCCTTTATTCTTCATAGATGTTTCCTCCAATAAACCTCTTGCATGTGTAATCCTGTCTTGGCATATGTTTATTTGGAGGAATCAAACTGATACAGTTGGGATCAAGAATTCTTAGAGAAAACAGGTGAGGCTTGGAACTGACTTACCACCCCACAGGCAAAGGTGATCTCATCCCTAGTGATATTTGGAGGATCAACAGTCCCTAGCACAAGGTGGAGGCTCAATTGCTGAAGATTTCACTGATAATTATGGTGGTGAGCGGGACCTGGCAGAAGTGAATTCCCTTGTAGATGCAATGACTCAGACATTTGAAAGGCATGGGGTGAATAGTGCCTACAAGGAGAACAAATTCACCGGCTATTGCTAAATTGTGCTAAAACCCTGAAAAGGGATAATGAGAAACTGAGAGCCAGAGGGCCTCTGTGATAGCTTACTAAGAGGCCCTTACCTCCTACAGAGGAAGAGCAAACACTGCTGAGACGACAGATTGGTAGAGTCTCAGAGCTTCAGATGAGTTTAAATGCTCAGCTAAGGAAGATCTGTTACACTACGGTAACAGGACCCTGGTTGGGAAACTCTGGAACCCTGAAACATGGTATGGAGATATCTGGATGGATGCCCCTGTGGATTTTTACTCTGAACCCATATGAGCTAGGCTTTTAGACCTGCTAAGTTATGAAATGGAATGGGCCTAGCACAAATCCATTGTAAAATGTAAATATTATATCTAGAATTGAACCCATCCAGAACCAAAGTTCATAAGTAAATTGCAAGAGCAGGTAGCCCTGACCCTCCAGGGCATACACCACAGTTGCACCAGTGACCCTCCTACATCTTTCAGCTATGGTCATATTGGGTAGGGCATATGACTAGCTGAAAGAGAAAGAAAAAACCTGAGTTTGATTTATAGATAGATTTGCTTGTATGTGTGTCCAAGCCAAAAATATACAGCAAGTGCATTATAGCACTATATTCAGGAGTGGCCCTGTGAGACAGTGGAGAGAGAAAATCTTCCCAATATGTGGAGCTATGAGCATTGCACTGATAATCCACATTTTGTGTGGGAAAAAAAGTGACCTGAGGTAAGAACATGTATATATTCCTAGACAGTGACCAGTGACTGGCTGGTCATGGGACTAAAAGTAAAAGAGTTGGAAGATTAAGGTCAAGAATGTCTGGGGTAGAGGCATGTGGATGGAGATATGGGAGCAGATAGTGAGTGAAGATTTTTATATCACATCTTAACACCCACCAGAAAGCATCCATTGTGGAAGTGGAACAAAATAATTAAGTAGTAAAATGATATCAGCACTGAATAATCAAGTAGACATAATGACTCCACCAATTGATACTATCTGGCTTTCCTTACCAGCCCACTGAAACTGGCATGATGAGCATATGAATAGCATGTCTACGCCATGCCTGTCCATGGTGGCTATGTATGGGCCCAACAGCATGTGTCCTCTTTTAACAAGGCTGATATAACCACTGCCACTTCTGAATTTCCAACCTGCAAGCAACAGAGATCAATGCTGAATATTGATATGACACTATCCCCATAGTTCATCACCACCACCTGGAAACAAATCAACTACATAGGCCCCCTTCCATCCCGGAAGGGTCAGTGGTTCTTTGGTATAGAGTTAGATACCCATCCCATGTATGGGTTTGCATTTTCTGTCTGCAGAACTTCAGCCAGCATTACTGTCCATGGCCTTATGGAAAGCCTGGTCCACAAACAGAATCCCACACAACATAGCACCCAACCAGGGTACTCACTTCACAGCAAAGAAGGTGCAGGAGGTACAAGGCCTATGATCATGACTGAATCAGATACCACACTTTCTGGAATCAGCCAGCTTCATAGAGTGCTGGAAAGGCCTAATAAAGCTGAAATGACAACCAAAGGCAATACTTTACAAAGATGAACTATTGTCTTTCTAGATTCAGTATATGTACTGAATCAGAGACCTCTATGGTCCTGTGCCCCCAATAGGAGGAATATATGGGTCTGGGAAACAAGAGATGGAAAGAGGAGTGGCCTCACTTACTTTTACTCCCAATGACCAAGGAGGGATTTTGTGCTTCCTGTTGTCACAACTTTGGACTCTGCAGGATTGGAGATCCTCATCGCCAAAATAGATGCTCTCTTGCCAGGGAACACAACAAGGGTCCCATAAAACTATAAGTTACATCTACTGTGCAACAAGCCACCCCAAACTTAGGTGCTTTAAAACAACACTTTATTATCATCTCTTAAAGTTCTGGGGGTTGAGTGGGCTCAGCTGTGTAGTTCTTGCTCAGTTGTGGTGGGGTGGGGGGGTGCAGTCTCTAATGTGTGTAAGTCAAATATTAGTAGGACTGAAGTCATCTGAAGGCTCAATGGGGTATGACATCCTCTGTGGTTCTTCACTCACATGACGGAGCTTGGGATGGAGTGGCTGGATTAGCTGAGGGGTGATTAAACATCTCTCTCACCATTTGGTTTGCCTGGGCTTCATCACAGCATGGTGGTAGAGTAGTAAAACAGCTTACAGAGCAGTTGTCTTCCCCCAGAGTGAGTATTCCAAGAGACCAAGAGAGAAACTGCAAAGCTGCTTCTGATAGAGCATCTGAAGTCACATAACATCACTTCTACCACATTCTACTGGTTGCAGTCTATCACAGAGCCAGTCCAAATTCAAGGGGAAGGGATCATACAAGTCTGATTACTGAGAGACATGGGTCATTGGAGGGCCATCTTTGGAGACTAGTTGTCACAGTTGCCTTGAATACTTTCTGAATAGAGAGATTCTTACATTAATAACTATTCTCCTCACTAATAAATATTTGTGGAGAACCCACGATATGTTCAGAGCCTTAATTTAAGTAAAAGAAACAAAGAAGGCGTTAGACCTATCCTCAAAGTTTGTACATTCTACTGTGAAATATTCATATTAACACTGAAGCTAAGAGCAGGCTAGGAATCCCAGAAGTGAGAACAAATGTACTGGTACTGATGGACAACGTGTGTATTATTGCTCTCTGAGGTGAAACAGATAGATTGATAATGGGCTTCTGTACATAGTTGTATCAACAATAAAATGATAGAATACTTTCTTAGCTCAAAATTTTTACAAGCTAGTGATCTTTAATCTGGTAACCAACTCATTTCTCATAAGACTTGCTTATCTCAAAGAATTGTTTATGAGGATACAGTGAAGTAAGTGTCAGAAACTATAAACTTGTAAACTATAAATGGTGATATAAAAAAAGACAGTTTTAACTTTTCACAAAGAACTGATGATAAATGTGATATAAATATTTATTGAATAAATGAATTATAAGATAAAGCAGATCCTTGAAACAAATTGAATATATAATTAGCTGAACTGTTACTTCTTTTTAAGTTATAGTATTACTTCT
This sequence comes from Rhinoceros unicornis, assembly GCA_028646465.1. Taxonomy (NCBI): domain Eukaryota; kingdom Metazoa; phylum Chordata; class Mammalia; order Perissodactyla; family Rhinocerotidae; genus Rhinoceros; species Rhinoceros unicornis. The sequence goes on along the minus strand of CM053518.1, from coordinate 69,253,363 downwards.
TACTCAGCCTAATTATACTTGACAATTCTTGGAGTTTTCTTTCTTAATCCTTTTTTTGTCCCAGGCTTGAGGAGAATAAAAGCAGATGAAGGGTAAATGAAATTCGGAGAGACAGTGTCACATCTACATGACAAATAACATCAGTTATTTTTTTATACATGCATCAGATCTTTATTTCATTTGTTAAATAATTCAGACAGTCCTGGGCTACTTGATGATTATATTCTGGTGGATAGACAAAGAAGAAATACATCAACAAATATATAACCTAATGTCTGTTGATGATGATTGCCATGAGAAAAATGAGACAGGGTAAGGGGAAAGAGAGAGGAGTTGGGTGAGTGCTATCTTATATAGGATTGAAGGAAAGGTCTCTCAATGAGGTGACATTTGAGCAGTGACCTGAATGATGTGATGAAGGGAGCCGTCAGGGACAAGAATATTCAAGTACAAAGACCCAAAGGTGGAAGCCTGCTTGGGGCATTCAAGGAACATCTAGACTATTCTAGGGGGTAAGTGTGACCACAATAGAGTCAGACAGGTGAAGAAAGATAGGAAATATTCAGTAAACTACAGAGTCTTCTATTTGTCATGTTCTGTGTAATGCTGGGGGTATTAAGGTGAATAAAATATAATCCTTGCCCTCAAGGAAGAGTATCCTAGAGGAAGCAGGCGTTGTAATATAAAGAGATAATTTCTTTTCTGGAGGTATGTGCAAAGTTCAAAGGGAGCTGGAGGAGAGAGATTTTAAATTTCCCTGGAAGATCAAGGAAAGCTTCAGAGAGGAGATGTCAGGGAACCATGAGGAGGTGGTGATGAGGTTGGAAACTCCAACCAAAGTGAAAGGTACTGGGAAGGATGAAGGCAAGAGGAGTGATAACTCTCGATGTCTCCTGAGTTTGGTAGTTTGGTATTTCTAGAAGGTCAATGCTGATGAGAGATGTGTCAGGAGATGAGGTTGGATTGGTAGCTTAAGGAATTTCATATGTGGGCTCGTGTCATGACAAGTCTGAAGAATATTGAGAAGTGAAGTAAAACACTTAAATTTTCCTTCTACACAGAGCCATGAAGCAACGTGGTGTCATTAACTCAGATAAGAAGTACAGAGGTAGAAGTGCTTGGAGGAGGGGAGGTGAAGCGATGATGGGTTTTAGGCTTGTACAGTTTATTGCCCAAGGGTCATCTGGCCAAAAGGCAGTTGGACATATGTAGGTCTGGAGCAAAATCAAGGTGAGAGGAAAAATAGTCATTAGCATAGAGCTGTTAGTTGCAATCACGGTGTGAGGAGAGAAATAGACTAAGGTTGGAGCCAGAAGAACAGCAGCATTTAAAGCATGAAGGAGAGGAGAACTGACTCTATAGGAATTGTCATAATATCACCGACTACATTGTCTTCTTATTTTTATTTACAAGACTAACTTCCATATAGACTGTGAGCTCCTTGAAGGAAATAATTTTAGTTCATCTTTTTTATGTTTGTATTCCTAGCAACTGTTCCAGTCCCTTGCACATGGAATATATATATGTGTGAATGAATAATTAATTTGAATTAATTATGAATGAATAATTAATTAATGAAAAGACTCTATGGCTTGACATTTCTGCTTGGTGCTTTCATCTTTTAGTGTGATGTTTCACAGCAGTAGTTCTTATAACTTTTTATTTTTATTGCTTTTTTACTATACAAGGAACACAAATTTATTGAAGAAAAATTGGAAAAAAGGAAAGCTAAAGAAGTTACCCTGAATTCAACTACTGGGAACAACAATTGTTAACATTTCATGTAGATCTTTTTAGACCACCGCAATCAACAGAAATACAATGTGAGCTACAAACACAATTTTAAATTTTTTAGTAGGCACATTAAAAGAAAGTATAAAGAAATATATAAAATGAATTTTAATGATATATTTTATTTAATCTTGAATTTAACCCTTTTTTAATTTATTAAACCCAAAAAATTATTTTAACATATAGTCAATACAAAAAATATTGATGAGATTGTTTACGTTCTTTTTCTTCATACTATGTCTTTTAAACCTGGTGTATATTTTACATTTATGGCACTTCTCAATTTGGACTAGACACAATCCAAATGTTCAATAGCCACATGCAGGTAGTGGCTATGTATTGGCCAGCACAATTGAAGACCCTTTTTAATGTACAGTCACATGCCCATAATGATGTTTCTGTCAGTGATGGATTGCGTAGACCACAGTGGTCCCACGAGATTAGTACCTCCCATATATTAGTACCATATAGCCTAGGTGTGTAGTAAGCTATACCATCTAGGTTTGTGTAAGTACACTCTTTGATGTTCACCAATGACGAAATCGCCTAATGATACGTTTCTTAGAATGTATCCCTATCATTAAGTGATGCATGACTGTTTATATGATGATACAGCTATATATAAAAATCAGAATTCTCTCTCCACATAAATTAGGTGATATGAACCCTACAGTTTTATAAATTTTTAAGGTAAACCTTTTATTTTATAATAGTTTGGGATTTACAGAAAAGTTGATAAGACAGTACACATAGTTTCCATATACCCACACCCAGTTTCCCTTCTTATTAACATCTTACAATGGTACATTTGCCACACTTAATAAAGCAATACTGATACATGGTTATTAACTAAAGGTCATATGTTATTAGATTTGCTTAGATGTTACATAATGTCCTTTTCCTGTTGCAGAATCCCACCTAGGGAACCCACCACATTACATTTAGTCATCATGTCTCCTTAGGCTCTTCTTGCCTGTGACTATTTCTCAGACATTTCTATATTTTTGATGACCTTGACAGTTTCAAGGAGTATTAGTCAGGTATTTTGTAGAATGTCCGTAAATTTGGATTTCTCTTTTGATTTACTCATAATTAAACTAGGGTTAGGGTTTTTTGGGAGGAAGACTGCAGAGGTAAAGTGCCATTTCTCATCACATCATACCAAGGGGACATGCTATCAACATGACTTATCTCTGTTGATGTTGCCTGTGATCATCTGGCTGAGGTAGTGTTTGTCAGATTTCTCCACTGTCAAGTTACTCTTTGTTCACCCTTTTCACACTGTCCTCTTTGGAAGGAAGTCACTGTGTGCAGCCCACACTTAAGGAGTGGGGAGTTATGCTCCACTTCTGTGTGTGTGGAATGTCTACATAAATTATTTAGAATTCTTCAGCATGGGAGATTTGTCTATTCTGCCTCAATACTTATTCAATAATTTATTTATATCAGTGACTTACAGATATTTATTTTATACTTTGGGTTATTACTCAATGCTACTACTTCATTTACTTTATTGCTCAAATTGTTCCAGCTTTGGTCACAGGGAGCTTTTTCAATTGGCTCCTATGTCCCTTTTGCACAGCCCCATCATTTTTTTTTTTTTTTTTTCAGCTCTATAGAGTGCTCCAGGCTTATCTTGCATATTCCCTGCTCCAGCCCTAAAATAAGCCATTTCTCCAAGAGCTCTGGTTCTTTTTCTTGGAAAATGGAATTAGAAACCAAGGTATGGGATTTAGGCATGCTCATTGCTCCTGGGGTAGCCTCAAAAGCATCAAGGGAGAGAAAGAAGTGAAATAGGTTTTGAAAGATGGTGAGCCTCCAAAGGTAGAAATGGGGAGGAAACACATTGCAGGAGAAGCAAATAGCAGGAGCAGAATTGTGGAGTTGAGAAAAGGACAGTCTCTCAGGGAACCTAGAGTTTTGAGCAGGCAAGATTCTTTGGAGGGACACTTTAGGGTGATTAATGTGGCAGCACTAAGCAGGGTGAACCTGAGCAGGAAGAGTCTGAAAGGGGAGAGAACAGTTAAGTGCCCAGTGTAGTAACGCAGGTACAAGTGTTCAATTTGTCCCTCCTCCTTACCACACTGGGTGAAGTGGGAGGAAAGAGCTGAATAACTGTTCTAATCTGAACACTTTGAGGAGTTGTATACTTTCTGAACTGCAGTAAACCAAAAATTTAAAAAAAAGTAATTTTAAAGTATTTTGTTTGGTTAGTTCATTTTGCCCAGCGTCATTTTTGTTAGTGTTTTTAGTTAGCTCTCTTTTGATTGCAAGTGATAGAAAACCCAAATCAAAATAGCTTAAGAAAGAAAAAGAAATTACTTGTGTTGCATTGTTGGTGTCCCATCTAGATCCCCTTGTGTTTCACTTCACTGCAGTGCACCCTGCAGACTTCCTCCTGTCAGCACTTGAGTTTCTTTGCCTAACGGCTTTCTCTTACTGCTACAGCCTGCTAAGTGCTGGGGAATTACCACTCCCAGGAGCTGTCCTTGACCAATGACACACAGGATTTGGGGTATCAATACCTTAGCTTATTTGGCCCTCAGGTATAACTTGAAGAAAGCGTTCACACTGGTTCCCAGAGATTCCCCAGCAGGATTATACTCCAGGTGTCCACGGTGGCAGCTGGCTTGAGAACACACCATTTATTGGCTGATTTCCCTTCCTGTCACTCTCTCCTATGCCCCTGCCATGCATCCTGGATCACCTCCCAACTAAACCACTTGCACCTGAATCCCTGTCTGCTTCTGGAGGAACCCAAGCTAAGGCAGCTGGGGTGCACAATTGAAAATCCCAGGTAGATCTCCTCTAACCAGAGCAGGGGCCGGGGCCTCAATCAATGTTAAGGGAACTCAGTTTCACTGTCTCTTTTCAGGATCCGGCTCTTCCCTGGTGGTGGGAAAAGGCCTGCTGGCAGCTTTAGGTTTATATTCTAGCTCCTTACATCCACAACAGCACTTCCAATAGTTCCATACTGAGTTTTGGGATGTGGGCTTGGGTTATGTACCCATTCTTGAGCCAATCATGGTGGTCAGAGAGATGAATTTGCTAATTGGCCAGGGGTCCAAGGGCAGGGTCAGCCTCATCCAAACCCAAACATGGGTAGGAGGCGAGGAGGCTTGGTCATCCAGGGAACATTAAGGCATTGTCACCAAAAAGGAGGAATGGATGTTGGGCAGGCAGTAATGAGAGATGCACTCCTTGGTTGACTACACTTTCATCTTTAGGCAGCAGATTCAGAGATGAAAATGCTCTCAAGGTTGGGTCTTGTAACCATAATTCTTTCTTTGATACCACCTGTGGGAAGATTGTTGCTAGAACATTCATTAGCTTCCTCTCTAGACCCACCAGTGCCGCTCACCATGCCTTCTGTCTACCTCTTCCTGTCCTGTGGGTTGTTCTCTCCCAGGCTTCTGGAGCAGCTGGCTGGCTCATGCTGAGACTTGGGGTTTTTGTAAGGCTCTTCCCATCACTACTTTCACCGTGGGATGCTTGTGCTACAGCACAGAAATAGACAGCTGAGTCTCTAGATGTCAAGGCTGAGATGGTGAGCTTTAGAGTTGGTTTCTGAAACACCACAGAATATCGTCCTTCCCTTGAGAACCTGCTGTCAGAATGTAGTTGAATGATGAAAGTCATCTCTCCACTGGAAAGCTGTTGATACCAGTACATCACGTAGTAAGTATAACTGACTGTGATTTTGCAGTCCAAGGTCACAGAGTCTCCCTCTTGCCTGTACACTTCATTTGTAGGTTGAATGATTCTCTGTGTATTGCTGGAACCTATAGGAAAGAAGCAAAAAAATTACTTATGACATTGCTCACAAGAAACCATCACAAATAGCCAGGTGTTGACTCAGAAGATAAAGTGGAGAAAAACATAGTCCAGTTCTGTTTCAACTTCTCTCCCAACCCTCCTTCCTCAGGCCCCCGGCTTCAGGGTTGGTGGGCTCCCTACCAAAGCAGATGAAGGCCAAGACTGTACACAAGAGAGCGAGTGGTCCTGGCTGCATCCTTGGGGCTCTTCCCACTGGTGAAATGGCTTTTATTCTGCCTGCCACCTGACAGGCTTTTGAAGTATCACTGGGGCTGGGTGGTCCTGTGGCCTTGCTGCTGCAGAGCCGGAAATTGGGTTTCTGCATATGCAAGCTTAGTCATGTCACCTGCTGTCTGTGTTTCCCTCCTGCCTCTCTTCCTCCAGGTCTATTACTTTTCTCAAATAGGTATATAACATGGAGTATATTTTTTGATTATGAAAGAAAACTTAATGTAGATGTAACCAAAAAGTATAAAGGAGATAATAAAAATCCAACTACAATATCATTACTCAGAGATAAAAACTGTTAACACTTTTTTGTGTTTCTTTCAGTATTTTTATATAAATATGCATGCTTCAAAGGAATTGGTATCATATTGCAAATCTTGTTTTGTTTAACATCATATATCTGAATATGCCATCATGTCATTCAATCATGTGTGAAAACACAGTTTTTATAGCTTCAAACTGATCTGTTGTGTAAGTGTACTTTAATTTGTTTATACATCATTATTTGACATTGTTTAGTTTCCTGTTTTGAGTATTCTAAATAAGATTTACTGGACACTATAAATATGTCTTTGCATTTCTGATGATTTATTTGTATGTTAACTAGGTTAAGTTTATCATTATGGGAAATTCAAATATCTGCAAAAGAAGAGAGACTAATGTAACGAAACAACATATACGCATCATCCAGCTTCCATAGTTATCAACTCATGGCCAATCTCATTAATCGACACCCCCACCACCCTACATATCTACATACCTCCCCCAATCCTGATTAGTTTGAAGCAAATCCCCGACATCGTGGTGTTATGTACTTTATTCAGGAGACTCATAATATGAGATTACCTTTAGTCTCTTGTGTGTCTGATTGTGTGTGTGTGTTCTGTTAGTGATCGTTGATTAGCAATGACTACATCTATTGTTTGATTGGGAGTTGATTTGCAAAATGATCTTCTATCATTTCTACTTTTATTAGCTGAAATGTTTCTATAAAGATAATTTTTTCCTTGTCAGTTATTTTCCTACTCTCTCAGGTTAGATGTATGATTCTTTACATTTATCAGTTTTCAGGATAATGATGGTTCCCCTGTAGAGTAAACTCCCATCCACGTGTGCCTGAGATGGAGGGGTTTCCCAGGACATGAAGCTTTCAGTGCTAAAACCTGGATAGTCCCAGGCAAATCCCCAGGCAAACCAGGACAAATCTCCAAAAGTAATAGAGGAGAATTCTTTTATGATCCCATGGATTTAAACATACTTGATGTGTTTCAATCTATTAAATTCATTATTTTATTGATGCAGGAATTGTCACATCTTTAGCCAGCAGAAATCTTTTCAGGTTGGCTCCAGAGTCCTTTTGACATGGACTTGTAGTCTTTGATAGCTTCATGGTTTTCTGTGTGACCAGCTATTGTAGGCGAATTTCCTACATTTCCTCCCCCAGAAATGGAAACAGCCATCTATGATTAATGATAGTTATATTTTTTCCTTTCTAGTCCTAAAGTTTTTCTTATTTTACTGTACTTGTTAAGACCTTTAGTGCCATGTAGAATAGAAAGGATAATATTGGAATTTTTTTTTCAAGTTTTTAAGGAAATGCTTTTAACATCTCACTTTAAAAACAAATTCAAAGATTCGCTTTTTCAGGTTAAGGAAGTTCCCTTTTCTTCCTAATTTGCTAACAGATTTTAATTATAAATACATGTTAAACTTGACCAAATCACTTTTCTGCATTTAGTGAAAGAATTTTAGAGTTAATGTATTTACGTGGTATGTTGCACTGATATTAAACCTTCCTCATACTCCTGGGATAAATCCTAATTGATCGTGGTGTATTAGCATTACATTCTAATATTCGGTGTTAATTTGATAATATTTTTAGGAGCTGTCATTTCTTTTTATAAGTAATATTGGTCTATAATTTTCGTTTGTCGTCTATTTTTGTTTGTTTTTGTCATTGTTCTCTTGGTCTCATAAAAGGTGTCAAGTGGCTTTCCTGTTTTTACTACTTTCAGTACTTAGGTATGGTTTGTATAACACAGAAATTATTGGTCTTGGGTTTGATGTAACTTGCTTGTAAAACAGTATGTATGTATAGAGTTTTAAATTTAATTTACATGTAAATTCAAAATTTCTAATTTTTCTGATTAGTTTTGCTAGATTATGACTTCTAGAAAGTTTTACGTTTTGTCCAAGTATTCAAATTTCTTTTGATGAATTTATTCCATGCATTTTCTTGTAATTATTTAAAATTTTACTGTGCCTATAGTTATTATCTTCTTTTATGCAATATTTTTCGTGTCTACTTTCTTTATTTCCTTGACATATCTCATGAGAGATTTATCTATTTTCTAATTCATTTCAAAGGACCTTTTAAAATTGGTCCTTTCCATTGCTTCTTTGTCTCTATTTCATTAATTTTAACTCTTATTCTTATTATTTTTTCCTCCTAATTTTCTTGTTTGCTCTTACTCTATTTTAAAACTTTTTGATTGAATGTTAAGCTCATTATATTCAGTTTTTTAATATATATATTTAACATATGTGATTTTTAAAATAAAAATAATAGTTTTTATGTGGTATACCTGACATACAATGTGTTATTAATTTAAGGAAAAGTTGGTAAGAGAGTAAATCTTAAAAGATCTCATCACAAGAAAAAAAATCTGTAGCTGTGTATGGTGATGAATGTTAACTAGGCTTATTGTGATCATTTCACAATATATACAAATATTGAATCATTTATGTTTAATATATTTTTAAGGCTATAAAATTTTATCTGTGTACTTTGGGTTCATCTCACAAGTGTGGAAATGTCAACCTTTCATTGTTTTTCATTTGTAAATATTTTAACAATTCTATTATGATTTCCTCTGTGGTTTGTGAATTATTTAGGAGTGGATTTCTTTTTATTTGACGTTGGCTTTTTATTAATAGTATCTAACTTTTTTCATTGTAGTAAAAGAACATAATCTGCATGATATTGATTCTTTAATACTTGAGGTTTGCTTATGTCAATTTGTGGTCAATTTTCTGATTATTTCTTTAGCGTAAATTTATAGATGAATTGTTGAGTGAAATGATTTTATATATATTAACAAACTAGCCTCTAGAATCATTTTACAAATTGATATTTCTATAGCACCATTCTAAGAGTATTTGTTTCATGACATCCTTAGATGCGCCAGAGAATCTAATGCTTAAAAATTATTTAACAATTTGTAGAGAAAAAAAAATTTTCCTGTCATTTTACTGTGCATTTGTTTACCACTGAGGTTGCATTCTTTTCATATTTTTATTTCTTAAGTTGGAAATTATTTGTTCATATTCATCATCATTTTTTAAATTGGCGTATTTTTTTTCTAATTTCTTTGTACAAATACTTTATTTTTTTAAGGATATTAAACAGGTTTGTTTATGAAAGATCATTGTCTCAGAGTCCACTACTGATTCTTAACCAGATACGTAGGCAGTTGAATTTTTATTATGTCAGTGTCTGAGCTCCTTGAACTAACCATGTACCTGGGCCCTCCCAAGCCCAGAACTCACCATTACCCTGATGTACAATTACATATAAACCACAAAACTTCTGTGGCCTTTATCTAGGTGGTTTTCTGACAAATATTTCAGAAGACCTTGAGATCCTCGCTGCTGAAATTGTCATTCCAGAAGAGACAACAATGACCTGAGTATCAATGGGTACATGTAAAGATTAGGATGACCTGTTCAGAAAAAGGAGACAACTTTTTCTGGCCAAATCATTCTTCTGAGAGGAGTTTGTTATAAAGGGTGAACTTGTTACAAAGGGAATTCTATCCAAAGAAATGATAGTGGAACGGGGAGGTTCTCAGAATGAAGAGGTTTACAAGCCTGGGGTTGGGTATAAGACACTAGGTGGGAAAATTGCACCTGTAGGAAGGAAACAGTTGGTCACAGAGTTTCGTAAAATTCAGGAGGATTTTAAAGAAAATCTGCCTTCAATGACCTCAATATTATTCAGGCTTCTAATTCTCAGCCCTATCCTTTTCTGTTCTAAATTCAGGCCTCTCACCAGTCCCCAGGGAGTGTCAACATGGTCTCATTGTTCTCAGTCAAGTTAATGGGCAGGATTGCCCCCTGGAGGCCAGACAGAGAAGCAGCCTCCTTAAGGTGTTCTAGACCAGTGGTTCTCAAGCCTGGCAGCACATTAGAGTAAATTGAGGAGCTTTAAAAAATGTACTGAATGTGGCCAGCCCACTGGCACAAGCGGTTAAGTGCGTGCACTCTGCTGCGGCGGCCTGGGGTTCGCCGGTTCGGATCCTGGGCGTGCACCAACGCACTGCTTGTCAAGACATGCTGTGGTGGCATCCCAAATAAAGTAGAGGAAGATGGATGCAGATGTTAGCCCAGGGCCAGTCTTCCTCAGCCAAAAAAAAGAGGAGGAGGATTGGCAAATGTTAGCATAGGGCTGATCTCCTCACAAAAAAAAAAAAATGTGCTGATTCCTGAGCCTTAGACCAGTGTGGGGACACATTTCAACATCACCCTATTAAAGTTCACACTTACGTAAAAAATACAACAGAAATGAAAGCAGTTGCTCTACAATAAATCTAAACATGAACAGAAGCAGAATTACTAATAGCAGGAAGGTGATTGAAAGAAGATGTTGGGAGAGGGAAAAAGGAGACACTTTATCTGTAGGTTTCTCAGTCTGGGAGGGAACTAATTTTACAAAATCTAACAGTGAGACTTGAAATTTGAGTATGGCAGATTTTTGGTTTATATTTATGATGTTTTCATGAAGGTGCTTATTTTTGTACATATAAATTGACTGTTGATTAACAAAGTTTGGCCACCTAATTCTCAAACCTTTACTTTTCACTCAGCTTTCCCTGGGCTCTGGGTGGCTGGAGTATGACCAGGGGTCAACAACTCTGAGCTACCAACTAAAACCTCATTGAAGACTTGATTGTAAGACCTGAAACCATAAACCTCTCAGTAGAAAATACAGGTAATACATTCTCTGACCTCAGTCTTAGCAGCATCTTTTTGAATACCGTGTCTACTCAGGCAAGGGAAACAAAAGAAACAAATAAATGAATGGGACTACCTCAGACTAAAAAGCTTCTGCACAACAAAGGAAACCATCAACAAACCAAAAGGCAACCTACTGATTGGGAGAAGATATTTGCAAGGCATGTGTTTGATAAAGAGCTAATATCCAAAATATATAAACAACACGTACAACTCAACAATGGAAAACAAACAACCCAGTTAAACCACAAGGAGATATTGCCTCCTGCCTGTCAGAATGGTTATCATTTAAAAGACAAGAAATAATAAATGTTGGAGAGCATGTGGGGAAAAGAGGACTCTCGTACACTGCTGGTGGGAATGTTAACTGGTGCAGCCAGTATGGAAAACAGCATGGAGATTTCTCAAAAAAATAAAAATAGAACTACCATATAATCCAGCTCTTCCACTTCTGACTATTTATCCAAAGAACATGAAAACACTAATTTGAAAAGATATATGCACCCCTATGATCACTGGAGCATTATTCACAATAACCAAGACTTGGAAACAACCTAAGTGCACATCAACGGATGAAGGGATAAAGATGTGGTATAGGTACACATTGGAATATTCAGCCATAAAAGAAGATGAAATCTGTCCATTTGTGACAACATGGATGGAGCTTGAGAATATTATGTGAAGTGAAATAAGTCAGATGGAGAAAGACAAATACCATATGATTTCACTCACAAGTGGAAGATAAAAAAAACAAACACACACATAGGTATGGAGATTGGTAGTTACCAGGGATCAAGGGGATGGGTAAGGGGAGGGTGAAAGGGGTGACAGATGGCAACTAGACTTTTGGTGGGGAACACAATATAGTCTATACAGAAAGCAAAATATAATGATGCACACCTAAAATTTATGCAATGTTATAAATCAGTGTTCCCTTAATAAAAACATAAAATAAAATAAAATGTACAATTTGATCATTTTTGACATGGACATACAAATGTGAAATCATTATCACAATCAAGATAATGAGCATAGGCACAAACCCCAAGTTCCCTTGTGGTCCTATTCCTTGTGCTTCTTTTTAATCCTTCCTGTCATATCCCCCGATCTCCATTTAGCTCCAGGCAATCACTGGTCTACCTTATCTTCTTGTAGGTTAGTTTGTCATTTCTAGAGTTTTATGTAAATAGAATCATAGAGAATATCCTCTCTCTTGTCTGATTTATTTTGGCATATTTATTTTGAGATTCATCTATGTTGTTGCATTTATCAGTAGTTTTTTCCTTTTAATTGCCGAGTAGTATTCCATTGTGTAGCTACACCACCATTTATTTATTCATTCACCTGTTGATGGACATGGTGGTTATTTCAATCACTATTTTCCAAGCTATTATGAACAGTCACATATAAGTGCTCATATAGGCATAAGCTTTTATTTCTTTTGGGTTAATACCTAGGAGTGGAATTGCTCAGTTATATGGTAGGCGCATGTTTATCTTTTTAAGAAACAGTGGAACTGTCTTCGGAGTGATTGTTCCATTTACATTCATTCCCAGCAGCAGTGTATGAGAGTTCCAGGTGCTCTAAAACCTTGTCAATACCTGGTATGGTCAGTCATTTTTATTGTAGCCATTTTAGTAGGTATGTAGTGGTATCTTGTTGTTTTAATTTGTATTTCCTTTATGACTAATGATGCTGAGCATTTTTTCATGTGCTTATTTACCATATGTAGGTTTTCTTCAGTGAAATGTTTGTTCAAGTCCTTGGCCTATTTTAAAAAATTGAGTGTCTGTCCTATTATTAAGTTGTAAGAGTTTTTTTATATATTCCAGATATGGGTCTTTTGTTAGATATATGTTTTGCAAAGATTTTTTCCTAGTCTGTGGCTTTTGTTTCTATTTTCCTAACGGTGTGTTTTAAAGAGCAAACATTTTTAATATTATGAAGTCCAATATATCGATTAAAAAAAAACTTTTTAAAGGTATGATTGACATACAAAAGCTGTACATATTTACTGTATGCAACTTGATGAGTTTGGAGATTAGCATACACTCATGAAACCATCACCATGATCAATGCCATAAACATATCAGGCACTGCCAAAGTTTCCTCCCATTCTCTTTATTCTTTAATTTTTATTTATTTTTTGTGATAAGAACCCTTAACATAAGATCTACTCTCTTAGCAATGTTTTAAGTATACAATACAACATTGTCAACTACAGGCACTATGCTGTAGTGTAGATCACTAGGATTTATGCATCTTGCATAAGTGAGACTTTGTACCGTTTGACCAGCACCTCCCCATTTCCCCTTCCCTCAGCCCCTAGAAACCACCATTCTGTCCTCTGTCTCTATGAGTTTGACTATTTTAGATTCCTCATTTAAGGGGATCATATAATATTTGTTCTTCTGTGTGTGGCTTATTTCATTTAGCATAATGTCCTCCAGTTGTTCCATGTTGTCACAAATGGCAGGATTTCCTTCTCTTTTTAGGCTAATATTCCACTGTATGTAAACACCACCTTTTCTTTATCCATTCATCTGTCAATGGACATTTAGGTTGCTTCTGTGTCTTAGCTATCGTGAATAGTGCTGCAGTGAACATGGGAATGCAGATATCTTCAAGATCCCGATTTCAATTCCTTTGACTATCTACCCAGAAGCGGGATTGCTGGATCATATGGCAGTTCTGGTTTCAATTTGTATTGATTTTTTGTACTGATTTTTAAAATCTTATATCTTGTATCTTTTGTATCATAATTAACAAATCTTTGCCAAACCCAAGGTATCTAAGATTTCCCCCAATGTTTTATTCTAGAAGTTTATAGCTTTATCTCTTTCATTTAGGTCTACGGTCCGTTTGGAGATACTTTTTTTACATGGTGTTAGGTAAGGGTTGAGGTTTATATTTTTGAATATGGCTATCCAACTGTTCAAGCGTGATTTGTTGAAAAGATTATCCTTTCCTCATCGAATTGGTATGGTGCTTTTGTTGAAAATCAACTGATCATATACGTTTGGGTCTATTTCTGGACCTTTTATTCTGTTCCAATGTTATATTTGTCTGTCTTTACATCAATACTACAGTTTCTTGATTACTGTAGCTTCATAAAAACAATATCAGTAGTGTTAGTTCCTCAAATTTATTATTCTTTTTGATATTTTTTTTGCTAATATATTCACTGAAGTTTCATATGTATCTTAGAATCCTTTTGTCAATTTCTACAAAAATTTCTGCTGGAATTTTTATTGAGATTACATTGAATTTGTAGATCAATTTGGAGAGAATGTACACGTTAATGTGAGTCTTCCAATTCATGAACACAATAACTCTCCATCTATTTGGAGCTGAAATCTGTGTCAGAAATTTTTTGTGTCTTTCAGTACATAAGTCTTGAACATCTTTCGTCAAATTTATCCCTAAATATCATATTTTTTGATGTTATTATAAATTGTCTATGTATGTATATACATATATATATTTTTTAATTTCGACTGTGATTGTTTATTTTTAACACACGGAAACAATACAATTTTGTATTTTGAGCCTGTATCTTGCAGCTTTGCCATACTCATTGATTAGTTACAGTAGTTTTTATTTTTTTAAATTATAGATTCTATGGGATTTGCTACATAGGCAATTATGATGTTTGCAATATGATAGTTTCTTTTCTTTTCAAACATGGTTACCTTTTCTTTTTGCCTCATCGATTGCATAGATCTTTCTTCTGTTCCTTTTTCTCTTTCTTCTACTTCTGTTATTCTCATTATCTGTGTTACAACTTTGTAGTCTTCACACAGTTACTGGATATTCTGTCCCTTTTTTGGAGTCTTTTTTCTCTTTGCTTTTCTATTTTCAAGGATATATCCTCTAGGTCGGAGATTTTTCCCTCTACCATGTCCAATCTACTAATAAGCCCATCAAAGGCATTCTTCATTTCTGATGCAGTGTTTTTTTTTTCTCTAGCATTCCTTTTTGGTTCATTCTTAAGATTTCCATCTCTCCGCTTACATTATCCATCTGTTCTTGCATGCTGTCTACTTTATGTATCAGAGCCCTTAGCATATTAATCATAGTTGTATTATATTTCCAGTCTGGTAATTCCAACATCCCTGCCATGTCTGGTTGATGCTTACTTTTTCTTCTTCAAATTGTGTTTTTTGCCTTTTGGTATGCCTTGTAATTTTTACTTGATAGCCAGACATGATGTACTAGGTAAAAGGAACTGCTGTAAATAGACCTTTAGTAATAAACTGATGAAGTGCAGGGAAAGAGGAAGCATTCTATAGTCGGATGATCGTGTCTCAGTCTTCTGCTGAGCCTGTGCCTCTGGGCTGTGAATATCACAATTTTTAAAATTTTTTTCTTTTCCCTTAGGCAGGAGAGGATAGCTAGAGTGTTTCCTTCTGTAGGTCACTTATGCTCTGATAATACCCAGCAGGTTATGCTCTGGTTAACTAGTTTCCCCTAAAGGCAGGCCTTGTTAAGAAGAACAAAGTGCTCTCGCCTATTTTAAAATGGTTCCTTTTCCGCTTCTTCCACTGGAAGCAGGAGGGGATTTTTCTCAGAAATTTACTTTGGGAAACTGGTCGAGCTCCTGGAGGTGTATTTCACAAAATTGTGGAACCCTCTATTACTATGTCCCTCAGAATTTTTAACTCTCAGACTTGTCCACACTGAGCCTCAAGCAGTTCATCAATTGCAGTTCAGGTTTTCCTACCTGGCATCAGTTCCTGTGGTGGTTTCTGATTGTGAATCTTTGCTCTGGTAACAGTGACTCCCTGCATTTGCCTGTCGGTCTTTCCAATCTTGGGCACAGCAGTTTGCCCTGTGTCCTCCCTTGTTTTTCTTACGGATCCAAGAAACACTATTGATTTTTCAGTCTGTTCATCTTTTTACCTGTTGCCAGGATGGAGTGATGACTTCCAACCTCCTTACATGTGGAACCAGAAACTGGAAGTCTGTACATCTTAATTTATCATTAATCTCTTTCAGATTAATGCTAACTTAATTTCAATAAAATACAGAAACTTTGCTCTGATATAGCTCTATAACAATATCTTCCCTTCTCCTTTGGGTTATTACTGCTATATATATTATGTCTATATAAGGTATAAACCCACAAATAGTATGTTATAATTTTTGTTTTATACAATGTCATGTCTTTTTTTGAAAATGAAGAGGAGAAAGGAGAAAAACATATTTATAAAGTATTTTCTATTAATCCAATTATTTACCATTTCCAGTGCTCCCCTAGTGGATTTGAGTTATTGTCTGCTGTCATTTCTTTTCTCCAAAATATATATATCTCCTTCCCCTTTCTTTGTTCCTTTATTATTAAATATATTATAACTTGATAGACTATAAGTCTGACAATATAATTTGAAACTTGTTGTTTCACGCAATTTTTTAAATCAACTAAGCAAACAAAAGAAAAATGCATATATATTTTTTCTTTTCTATTTAGCTATATAATTTCCTTTACCTGGTCTCTTTATTTCTTTACATGCATTCCAATTAACATCTGATATCATTTCCTTTCATCTTGAAGAACTTCCTTTAGTATTCCTTGTGAGGCAGATCTTCTAGCAACGAATTTTCTCAACCTGCGTTTACATGAGAATGACTTTATTTTGCCTTCTGAGAGGAACATTTTCCTAAGCAGCTTCTAGTTAGGCAAAGGATTAATCGGAACAGAATAGATGTGTCCCTTAGAGTGAAGAACATCACAGGCACTGAGATGTGGACAGGCACCATAGCTGAGTGATGAGGAGCAGGAGGGTCCTATCTTGGATCTCACCCACTTGGAAAGAATTTTAACAGGGTATCAGTTTGCTAACTTTGATGAAACAAAGTACCACAAACTGGTGACTTAAAAAATAGAAATAAATTGCCTCCCCTTCCTGGAAGCTAGAAGTCCAAAACAAGGTGTCAGCGGGGTTATTCCCCTCTGAGGGTTGTGAGGGAAGAATCTGATCCCGGCCTCTCTCGTGGGCTTGTAGATGCATTACTCTGACCTCTGCCTTCATGTTCACATGGTGTTCTCCCTGTGTGTGTCTGTCTCCAAATTTCCCCCTTTTATGAGGATACAAGTCACACTGCATTAAGGCCTACCCTAATGACCTCATTTTAACTTGATTACCTCTGTAAGACCCTATGTTCGAATAAGGTCACATTCTGAAGTACTGGGGGTTAGGACTGCATATGAATTTGTGTGTGTGTGTGACAAAATTCAACCCATAACAAATAGTGATTTTTTGTTTTTGTTTTGTGCTGAGGAAGATTAGCCCCAAGCTAACATCTGTTGCCAATCTTCCTCTACTTTATATGTGGGTCGCCACCAGAGCATGGCTGATGAGTCGTGTAGGTCTGTGCCTGGGATCCGAACCCAGGAACATGGGCTGCCGAATTGGAAGGTGCCAAACTGAACCACTATGCCACAGGGCCAGCTGCAAGTTTTTTTTTTAATCAATGAGTCTGTTACTCTTTGATTTTTAAATTCAACTTGCATAGCATCCCTTCTACTGGTAAAACGCAGAATTGTGGAGTCTATCATTTTGATCAAGAGTCCTGCCTTCCCTTGTCAAATATCTAAACCCTAGCAAAGCTCCCAAGTCTCTCCCACAGACTAACTAAACGAATGTCCTTAATTAGAAGAAAATGTAGGAATTTAGATTTATCAACTTGGAATGGAGAAAGTCTTCTTTAGAAGGCTTAGATTTGACAATATAAGAATAAAAATATCCTTGACAACAGCTGAATAAAAAAATTTAAAAGATACAATATATTTAGAGAAGTTATGTACAATATATGTAATAGGAAATACAATATTCATATTATTAAAATAATTTTTACAGATAAACAAGAAAAAGACAATCTATTAAAATTCCAACACACAGGGCAAGTTGTTCACCTGCTCTAGTAATCAGGAAAATGCAAATGAAAATACCAGCAAGATATTTTCAAGTTACCTAAAATCCAAAAATGCTTGAAGTAGTGTTAACTAAGATGCAGGGAAATGGGCTTCCCATACCCTGTTGATGGCAGTGTGGATTGTTAGAGACATTTTGTAGGCAACTCTTCAATAACTATAAAGTATAAAATAAGCATGTCCTTTGACCTAGCAATTTCACTTGTAAGGATTCATAAGAAATATATATATATGTATATTTATAAAAATAGATATAAATTTGCGTATGTTGATGTGAATAAATGTAAATATATATATATTTATTTATGATTGTGGTTATGATCACTAAGAGAAGTAAAAAAATTAAATATTATTAATAGGTGAGCAAGTTAATTAAATTATTATACAAGCATACCGTAAAGTTTCTGTGTGTGTGTGTGTGTACATGTGTATGAGCACATCTCAAAAATACATTTTTAAATAAAAAAATAAAAACAAGTTGTGGAAAAATATACATGATATGTTCCAATTTATGTAAGAAAATTGGGTAGATCTTTCCATGAGTATCCGTGTAAATGAAAAGGAACGTGATGGGCAGGACACACTCCAAACTGTCAAAATGTGTTACTATAGGAGTTGAAGAGGAAATGGAGTGGAGGTGGGGAGAGTCAGTTTCTGGCTTTCAGGTTTTCCTCTACATACTAACGTAATATCTTGAGACTTTTACAGTGAGAAAGGATTTGTGTAATAATGAAAATACTTCAACATAAACTTAAAAAAGGTAAATTGATATCCACATATCTGTCCCTTTTTTACTTCTCCCAAATCATCCATATCCCAAGTGTATGTGTTATAGATAAGCAATAAAGAAAATTTCAAATTTTTCTCAAGGGCAAATGAATCAACTTCTAAAATTCATTTCAATTTTTGAGAGGCTGGAAGGACCAATATGTTGCAATATCCAGAGCCTGGACACTTCCCTGGGTCTAAAGGAAGACAGTCTTTGGGACAACCAAATGGTTGTTCTCACCTTTTTTAGTGAGACTTACAAAGAAAGCAACATTTGATTAAAACAAAGAGCTGTGGCAAATTCTCATTTCCTTTTCCCTTTAGTGAAGGATTACAGTTGTGACTCTGTTTTCTCACAAGCTTCTCAGTCCCTTCAATAATATAAGCTCTTCTTCCTCATCCTCTTTATTCCTTTCATTCCTCCTTGATTTCCTCACTATCTTATCTTTAGTCATTTTCCTTTTTTCCTCCTTTGCTTTTCTTCTTCTTCTCTTGGGCTTCTGCTCGTTCTTGTGCAGTGGCCTCTTTGGATGGCTGCTGCTGCTTCCCTTCCCCACCAGGGAGATATTGCATGGGTGTAGCCCCACCTGTCCCAGTGTTCCTCTCTCACAATGCAGTACTACACAGTGGTGTCTCTCAGGGTGGCCTGGGGCAGGATCAAGGTACTGGACTTTCTGTCTGTTGTGATGGTCAAAGAGGCCATTCCATCGGTCACATTGTTTTTTAACCATGAATCACATACTCTGGACCCTGGTGAGGAATCTGTAGATACCAATATATGTACTCATAGACATGCTCACTTCCACTGATTGTGGAGTGGTCACAGGGCAGGTGCACAGGTCCTTCTTCAGTACTCTCCATTGCGCTTTGCTGTGTGGTTTTAGCATCACCCATAATACCTGAGGGGTTGAGAAACAATGGATTATTAGCTCTGGATTATCAAATCTGGGTACATCCAAGGTCAGGTTTACAGGCATTCCCAGAACTCTTCTCTCCGGTCGTAACCCATATTTGAGTATTTTCATGTGTGTTGCTTAGGGCAAGAGAAATATTACTGGTATATATTACTGAGCTATCCAGAGCCACAAGGCCAAAGTTAAATTGCTCTCTTCCATGACCCTTGGGCTCAGTGAACCCAAAACTCCTTCAGTCTGAGAGCTGCAAGACTCAGGGGATCTTCTGTGAGTAGTGGATACCATGAGCCTCCACAATGATGCTCAGACTCTCTAGAGAAACACATAGACACATAGAAACACAGAGATGCAAATTCTTTCCAGCAGTTTGGTAAAGTACAGTGGGAGAAGTAGAAGCAGCAGATACCTGCCCTTTGTCTTTAGCCATGAAAACCATCCTTTCTTAGACCCAGATCACTTACCCAATGTTAGGAGAATAGTTATTCCCGTCACTGATCTCATAGTGCAAGTGCAGTCTGGGGTTCCAGGCCTCAGAGCTCAGATCTGTGTCTGATCCTCGGTTGGGGGAGGTCCCAAGCAACCACACAGCAGCCTCTAGGACAGCCCCACACCAGGCAGCTTTCAATTCGGGTCAAGCATCAGCTAAAGACAGAGCACTCTCTTGGTTGGGTCTACTCCCACTTGCAGGATTAAACATAAATTTAAAAAGAAGGTAAGAATATTTTCCCAATGTCTAGCCCTAGATCAGAGGGTTTACACTGAGATCATTTTCAAGGTTCAAACTCAAATAGTCTATGTCTGAATGAACAAAATCATCCACAAGGAGATTATCCATCCCTCATTTATGGTACAAGGTGAAACCCACCAATAATTAGTGGTTTGATGCTACTTTGGGTTGGTATCAAATGTCCCTTAATCCAAGAAACCTTAGTTGAGCCCTGTGCTGTTAAGGGAAGAAGAGAATTCCTATCCATATTCCCAGCCAGAGCAAGTAAGTGTCATAAGCAGTAATACATAATATAACTTCAAAAGTTGAAAACTTTTTGGGGCCAGCCCAGCAGTGTAGTGGTTAAGTTCATGCACTCCGGTTGAGTGGCCTGGGGTTTGCAGGCTTGGATCCTGGGCACAGACCCATGCACCGCTTATCAAGCCATGCTGTGACAGAGTCCCATATAAGGTAGAGGAAGATGGGCATGGATGTTAGCCCAGGGCCAATCTTCCTCAGCAAAAAGAGGTGGATTGGCATTGGATGTTAGCTCAGGGCTAATCTTCCTCACCGGAAAAAAAAAAAGTTAGAAACTTTTTCCTGGTCAATAAAAGCAAAATGACTGTAAACTAAGTTAAAAATCCAAAGACACTATGGAAGATAATATTTGCAATATATTTGACAAAAATAACTTCATAGTTGTATTATATTGCTGTGCTCAGTCTGACAGGAAAAGATAAAATGAAATCCAATCTAAAAGCCAAGTTGCCTAGTGTTCAGGTCTCCCACACTGGCTCCTGGAATGATGTCTTAAGCCTCTTCTAGACGGACATTGTTTGGTGAATGTGGTTTTCATTCAGGAACCAATGACTTGGATGGTACTTATTCCTATTCCACTGAGCCCCTCTTTAACACATATTTTCTCATCTGCATGTCCATGCCTAGGGGTGGCATGAATTGAGGACACTAAGGAGAAAAGAAGAGAAGGAAGAGACGGGATGAGAAGATTTGGAAAGGGAAATGAAATGAAGCCATTTACAAGAGAAGTGAAAATAAACATAAAGGAATTTATCTGGTTGTTCTCAAAAGTGGTTATTATTAACAAAATGGGATAGAATAAAACTAAAATTAATCATCCTTCTCTGCTATAACAACTAAGCTTATTCCTCCACTATAGGAACAAATATTTGGCCATTTAAAATTAAACTTTTAATCATCTCTCTCTTTTCTTCCCGTGAGGGGTCAGCTCTTTGCTCTGCATTTGGGAAGGGGCTCACCCATATCCTTGAAGCTGTGCACACACTCAGTGTGAGATTATGAGGCACACGCTGAGGAAGGGGTTGAAAGTAAGTTCCTTGCACAATATTGATAAACTCTCCCTCACACTGGAACCAGCTTCAGTTTGCGGATCTAACAGCCCCCTCTTTTGACTATACTTATGAACTCCTTAACTTAGAACCAGGAACTAAGTCACTCAGTGATCTTTCAAGGATTGTGTTTCAGGTCTCAAATAAATGTCTCAAATATGCTACCTCCCTATAGTGGCAAGGCTCAGTGAAGAGCTTCCCTCCACAATATTCTAAGACTAAACATAAACATTGAATTACGTTTAGTCTTGGGAATTTTAGAACTATTCTTGTGATGTTTTTCTCACAGAAATAGTTCTAAAATCCCCATCAATCAAATTCGTTTTATTTTCCGTAGTATCTTGTACTTTCCATGTTTGAAGGCAGTTCCCAAAGCCCACATTATTCATTGGTTAACAAAGAACTTGACATAGATTATGCACTTAATAATAATTTGTTAAATGGATATATTAATTAATATTTACTGGGAGAAGTTAAATGGAATGACTCTCAAAATTATTTTGAATAAAAGCTTCAAATTTTCTGGAAAATAAATTGAACAAAAGTATCCAGTAGTGAATGTAAATGTAAGATTAGATTGTGGACAAAAATCAAATAGACCAACTCTCACTCCCCATCCTCCAATTAAAGAAAAATTCACAAATCCAGAACAGAGGCAGCCTTGGTATGAGAATGCGGCAGTCTATGGCATGGTGGTTATGTATTCATAATTGGTTTAAAGTTTTCACCGTGCATCTACCATGTGCCAGATTATACAGTAATAATAGTAATTCAAGGCTGGCATAAATATATAAATGAAAGAAATATTGGTATTGCTAAAAGAAATATGAAAAGTAAGAGTCATTATGTCCACTCATCATGTAATGCAAAAGTCAGATCAATGTTACAACTTTTTATCTAGTATTCATTATTGCCATATTCAGGTGGTAGGGAGAATCCAGATTGTCTCCAGAGAAAAGTAAATCCTCAGGTATACAAGAGCTTCGTTGAGCTATATTTCACATACCATACAATTCACTTATTTAAAGTATGCAACGGTATAAGTGTTCAATGGATTTTAGTATATTCATAGAATTGTGCAACGATCACCACAATCAATTTTAGAAAATTTCATACACCCCGAATGGAACCCATACCCATTAGCAGTCACCCACCATTTCCCCCCATGAAACTAGTCTACTTTATCTCTGTCTTTGTCCTTCTGGTCTGCTATAACAAATTACCACAGACTGAGTAGCTTATAAACAAGAGAAATTTACTTCTCTCAGCTCTGGAGGCTGGGAAGTCCAAGATCAGCACCAGTAGATTTGATGTCAAGTGAGGGCCCGCTTTCAGGCTTATAGATGGTGCCTTCCTGCTGTGTCCTCACATAGTGGAAGGGGCAAGGGATAGCTCTGGCGCCTCTTTTAAAGATCGTTAATCCCCCAATCCCCACCTTTTAACACCATCACCTTTGGGGGTTAGGATTCAACTTGTGAATTTTTAGGGGACACAAATATTCAGACCATAACCCTCTCTATACATTTTCTCATTCTGGACATTTCATATAAATGGAATGATACAATATGTGGACTCTTGGGGCTGCCATTTTTCATTTACTATAAGGTTTTCAAGTCTCATCTATGTTGTTGCATGTATCAGTACTTCCTTACTTTTTATTGCCCAATACTATTCCATTGTATGGATATGCCATGTGTCATTTGTAAATTCATCAGTTGATGGACATTTGGGTTATTTCCACTTTTTGGCTATGAGTATTAATGGGTAAGTCTTTGTGTAGACATATGTTTTCATTTCTATTGGGTATACACCTAGGAGTAGAATTGCTGCATCATATGATAACTCGGTGCTTAGTGGTTTGAGGAACTTCCAGATCATTTCCAAAAGTGGCTGCACAATTGTACACATTTATAAAAGTGTCAGAAGGTTCCATTTCTTTATATGCTCATCAACACTTGTTATTTTCTCTCTTTTTGATTGGGCCATCTTAGTGGCCGTGAAGTAGTAATTTCCTATGGTTTTGATTAGTGTTTCTTTGAGAGCTACCAGCATTGAGCATCTTTTCATGCTCTTATTGACTATTTACATATCTTCTCTGGAGAAACATCTATTCAAATCTTTGACCCATTTAAAATTGAGTTTTGGCTTTTTATTGTTGAGTTGTAAGAGATCTTTATATGTTCTAGATATAAGTCCCTTATTAGACGTATGATTTGCAAATATCTTCTCCATTTTGCTGTTTTTTTCACTTTCTTGATTGTATTCTTTGAAGCACAGAATTTTTCAATTTGATGAAGTCCAATTTACCTTTTGTCACTTGTGCTTTTGGTGTCATATCTAAGAAGAATTTGCCTAACTCAAGTTTACATAGATTTACTTCTATGTTTCTTCTAAGAGTTTTATAATTTTAGACCTTGTATTTGGGTCTTTGATTCATTTTGAGTTAATTTTTTGTGTGTAGCATAAAGAAAGAGTACAACTTCATTCTTTCGTATGTGGATCTGTAGTTGTTGAAAACACTATTCTTTCTCCTTGTCAAAAATCAATTGACCATAAATGTATGGGTTTATTTTGTGACACTCAATTATATTGCATTCATCTATATGTCTATCTTTACTGAGTCGTTAAGTATGAATAGCTTCAAATTGAGAAGTTAGTGCTAAACAGTTTTCCTAAGTATTATTATCAATTTGCAACCTTGCTTGTAGCCTAGGAGACAGTCAGCAAATCATTCTCTCCATTACTTGGTATTGTCTGTGTTTTTAAGTTTAGACTTTCTGGCTGGTGTGTAGCAATATCTTGCTGTTTTTATTATTTCCTTTGTTTTTAAATCAATATTATTGAGGCATAAATTAGGTGTAGTACAATGAACCCATTTAAACTGTTTTGAAGTATAACAAGTTTGGGGATATAAAATCACCTAACTATTGTCTAAATCAAGACATAGAACAATTATTTCACCCCAAAACATCCCTCTGTGCCCCTTATGTCAATATTCTCTAGCTCTAGAACCCAGGGAACGACTGATCTGCTTTTTCTTAACCTAAATTAAATTTGTCTTTTCTAGATGTTCAAATAAATGGAAATATAAAGTATAAACTCTTTTTATCTGGCCTCTTTTTCTCAGCTTAATGCTTTGAGAACCCATCCTTGTTACTGTGTGTATAAGTATTTCATTTCTATTCGTTGCTGAGTAGCATTCACTTAACTTGTTGATGGACGTTTGGGTTATTTCCAGTTCTGGGCTATTATGAAAAAAGCTGCTACAAATATTTGAGTACACATATTTGTGAACATATTTTTTATTTATTTTGGGTAAAACCTAAGAGTGCAATTGTTAGATCATATGACATGTGTATGTTTAACCTTGTAAAAAATGCTAAAACATTTTTCAAAGTGATGGCACAATTTGATATTCCTAGCAACAACAGAATAACTCTTTAAGACTTGTAACTGCTTCATATCTTTGCAACGTGGTATTGTCTTGCTCTTTTTTGTCAAATGGACTTGACCTTCTTCTCAGTTGAGGGGTTCCAGGCCTCTCCATTGGCTTAGTTCTAGGAATTGAATAAGGAGGCTATGAATCCCCACTATAGGAACTCAAGTTGTGTTCCCCCTCCCCCAGCAAATCTAGAAGATATAAAACAGGACCTTAGTAAATTTCCCCTGTCTTTCATTTCTCTTTTTTCTCATTTCAATTATCTCTCTCCAAAGATCTTTGAAGGTTAAAATACTCTGATTAAACTCTTTCTCTGTAAATTATTGTGGTAATATCACATACTTGTCTTCTGTTAAACATCACCATCTATTTCCCCAGGATCCCATTATGCCAGTCGGAATCAGGAAAGCAACTTATATGGCAATATCCTCCTTCTGTTCCCTCTCCTGTCTCCATCATCTTCACCCTGCAGAAATTGCCTCTAAGTAACATTTTAAGAATTCTGGTGACCTACTCAACAATAAATTTCTTGATATCTTGGTGGAGAGATTGTCCTCTGGCATTCTCAGGGAGTATGGTAAGCAAGCATATGATCAAATTGCAATTATAAATTCCATTTCAACATTCCCATTTCCCTGAATTTTCAGACTTCTTCCTCTACAAGATACCCAGGAAGGGGCTGCATTCCAACCTCATTAGCTGTAGGCCAATGGAGCTCTGACTATCCCTAGATCCAAAGTATATACAGGAAGTAGGGCACATCAAAAACTGAAAGGAGATGGTCATGTAGAAAGCCAACTTAAAAGGAGCTACAATCATTGAACAAATGATGTAACCTACTCAAAGAGATCCCTCAGGAAGGGAACAAGGGATAAGTACCCTGACCTCACTCTGTCACCTCTTTACCTCTTACCTCATTCTGTTACCTCTGTTACCCTCCTGCAGATTCCTGCAGGGGCCTCCTCATTGGCAGAAATCCACTAGAATCCAGAAGAAAAAGGAGCTATATTGATATGGTCCTTTCAGATCAGCCCTCTGAGGCAAGAGAAAGATGGAGAGTGGATGAGAGGCAAATGGAACACTCAGACACAGGCGATCTGTGTCTAGTAGTCTATTCTTTCACTCATACCACAGTTTTAATTTCATAGGCTTGATATTACATAAAGGAAGTCCTTTTCTTTGCTCTTCTTATTTCAGAGCATCTAGAATATTCTTGACCTGTTTTTCAGATATATTTTAGAATTGTCTTTCAATAAGCACACATGCACACACACACACACACACACACACATACACACACAGAGTTGACATTGATGGAGATTTCTTTGAATTTATTTACCAAAGGTGAGAGAATTGACATTTTTGCTTTACACATCTTCTAATTCATGAACATGGCATATTCTCACACTTATATACATCTTCTATGTTTTTAATTTATATTTTTCTGTGCTGAGGTCTTGTATATATGGACATTGAGGGTATTATGCAAAGTGAAATAAGTCAGAGGGAGAAGGTCAAATACTGTATGATCTCACTCATTGAGTAGTAGATAATAACAACAAACACATAGAGACAGAAATTGGATTGGTGTTTACCAGAGGGGAAAGGGGAGTGAGGAGGGAAAAAGGGATAATTAGGCACATGTGTGTGGTGATGGATTATAATTAGTATTTGGGTGGTGAACATGAGAACATGATGTAATCCATGCAGAATAGAAATATAATGATGTACACTTGCAATTTATACAATGCTATAAACTAAGGTTACCGCAATAAACAAACAAACAAAAAAATAATTAAATAAATAATTTGTTCTCTAATATTTGGCAGACCTCCTATTTTAAGAGTACCTTTAAAAATTGCACATCTAATTTCTACTTGCTTGTATACAAAATGTAATTTTAAATATTATATTGCTAAACTGCTTTAGTAATGTAATATATTTCTAGATTACTTTATCTATATCACAACTGTCTCGGTGACTAATGTTATTTATATTCCTTGATTTCTAATTATTAAAACTTTTAATTCTTTTTGTTTCCTTTTTATAGTGGCTAGGATTCCAGTATACTGCTTAATAGAAATAGTGCTATTTGGCTTCCTTGTACGAAGGCATTTGACATTTCCCCTTGAAATTTGGCTTTTGCTTTATTTTTGTCACATACACTCTTTTCCAGAATGAGGAAGTTTTTCTTTTATTCCTAATTTGCTAAGAATTTGTTTCTTTATTATAAATGAATGTTTTTAAACACCAAATACTTTTGTGTAGCTATTGAGATGATGAAATGATGTTATTAATATGGATTATTACTTTGATTTCAAATGTTAAATAAACATAACATAAAACCCAACTTGGTTACAATATATTATCCTTTTATATAAGCTGCTTATTCTTTTTGCTATTATTTTGTTTAGAAGTTTTGAATTTATGTCCATTGAATGAGGTTATCCTATAATTTTTAAAAATGTCTTTATTTGGGTTTGCATATTAAGATTATTCTGTCCTTGTAAAAATTTTCCTCTTTTTTCTGTATTTAAGGAAGTTTGGTGCACCAGTGATGTTATGATAGGTTATGCTGTCATAATAATCAATAATCAACTCCAAAATCACATTGGCTTAAATAACCAGTTATTTCATGCACATACATAGTTCATTTTGAATCAAGGTGATTCTGCAGGTCAGCTATACTACATGTGATGACTAACGTTAGACCCTCCATATCAGTACACAATTCAACACTCACCACAGTCCGAGAAAGCAGAGGTTGAAAGTTAAGCTGCGCAGTTAAATGCCTCTATCACGAAGTGACACATGACATTTCTACTCACATTTCTCTGCCATAGTAAGTCATATGGCCAAGTCAATCTTCAGGAGTCACACAATTCTCCTGGGTTGCTGGAAGGAGTGGGGAACTGGATATTGATGAACAGTCCATAGTCAGTCTTCGGACTTGTAACCAAGAATTCATTTTCTCTCTTCTCCCCATGCAGGAGACGGGTACTCCTTCTCCAAGGGAGACAATCCAGTGACTCCTTCTGATCAAATGCAGAATCTCTGATTGATCTATAGTCTTCCTCTTGTCTTGAGGTGGTTCCTCCTGGTCTACAGATCTATGAAGAAAAAACAAGCAGACAGCACACAAATAAACAAAAACAAGTAAACTGTCTCCTCTACACACTCAACATGCAATTATGGAACAGTTCGAGGATTACATAGCACATACAGTGTTGGTTTGAAGCTAGTGTGTGATACCAAGAGGCATTCTCTATGGCATTCCTTACCCCCTGGTGATGAGACTCTGCTTTATGCAAGGAACTCTCTTGCTCCTTGTGTTTTGCATTCTCTGGCTCAGTCCTTTGGAATATTCTTTCATTATCCTCTTTGGACACATGTTAAGGGCTATACCTTCCTTAGGGGCTAATTTCTTAGCCCATTCTCTACTTGGGTTTCTTAAGAGCTGAGGAATAACTTTAAATCTCTCATTATCCTAGTTTGTTTTAGTCAAAGCTGCTTTTGGCCAGACAGCTCTTTCAAAAGATTAGTTGCCTTCTTATCTATTTGATTCTGGTAAGAATCATATATTCATATATTTATAAAATTGGTTTATATATAAATAAGTATATAAATATATAAAATAAATTAATATATATGAAAGAACTAGTAAAATCAGCATGATACTAGAAGAGAAAATGAATGGTTTTTATGCTATTTCGGATCTGAGAATCCAACCATTCGAGATGATAATTAGAAAACTACTCCTGATTTTCCTGAAATAAATAGATTCGTTCAATCTAGCTATTTAGGAACAAGTTGAAAAGCACTATGTGATTTATTTTAACCCAAGATACAAACATAACACCTGGGAATCTCAGGCAAGAAAGCTGTTTTATACATTCAGCTCAAATATGGGAACAATTTTTATAGAAGAGGAGTTTACGTTAGAAGGTCTCAGCTGTGCTTCCACAGTGCCTGCCTTCTTCCTGTCGGTGGTTCATGTGAGCAAGTCTCTGAGCAGGTGGCTGCCTTTATGGAGCTCTATTATCTTCCAC
Source organism: Rhinoceros unicornis (assembly GCA_028646465.1). Classification (NCBI taxonomy): domain Eukaryota; kingdom Metazoa; phylum Chordata; class Mammalia; order Perissodactyla; family Rhinocerotidae; genus Rhinoceros; species Rhinoceros unicornis. The sequence goes on along the minus strand of CM053518.1, from coordinate 69,224,338 downwards.
CGTCATTTCTATTACTGTGGGCTCCCAGAGAGCACAGAAGTATATCGCTGAGTCTGCCAGTTGTAAGGAAGAGATGGTGAGGCTCATGAACTTTTCTGCCTTTTGAAAGTTCACAGAGAAGCGATCCAGCTTTGCACTTGGCTTATCGGAATCCTCATAAATAAAGAAAACCATCCCTCCACTGGGAGGCTGTTTGTACCAGTACAAATCATAATAACTGCTCCAACCGATTTCATACTTGCAGTGCAGGGTTACAGCCTCTCCTTCCTGCCTCGTTATTGTGGTTGGAGCTTGGATTACTTTCTGAGCCATGCTGGATCCTATGGAAAAAGGAGAAGATAGGATTGGTCCTCTGAAATGTCTCAGGTGGGCCAGGAGGACTAGATTCATTTAAGACACCAAGACAAAGAATCACATAATGTTTCATTTCCCCACCTCTCTTCCCTCTTAATACCCCCAGTAGTTACAACTTGCATAGTCCTGCCCTTGTGCTCTCAGAGGAAGCTGAGGCCTCCTGTTTAGGGCCACACGTACTTAAGGCAAACGCGGTCATGAATATCCACAGCAGGTCAGAGCAGAGCATCTCAGAAATTCTTCTCCTCATTGAAATTTCTCTTGTTCTCACTCAAGCCCAGAGACCAGTCCTTCTCTGAGTGGGCTGAGTGCTGAGGTTCTGGGGCTATTAGAAGTTTCTGCTCTCAAACAGGAAGTAAAGTTCATAAGTAGGATATTACACTGCCTTATTCAGAGACTGCAACATCTACCCTACCCCAAACCTCTGTGTTGTCTTGATGTTTTTTCTGTGGCAGGGCATTTGAAAAATGGCTATTATATCTAGCAAGGTACAGGAATGAAGTGTAATTATCTTTTTGTTGTTGAATTCTCACTTAATACCATTGTTATCAGAGGCTATATTCTGAATGATTTCAGTCCTTTGAAATTGACTAAGTCTTGCTTTAAGATCCAGAAAAGAGTGAACTTTGATAAACATTCCATGTGTACTTGAAAAGAATGTGTATCCTGTTGTTTGGGGGTAACGTATTGTATATATGTAAACTAGGTAAAGAATATTGATTGTGTTGGTCATATTTTCTCTACGTTCCTACTGAGAGATGTGTGTTAATGCTTGCCACTATGGTTGTGTATTTGTTTATTGATTTTTTTAAATCAATAAATTCTACTAGTTTAATTCTACTGATTAACTCTACTGATTTATATTTGATATATTTTGAAGCTATGCTACTAGGTGCATATAAAAATAGAGTTGTTCTATCTTCCTGGTAGATTGTGCTCTTAAATATTTTGTAATGTTGCTCTGCATCTCTAGTGATAATTCCTGGTCTAATGTTTACTTTATCTGAAATTTGTATAGCTACTTAGCTTTATTTTGGTTAGAGACTGCAAATGTCTTGTTACCCGTGTGCAAAAGAATGAAGTTGTATCTCTACCTTCCACCATATTCAAAAATTAACTTGAAATGGTTCAATGACCTCAATGTACAAATTAAAACTCTAAAACTCTTTGAAGACAACACAGCTATAAGTCTTTGTGACCTTGGATTAGGCAGTGATTTTAAAATATGACATCGAAGTCCAAGTAACTAAAAAAAATGTTAAATTAGACTTTATAAAAATTAAAAACTCTTCTGCTTCAAAATATCCTATCAAGAAAGTGAAAAAAACAACCCACAGAGTAGGAGAAACTATTTGTAAATCATATATCTGTTAAGAGTGGAGTATTCAGAATATATAAAGAATTCTTACAATTGAACAATAAAAAGACCACTGACTCATGTAAAATTTAATTTTTTTTTTTTCCTGAGGAGGATTCGCCCTGAGCTAATATCTGTGCCAATCTTCTTCTTTTTGCTTGAGGAAGATTTGTCCTGAGCTAACATCTGTGCCAATCTTCCTCTATTGTGTATGTCTGTCATCGTCACAGCATGGCCGCTGACAAGTTGCGTAGGTCCATGTCCAGGAACCGAACGAACCTGGGCCAACAAAACAAAGTGCACTGAACTTAACCACTAGGCCATGGGGCCAGCCCCAAGGAAAGTTTTAATTTTAATAGTCATTTTACTGGGCTTAAGGGGATATTAGTGCTAAGGTGAGAGGAAATGTTACTTTTCACTATATTTCCTGTTGTATAACTTTTATTTTGTACCATGTGTATTTATTACATATTCAAAAATCCAAGAATAGTTTGTACTAAAAATATTTTCACTACCCTTAGCCCTCCTTTATAAGTATTATTTTTTCTGCTTGCCATGTAAAGAAGTTGGTGAGCTTTTTTCTCCAATTTGAATGGTTTGTTTAAAATATTTATTTTCCTTTTCTGAAGGAAATTTGGGAAAAACTGAGAGTTCATACTGTTGCTGATGTATATGGAGACCTAAGAGGGATGAAGGAATTGATAGTATATTTGGGCAAAATCTCAAAAGTCATGAATAGTGTCATTGAACTCTGGGTGTACACTCATCAAAACCTTCCCAGTTATTTCTGGTGAGCAGACATCCATCAGAGCAGAGAGGCAGAACAGAGTTAAATGCTGCCATCCCTTCCTCTTCACCCCACTCAATCTTTGGCACTGAGTACAGTGTCTGGCACAGAGTAGACAGTCAGTAAATATTTGTTGAATGTACAACAATTGCAATGGGAAAAAGCTTTGGAGGAATTCCTCTGATTGCTACTTGAATTGTACCTTTTATAACTGAGCACCCATACTCTGAAGATGGAGTTACAGAGGAGAATGGACATAAATGTTACATGAAAAATATTTTTTTAATTTTTAATTGGTATGAATTAAGGCATGAAGGCATATAATTAAGACACACCTAGAATGAAAATACTTACAGTAAATGATTATCTTTGGGTGGTGAAACTTCGAATGACTATAATTTTTCCATTCTATTTTATGTATTTTCACAGGTGTCCATAATAAGTATGTATTGATGTTATAATAATAAAGTTTTCTTTTCTGAGGGCAGCCAAATTGTCATCTAGAAGAGTTTTATATCTCCTTAGTACATTATGGAAGGTGTAGAATTTCAATGAGAGAGCCTCAAATATTCCAGTGAGGTTATCTTTACAATTTACATATCTATTTGAAATACCACCACTTCTCCTATAGAATAAGTTGGGGTCAGTACAGATTGTAGTAGTTCAAGTTAGCTTTTTGAAAACTGACGTTTTTATAATCACGATAATTAGATCTCCGCATTCTTTTCCTGTTGGAAACAAGCACATATGACAAGCCATTCTAAACCAAAATCTAGTCAAGGACAAAGCAGGTGACTGGAGCCCCTGCTGCAGGCTGCAGGTGCCTGAGAGCTCTGTGTGTTCCCTGCACAGAAGTACAAGGCTGAGTCTCCTGGTTGGGTGGCTGAGATATGCAAGGAGACATGTCGAACTTTTTATTCAACAGTACTGTGAATCTTCTGTCCTGTTTTATATCCACGTTTGAACGAATCTCTATTAGAAGAGTAGAGCTTTCTCTGCTTCCTTCCTATACCAAGAGAAATAATTCAACGCAGCACCTGTATGACTGCAGTTGATAGCAGTCGTTTCTCTCTCCCAGACATTCAGCATTGAAGGACTCTGAATCACATCCTTTTTTTGGCCACTCACTACAGTTGAGACAATAAAGATGGGTTACTTGGTCATTTTCAGAATTTACTTTTTATTTCTAGAGTATCTACAGGAAACTTGAGGAGAACCAGAATGACCCTCTTCCTTTCCTAGTCTTGCAATGGACCCTTCCAGAAGCCACATCTATGACAAATCTTGGGCAGATAAAAACATTAATAAGAAACGTCTCTTTTCACCAACTTTCTCAGAATCATACCTAGTGAATAAAAGCATATGAATAAACATCTTTTAAGGTAAAACTCCATGGAGATAAAGGATTGAGGGAAGATAATATAACACAAGTAAGAAAGGTTGTTCACTCAATCTGATATGATGTCCAGCCATGTCATCGCCAGAGTAGAAAGAAGTAGTAGACCTAGAAATAGAGGATTCTGCAATAATGCTGCCCTTAGTGTATCAAAGTGTTCCTGAAACAATCTTATTGCTTCATGAGCAGCTGAAAGTCTAGCTTCTTGAATTACTGTTAGTTTATATAAATTTATTGTTATTTTGGTTATGTTAAAAAGGAATCTCTATCTTTTAGAGCACTCCACCCTGGACTTCTAGCTCCACCCTCAACTTTAAGCTGTCCCTGCATTCCTGCAGCAAAGAGAGGATCTCTCTCTCTATTTGCTCTCCCTTCTACCCCAACAATAGATGGCTGTTGTTTGTTATTTAGTGCTAGCTAGGCTCATTGTGTGGGTACTTAGACTTCTCTGTTGTCTTGGTGCAGCTTCAAACTTAGACGCGTCCGTGTATCTGGATCTTGGATTTAGGATTTTCTCAGTATACACGCCTCTCCTTCTCAGGGAAACCAAACACTGCCAGGTTTCTCTGTGGGTCTTGTATGAGAAAATTTCCTGTCTCTCTCTCTCTCTGGTAGCAGAATTATAATGGTGTTTTTATAGCATCTTCAGCTGAGAATAGTTTCCTGTCACTTACATAAAGGTAGAGGCTGTTTTCCTTGCTCTCCCTGTGCTGCAATCGATCTTAAATGTGCCCTGGGTGGTGTGTGTGTCTGCGTTTGTGTGTGTTTGTGTGTGTTTGTGTGTGTGTGTGTGTGACAAAATTTGCTGTCACCTCCTTATCTCCATCTCCAACAGCTCCAGGATTTTCCTTCAAGTGAGAGACTGATCTAGTCAAGGTGTCGAAATTTATGCTTTCCTGCAGTCACAGTCGATCATGTCCTGCAGGCCTATGTCACCGATGGGGCTCCTTCTGTCACCTGCTCTGTCCCCAATCATTTATGTTAACACATGGTGGCTATCCGTGAAAACGGCTCTACCAATGAGTGCAAACTCCTCTTGTGTCTGTGACTCCCAGAAGTTCTATATTGTCAAGAGAGCGCTCTCTCAGTCTTTCAGCTGATTTCTCTTTCTTGCTTGTATGGCAGGAGCTCCTCTTTTACCTCTGCTCTGACAAAGTTGTGCCAGTCCATGTGCCTGTCTCTCCGTGGAGAACCTGTTCCTCATTGCAATCCAGCCTACTTGGTCGCCCTGTGACCTCAGGTCTCTGGTATGTTAAAGCAAAGTTAAGATTTTGTTGTTTGCCTACTTCGACATGTTAAGGTGGAAGTAACAGTCTTTCATGCTTTATATATCCTAGGAAGAATTGGAACTCAGTCCGTCTTCTATTGCATCTAAAACTGAAATATCAATATTAAGAATGCAGCAATATCTCTGAACCACAGAAAACATTGCAAAACATATTATCATTATAAATCTAAATTCATAATTGAAATACCTCATTCTTATTCAGTCAGAGAAGGAGGGCACTGTTTTACCTTCTGCTAGTTGTATTTTGACTTCTATTGGTCTCTAAGTCGTATTTCTAAGAGAAAAAAAGTTGAGCTGATTTATATTTTATTTTGGAGGGTCTCAGAGAAACTAGAGTCTTTATTGGGTCTTTGCTAAGGGAAAAATGGGCAAGCTCCTAAGGGCATCGTTACCGATTCTGTGGCTTCAGCTATGTTGTGAACCATAGGAGCAAATTTGGACTCAATAGGGAGAAATCCCAAGGAACATTACAAGGCTGAGGAATCAGATAATTGTAGTTTATTCTGGTCCAGATGAGTTCTCTTTGGGAGCTTTAAAAATGGGTTTTGAAGGTGGATTATGGATACTATGGATATCCAGGGAACATCTTCCACATTGTTTTTCTCCTTGGTCTTGATCATAAGATCGTGGGTACAAACATTTTGTAATACGTATAAGGGAACTCAGACATAGACATTTCCCTTAAAGCAATGGGAAGCAATTGAGGGGTTTTCCATAAGGGCATATTTTTTTTTTTTTTGAATTAACAAGTGATTGACTAAACCAATGAGAGTAAGTATCCAACAAGAATGACAATCCTGCTTAGACTTCAGGCAGATAAAATTTCAAGGGAGGAGTGTCCAAATTGTCCAGCAGTAGACAACAACCAGGAGAGTTGACACTTCATGTATTCCATTTTTGTTCTGACAAGTTGTGAAATCCTTAGTTGAGGGCAGAGCATTAAGAGGAAAGGAGGTTAAGGGTTAGGCACTGTGTCAGGCCTGCAGCCACATGAGTTAAGTTTCACTCAGCAACCTCAGCAGAGGATTTCTAGGAGGGATTTCTATGGAATTCCCAAGGCAAGGAAAATGACTTGTCAGAGTTGAGAGACTAGTCCTGTGGACTTGACCAAAACAGTCTGGAGTGGTGACTGAATAAAGGAATACTGTGGTTTAGAAACAGCAGTCTCATTTCTGGTGCTTCCATGAAATAGTCAGGTGGCTGCAAGATCAACTTCAGATGTTAGCAGCTGTAGCAGTGTCTCATCACTACCTCCTTTCTCGGTTGTAGTTAACCAAAGCTTCTGATGGACATGTTACTATCAGGGTACGCCAATCCATAGACCCAGCTGCAGGGAGCACTAGGATCTAAGGGAAGTTAAACCAAGCTGGAGTTGGCAAGGGTTAGAGTGAAATGTAGTCAAGAGGATAGAAAAATGTGTCTGGTCCAAAATGGGTTACTATTTTACATGGTCCAGTAGACACCAGTCTATAACCTCAGCCGAGGTTGCATTTTTCTGGCCAGTCTTTAGGCATGACAGTATATAAACCTCTCCTTTATGTGCTTATTTTTTCCTAGTGTCTTCCGTACTATCCTCCCCAAAAGATTGAGTTGGGCAGGTACAAAATCTGGAACAACAGAGTGTAATTTAAAATGCTGTCCTTCATATGATGCAATGTTTATGGCATACTCCTTGGGAAGAAATAGAAATATGATGATATCTGAGGAGTATGGCTTTTACACATGGTTCTATGTGGTCTCTGAGCCAGCTGAGAGGGAGTGTTCCTAGAATGAATTCATCAATTTCCTTTCTAGAGATTATGTTATGCACCTTAACCGCTAACCGCTAACACAAGTCTGGGTAAGGTTTGTGAATCTTCCCTCAGAATATGGGAATAGGCAATTGTCTCTGGTTCAGTTTGGACTTTTTGTAAGGTTCTTCTAGCATATATATATATTTGTAGTGAACTCTGAGACAACAGAAATATGTTGCAGACTCTTCTAGCTGTGATGGTGATATGATGATCCTGATAGTTTTTGTTGCTTTCTGGAAGTTCACAGAATATCGACCAGCTGTTAAATTGGTTTCTGCATCTGTGTGCTGAGTAATGAGGAACATAATCTCCCCACTGGGAGGTCTTTTGTACCAATACAATACATAATATACAACCCTGGTGCCACATGAATGGTGTAGTTCTACAATATTGCCTTCTTGCCTAGATGTTGGTGGTTGAGATTGAATGACTTCTGGGACGTGCTGGATCCTCTAGAGAGAAGAAATAACAAGATTGATCCTCTGAGCTGACCTGTAAGGGAGTTGCCAAGAAATTTAGGGCAGGAGTTAAATCTTCAGACAAGGTGGTGTCAAAATCTGATTCTTTTCCCCTTCCTTCTTACTTTCCTGGAGTATTTGTTACATTTGGCCATTGTTAATCCTCTCTGTCCATGCCCACTATCTCCCCCCAATCTTAGACTGTTCTCGGCCTCACTATTAGCCACGGCCCTGCTAAGGAAGACAAAGACCATCAGTGCCCATAATATACTGACAAAAGTCATTTTGGTACATCTGTCTCTACGAAAATATCTCCTGCTCTGAGCCTGACGCTCAGTCTCATTCAGTTTTGTGTAAAGTTCCACCTAGAATTGTTGGTGATGGGCAATGCAGTTGTCTCAGAACAGGAAATCTGGTGGGGAAGGAGTGGGATGAGTCCGCAGATCATATCCTGCTCATACTGACACAGGCTAAGTTGAGCCACTAGATGTGATTAAGATAGCATATTTCCCCTGATAAAAGTTGTTTAGTTATTCTCCAGAAATTTGGGGACCATGTAAATTTATCCCCAGATTGAGATTGGCTTTTAAAAAAATACAATAGCTATGTTTTCTTGTCCAAATGAAGAAAATATACTTTATATTAAAATACAAATATAGATCTGTATTCTTGTATGGGAATAGATATATATTCTTACATACAAATTTCACAGTAATACTGGAACCTGTGCATTCTTTTCTGTCTCCTTTTCCTCTCAATTCATGTTTTCAAACACTTTCCTTTAAATTCTACTCTTTTTTTCTGAATATCATAGGCTTAGGGTTGTGATCTAGGTAACTACATTTCATTAGCATAAAAGAAAATTTCCATTCTATTCAGTGTTCTTTGCCCTTGGCTCAGCTGTAGTAAATCAGTTAATGATATCATTTCCCATGATTCCAGGTCGCTAGCCAGTCTGTGAGATTAGGAGAACATTATCTTTTCTCAATCTCACTTCCAATCCCTCGTACTGCTCACCTAAAAGAAAAATCCTGAAGCCACCATACCATGTTGATCACCTCCCACAATTTTATTTAAAGAACCTTGGCTCACTTGAAATGGCCACTTTGGGTTAATAATAAAAATATTAGCTAACATGCACTGAACGCTTAATATGTTCTACGAAATTCATGTATATGATTTTACTTAATCTTCACCTTGTGGGAATAGTGAACCTCTTGAGAGATTATGCCTTCTCTTCCCTCCTATTTTACAGAGGGAGATAGAGACTCAGAAACTTGCTCAAGATCACAGTAAATGGAGGACCTGGGATATAATGCCCTCTAATTTAAGAAACTGAACTGCAATCACTACATACTGCCTCTTGTTATCTTCTGCCACCTTCTGCTTTTCCTTCTTTTATTTTTTATTCCAAATTAAAACAGAAGAATTACTTAACCATTGAGTTAAAAAAAAGTGTTACAGGTTATCTTGAGGTATAGAACCTAAACACTTTTATCCACCTTTTTTTTAAAATCAGTTTTATTGGATATAAGTTACATGAAATAATATGTTACATTTCATGTGTAACATAAAATGTTCTGACAAATAATTCAAATAGGTCATTCATCTCTGTTTGTATAGAGATCAAGTTTCCTTGTGACCCCCTGAAGTCAATGGCCTCTGTCTGTCTCCAACCCCTGGCAACCACCAACCTGATTTTGTCACCATAGATTAGGTTTGCCATTTTCTGGAATTTCATCTCTGTGAAATGATATAGTAGGTACTCTTCTGTGTCTAGCTTCTTTCTTTCTGAATAACGTTTTAAAAATTCATCCATATTGATGAACTACTCAGTAGTTAATTTTTATTGCTGAGTGTTATTCAGTTCTATGAATATATCAGTCTCTTCGTTTATGGACTTATTCTTTTTCCATCTCCAGTCTGCTCTTGAGCTCATCCAATGAATTCTTCCATTATTACACTATTCACTTCTAAGATTTCCATTTGTTTCTTTTTAATGGTTTTCATTTCTCTGTTGATTTTTTAATTTCTGTTCACTTAAGAACAATTTTTTCCTCAATATTTGAATATGTAATTTTTCTTTTCACATATTTATTAGAGCTGCTTTAAAACATTTGTCTGCTCTATTTAAGACCTTGAGTTATCTCAGAGTTGGTTTCTATTTGCTTTTTTCCTGACTATGAGTGGTATTTTCCTAGTAATTTTTGGTTGTGTAATGAAGATCAATGACTATGGTTCCATTGGTGTATTTTAACTTCTCTAATAAGGAAGTATTATTTTCCTCTTTGTCATCCTAAATTTGTATGAATAAATAATCAATCCAAACTTGTTGAGCATGTACTACACACCAGTGTTTCACTGTGTTTGATTTAGGGGAACAACTGAGGCAGGATCTTGACCATTGCACATTCGGGAAAACTAGTAAGAGAAGGTGTCATGTTGATAACTCAGAGTACTCCAGGAAGAGCTGAAAACCCAGCAGAATAAAGCACAGCGAGAAGACAAGTGGAGGTGAGTCTAAAAGTGGAAGTGCTCTCCATGACATATCCCCAAAACAAATGTTTAAAACTGGAAAAAAGTATTGCTAGTGACCTGTCCAGGTAAGTGACAACATTAGCAATGTAACCGTAAACAATCCTGATGCCTTACAAGGAGCAAGACAAAGGACGTTTTTGTTTGTTTGTTTGTTTTTTCACTATCTTTCTAATGAGAAACTAAGACACCTAGCAGAAGAAAGAAAGGGTTTTTTCATTCTCAGACAGGAATACAGGCACAAAAGTAGTACACATATGCAGTTCACTTTAGTTTTTAAAACTGAAATTTATGTGATTGTCTTCTTAATCTGTTACCTATCATGCAATTATGTAATCACTTACCCAACATTTATACAATTACCAAAAAGTATGTTAAAATAGATATGATCTTAGGAGCATGGCACACTTGTTGCATTGGTATGTTGATGCAATTGAATTTCCCTCAGGTTTCTCTTTTTAATGGACAAGGCTTCTGGTAAACGCCCCATAGAAGCCCTGTCCTAGGAGAGCATCTGTGGCCCATCTTCAGGTTTGAGTAAAGCTTCTGAGGGCCTAGGTATCCCCGCACCCCTACTCCACAGAAGTAGGTGTCTGAGTGACTGCACTGGGAGGCCGTGATGAAGAGGGAGCTTTGCTGCTTTTTGTCATTAAACATGGCAGCTATTTTGTCATAGCTCTTCACTTCTCCATCTTCCATTAACATCGTCATGGAGATAGGACTTTCACCATGCTTCAGCCAGTAGCATTATGGGGAATGTAGAGTTTTTGAGAAACTGCAGTTGATGGTGACATCTTCCCCGTCTTGGATGAACTAAGGCTCTCCACTTCTTGGCTTCTCACACCTGATCAGAAAGACAATTGAAGGACACAGGAAGCCCTCATAAGATGCTCAATTTTATAAAAGGAAGCGTGATTTGTTCCACTCCTTCCTTACTCAAAACATAAACATCATCATATAATTATAGAATATTTTCCCATGCTTCTTAAGTCTGATTCTCAAAAGGGCCCTTCTCAGGACAGAAAAGGACCCAGTCCCTGCCCTCAGGGTGCTCTCACCATCATAAGCCTCTCCCAGACTGACCTGTGTACTCACAGGCCAAGCGCCACCACAGAGCCTGAAAGCACTTCCAGGAAAATCTCCATCCCTTGGCTCCCCAGCAAATCCAATGGACCAGGTCAGCTCCTGAGTAGGCTTCGTTAGTTACTCTGAGCTCAGAGGGAGGCCTGTGTAGCTGTTTGCAGAATACTGCCAACTTGAGGGACAACCAATCAGAGACACATCACAACACTTTCACCGTTTACACAGAATTATATACATCTATCTAGGATACTTTTAAAATAGCGCTTCCCTGTGGCCAGGTTGAGAAATGTTGATTAAAATGTGGATTTGGGGGCCAGCCCCTGTGGCCTAGTGTTTAAATTCAGTGCTCTCTGCTTTTGTGGCCCAAGTTTGGTTACCGGGCACGCACCTATGCCACTCTTCAGTGGTCATGCTGTGGCTGCAGCTCACATACAAAAAGAGGAAGATTGGCAACAGATATTAGCTCAGGGGGAATCTTCCTCAGCAAAAAAAATAAAGTAAAATAAAATGTGGATTTTAGCTTTACTTGAATAAGTGTACAACCAAGATATGTCCTATTCTTGCTATAAGGAAGCTCTTATCAATATAGTGTGTTAAAGAGAGAATTACTCCATGAGTAAGTGAAAAAGAAAAATCAACGGAAAAATACATATACAATTGTATATATAAATATATATTCATATATGAAAATTTAATAGTAGTAACATTTCATTATAACATTTGCTTGTTCAATTCCCTTTTAGGGCTCATCCACACCTTCAAGATAAGGTACAAGCATCTTATAATGGCTTATAATTATCTTCACAAAGTGGTTTCTACTTATTGCTTTAGTTATTTTTTTTTTTCTTCCCTGAGGAAGATTTGCCTTGAGCTAACCTCTTTTTGCCTGAGGAAGATTATCCCTGAGTTAACATCTATGCCAATCTTCCTTTATTTTGTATGTGGGTTGATGCCACAGCATGGCTGCCAACAAGTGGGGTAGGTCCATGCCCAGGAACCCAACCCAGGTCGCCAAAGCAGAGTGCACCAAACTTAACCACTTGGCCATGGGGCCGGCCCCTACTTTAGTTTTATATTTACTGTTGCCCATTTTGCATTGTATGCTCCGGCCGTTCTGAATTAGTTTAATGTCATTCTCCTAAACTAAATCTTGACTATATACCTTTGCACATTCTATTTCTCTTTTTCTGTAATACTCTTTCCCTGACTCCATTTTTGACTAACTCTTTTATAAGTCTTAACTTAGACATTGCATCTCTTAAGGGAAGGTAGCCTTCCTTCATTTTCTGTTTCCAATGTGGATGCCTCTGTTAGGTGGTCATAGTTTACTTTTCTCCTGTGATAGCTTTGATCACACTATTTTGTAATACACTCCACAATATAACATGCTTCCTGAAGGCAGACACAATGTCTATTTCTCTCAACTTGCATCTCCTATGTTCATGTCTAAGACACATATTAGACTTCAAATGCATAAATTATTAGAACAATCTCAAGTAAATAGAAAACACATTTGGTAAATTCACAAAGATTGTGGTTATTCATTTGTAAAATTGGGGTTACAGCTACTTTGCACTGTTGGTTTGAGAATATTCAAGCATAACCTTGGCTCAGTCCTGAAATTCACGATGAACTTCATTGGCTTGTATGTACTGTTCTTTTTATAAGATCACATTGCCCACTCTTCTGTCGTTCAACCTGAATAACTCTTACTAAATGTGCAGGTCAGTTTAGGCATAACATATCCAGGCTGTCTCTGACTCACTACTAATGCTGGGGTAAGGGTGGGGCTCTTTATACGCCTTCATCTCACACTTTGCATTCCCAAGCTTAGTCCTTGTCTCACTTTACTCTGTATGATCGCTATCTATGTGATCAATTACATTGTAAATTCAATGATAGAAGATACTATGTATTTTCTCATAGCCCTTTTTTTCTAGTATGTAACATTAATGCAGAACTTATCAGGTACTCAATGAATAATTGTTGATTGAGTGAATGAATAAAACCTAAGAGCAATGTTAGCTGGAAATTATTCTCCTTGCATGACACATGAAGTCCTGATGTAAGATGCTAAGAAGTCGATCACTTGTTCAAGATGACATAGCACCTTCATAGCTAGGTCAATTGTAGAAAGTAGCTCTTTACCAATGCTGCTTCTCAAATATACCAAATAAGAAAAGGATATAGGTTGATAACTGTGGAAATTAATGAAAAATGAATGTTGTAGTATGAAAAACTTGACCAAAAATAATAGGGATGAGATTGTATGTAGCAGTCTCTTTTCTGGTATGTCTTTTTGTATAGCCTTAAGAATGTTGAGAAGGCACCAATATATTCCCATATTATAGCCTCCTTTCATACATAGTCATGAAATAGGCTAATTATAATGGCAATCAGAGTGAAAAATGCCCATTGTAACAGAATTTACAACAGGGTGGGAATAATTTATATATCATGTTAAACATATGGGAAGATAAGAAAAGTTATTTGATACTATTGACTTAGGGTGTTAGAATTAGTTTTGTTAGGAGCAGGGATGTACAAAAACTAGACTGATTATTCATCCATGTTTTCCTATTTTTTGTAATTTAAATGAACTGCATGGTATTACTTATATCTAGATTTTTTTTAAAAAAGTTGAACTCATAGAAATGGAGAGTAGAAAAGTGGTTGCGAGAGGCTGAAGAGTAGGAGAAATATGGAAAGGTTGGAAAAATGTATTAAAATAAATAATAAAAATTGATTACATAATAATATAATATATAAATTTATTTAATAAATATATAAAATATATGGGTAAATAATATATGTTATATAATAAAATACATAATATCATAACATGTTGTATTGTATTACTATCTTTTCCCAGCCAGCCTCTGCTATTGTGGGATGTACATATATATATCCACACACATTTGTCTATACACACACACTATATGTATAGTGTATTGTGATATAATATGGTGAGGATCTGAGACTTACTTTGGCCAGTTTGGTACTGAGTTATGATGGAAGCAGAGGTTTAAAAAATGCTTTCCTGTTTCAACTCTTGCTCTTGCTCCTCCATGATTGCCGTGAGAGTATGCCTGACCTAGACTACTGGAGGATGAGACAGATGGAGAAGAGCTGAGTATTTTTAGTTATCTTAGAAGAGGCCATTGTAGACCAGCCAACAGCCAGTTGATTTCAGACATAACAGTGAGTTCAGCCAAGCTCAGAAATACTATTCAGCTGAGCCCAGTCTAAACTGTCAATTCACACATTTATGAGTGAAATAATTTATTGTTTTAAGCCTCTGTGTTTTGGAGTTATGCACCATTATTGTAACAACAGCTTACAAAGAAAGCAGGAGATAAGGATGCTTAACTGAACAGCCTATGATGTGGCATCTAGAAGATAAGGATAATTGCATTACAGTGAGTAGGTAGGCTCTCCAATGAGCTCTTGTTGACTCCATGATTAGATGTCTCATGGTTCCAGAGATCTGGGGTCTCTGAGCCCAACAAAATGGAATAACTACTGAAACAGTCTCCTGTGCAATATATACATCATCCTAACTCAGGGACCACTTTGGACAGCCACATGATTTTATTCTTAGGAAGATGTTTCAGGAACCCCTTTAGCTTTTTGGTGAAGAAGAATTAGGAGACAGTTTCTCTACAAAATTATACTCACACACAAACATACACACACATAGACACTACACTACGTATACGTTATTTACACAGTAGTTTCTTGATTTCTCAGGAAAGCTACTGTGTCTCATTCTATTTCTCTTTTTTTTCCCGATAATTAGCATCTTTTTTTTCTTTTCAGCTTGAAATTCTATATTTAAGGGACTGAGCACAATTCTAGGCATGAAGAAGAAAAATGTTTCATAGAAATCCAGGTTGACTAATTTTCTTGTATTCATCATATAAGTGAAAAGCATAAAAATGGTGGTAAGTGTTTGTGGTGAATGGAATCCTATAGCCATCGGGCTGCAAGGAGATAGATTTCATCTAGTTCTAACTTGTATTTCACAAATGAAGAAATCTGAGTGACTAGTAGAATTGCCAAAGGTCATACAAATTGACAATGGAAGTAGAATACAAAACTTCAATGTATTCTTTATGAGTTAACACACTCGCTTCATTACCACTCATTTGTAGCAAAGGGGAATCTCATGTAGGTAACTTTGGCCAACTAGATCACTCAAGTTTGAAGATGGAAACTGCTTATATTTTTGATTAACTGACAACCAACTGGAGATCCGTGATTGAATCAACGTTTGTGATATTTCCCATATCTATCTTCTTGTCATCCTTGAATAACCTTGGCCTAGTTCTTCACTCTCAACTTTGAGCTGTATCTTCAATGCTCAATGCCATCTGAAATGAGAATCAGGATGGCTACCAATAGCAAGATCTTTATAGTTGACTAGCTTCGTGACATGCCTGTGTTTGTTATTGTGACCCACAGGACAACACCTTGTACCGATCGACAGTGTGTCAAATAGTTTGATATCTTCCTGGGACAGAGAGTGCGCAGTAAGTGATTTGCTGAAGCCATGCCTGGAAGTAACTTATAAGTGAAGAAACAAATAAATGAATGAGGACTTAAACGCATCCCCAATGCTTTAATGTAAAGCCACAGTTAATCAGAAACAATAATCAGGGATTATTGTGTTCCTTTTACACAAAATGAAACACGTGATTGCTGATACTCAAAGGCACACAAACATTCACTGGGAGCACTTGCAGCAGGACCCTGGCTTCCCCATCCCCAATGGTTTTCAACCAGGGGTATTGCCCTCCAGGTGACATTTGGAAGTGTCTAGAGACATTTTTGGTTGTCATAACTGGAGAAAGGAAGGGGTACTACTGGCATCTAGTGAGTAGAAGCCAGGGATGCTGTTAAATATCCTACAATGCACAGAAAAGCCCCTCCCCACAAATGGAATTACCTGGCCCCAAATGTTAATAATGCTGCTGTTGAGAAACTCATATAGTCAATGATTTTCAGGTCAAACAATCCTCTGCCATTTTCTTTTACTCTTCATTTCTCTACCCTTTTCTTCCCATATATACTTTACTTTTTCTTTATTTGCCTCTTTCTTTCATTTTATTTTTCTTACCCTTGAATTTCTGATCTTATATGAGGTATTGGGATGGTAGAGAAGAACAACAATCAGAGGTTGGAAAGAATTCCTGGACCAAAAAATCAATGCTCATATTGTTCTCCAATACTAAGAAGCATGGATTCATGAAACTACAAAATTACAGAACTATGAAGCAAATTGTCTTGTCTTAATCTCAGGTTTCATTTTCACTCTGAGATAAGAAAAGAGAAGTCGTGGTAAGAAAGCAGGATCCTGTGCGCTATTAACAATTTTCTGGTCCGCATATTCCCTGCTCCCCCTCCTCTGTCCTGGCCTAAATCACTAGCCCTCTTCCTGTTTCAGAGATTCTCATTCTTCATTCAGCAATAATCCTGGAAGCCTGAAGAGACTTTTCTCAGGGTAGAGTGTCCCTTCATGGACTAAAACCTAGTGCTGCCACCACTTCATACGCAGCAATGCAGTCACCCAACCCAGGGTTTTGAGCTTGTCCTTAGGCATCAACAGTGTATTTCCATTCATTCCAGAATGCTTCAGGAGCATGGAGAATTGTTCTCAGAAATTATTGCTCTGAATGGAGGTTGTAGATCAGAGGAGTCTTTAAGTTACGATCTCTGGAGAATGATGATTGTGGGAACTAGTAAAAGCCCTTCATCACCATGAGATTGAGTTCCCTGAAAGCAGGAGCTGTGTCCTTTCCATATTCCCTGTACAGAACACCAGTCAGGACACAAATGAAGTTCTGAGTGTACTTTATTGAAGTTGTGTTTCCTACTTTCAAGCTTTTTATTTTTTAATCCATTGTGCTAGGTGATTCACAAAACATTGTCAATAATGTGAAGTAACTGCTATACTTACTTACAAAGTACTTGTGAGGAAATTGGTGCTCATGAAGTTGTATAAATGCCCAGAGTTACACAGGCAGCGACTGGCAGAGCCCTGAGAAACTCTTGCTCTTCAGTGTCATGTCGCTTTTCAGAGAAAGAGACATGTAAGAACAGTGATCATGGAAAGACACTGGGCGACCTTCTGGGGAAGTAAAAATAAAATCTCCTACCAATCCAGAACACCTCTCCACAAAGGAAGAAA
This sequence comes from Rhinoceros unicornis, assembly GCA_028646465.1. Taxonomy (NCBI): domain Eukaryota; kingdom Metazoa; phylum Chordata; class Mammalia; order Perissodactyla; family Rhinocerotidae; genus Rhinoceros; species Rhinoceros unicornis. The sequence goes on along the minus strand of CM053518.1, from coordinate 69,207,097 downwards.
AGAAAGAAAACAGTTTTACACTTGAATAAGCATTAAACCGGAATGTAATGTGCGTCACAGGCAATTTGTTAGAGGGATTGCAGAGAGAAAGAAATTTTACCCCTTTATACAGCCAAAAAGATACATTTTCTCATTACATACATTTTCTCAAGATAAACAATAACAAGTCCTTAAGTAAGAGGACTTGACAGCACTATTTGTCATAGTTTCTCCTCAGTTTACCTACTAACTGGGGGAGCCACCTGGGTCTGCTAATTGTCTTTATCTGAACGAAATAGTTCTTATATCTTTACGACAGGAGGCAAGTTTGCAACTTAGAGCGAGGTGCCTGCTGAATGTAGGCTCCTCCCTTCTGCAGAAACAGGGCGACAGGGGCACTATCCTCCTTGATGATACATTTCAAAGAGATGGTTCCCAGGTGCTTGAGAAAAACATTCCTGGATTGTAAAACTGGCAAGAAGCTTATTAAGCTTTTTAAAAGATTTACACACATCACAAAGGGACAGGGAAACAATTCATAATTACAAGTTTTCTAAAGTAACTACTCTAAGAAGAGGGAGGGGGACAATGTCTTTCTCTTTTTATATAAGGGAAAATTAAAACTTATTTTTCTTATTTTTAATTTATATTTACCCTTACAATTTTCAAAACGAAGTCCCGTGTAATAAAACTTTCAGGGGATGCCTTTGGAATAGGTTACTAGGGTATAGGAGGTTGAAAACAAGAAAAACAAATAACTTTTAGAATCTAAAAGTAAGAAAAATGTAAGACCATAGTTCCCAATTTTTTGCATGGAAATTTATATTTTCTCTGATTGAAAGACTTAGGATGAAAAACTGAATTCCATGGTCTCTGGTGAGTGTAAGAAATTGATGGAAATTTTAAAATGGGTCCTCTCTGAGTGGAAGATGAACTTTTATTTCTTAATTAAAAAATCAGAGGAACATTAATACTTCAAGAAATACATATGATCAATATGAATGCAGGTCCCTTGTTTGTATAGACATAGCACTTTGTTCATATCTTTTTTCCACACTTACACATGGACAAGAAAATCACAAAGCCATGTTATGTCAATCCTCCCACAATTAGAGTTGTGTTTAGCTGCAAGTAATAAAAAATCAACCAAATAATGGTTTATTAAAATTTTTCCTGCAAAAATAATCTGGGGGAGGGATTTGACTTGGCATCTGGAGGACGATCACGCATGGGATTGGGGAGGGGGGTTCTGCTTGTGCTTTGTTTTATGGTAAAGTTGTCACTTCCATGTTTGTTTCAGCAAGACCAAAAGTTGTAAAGGGGGACAGGGAAGTGTGGTGCCTATACCAAGAGAGCAAAAACATCACAGGAAATCCCTGGCAGGTTTCTGATTAGGTCTCATGGGTCAGAACAGTGCTGGCCGCAACCCTTAGTTGTAAGAAAGGATGTGAAATGCAGTGTGAGTTTTTTCTTTTTTTTTGAAAACTGGGTATGTAGTTGCCCAAATCAAAATCAAGAATTCTGTTCACAAGGAAGCAGAAGAGAATGGTGATTAGGTTGGCCACTTGCAGTGTCTGCCTTTCTGACTACTAAAGTGGGGATTCAGAATATTAGGCAGAGATTAACTCACTCTTCCTTGAGGAAGTTCAGTGGAAGTTTCACAGTAGGGATAACATCTATTTAGAGGCATTTATAATAACATTATTTACAAGGACATTTATTGAGTACATATGTTGTACCTGGGACTTCATATAATTTTGTATATTTTATCTCATTTAATTCATAGCAACTCAGCAAGATAGGTGTTCTCGTAACATGTATTTATGAGGAAGCTTAGATGAAAATGAATAATTGCCCAAGGACACAGGGATAGAAAATCTCAAATACAGGATTTAAACCTGGGTTATTGTGACTCCAAAACTCATGTGCTTGGTATTATTTTTTCTTGTTTTAGAGAAGAAATAGGAATTCTTCAAATATAAAAATGGACCAATGGGGGGCCGGCTCTGTGGCCACATGCTCCACTTCTGCAGCCTGGGTTCACAGGTTCTGATCCCAGGAGTGGACCTACTCCATTCATCAGCCATGTTGTGAAGGCATCCTGCATACAAAATAGAGGAAGATTGGCACAGATGTTAGCTCAGGGTTAATCTTCCTCAAGCAAAAAAAGGAGGAATATTGCCAAGGGATATTAGCTAGAGGTGAATCTTCCTCACCAAAAAAAATAAAATAAAATAAAAAATGGGCCAGTGGAAGGCTTGAAGGTAGAAATAACTGTCAAATTCCATCTTCTTCAGCCTTGAAAATTTGAAATTCTTGATATCTGCCATTTAAAGTCTCATCCCCAAGCACACCGTGTGCAGACACAGGCTATTGTAGTTAATGTTTGAGCAGTTTCAGAATCACCAACTGGGGATATTGCTTTGGAATCAGAGTTGGATGTTAATGAAGTACACTTGGGGCTTTTTTCTGTCAAAAAAAGCAGCAACTTTCTTCCAATCATTCTTTACTATACTACAGTTTAATAGACTGAGAACATAGCATTTTCATCAACTCCAGAGATCTAGAATAAAGCTGGGAAATCATCCATTTCTGACTCCTTGTACTATACATTCCTGGCTGTGGTCTTTACGAAAATAGAATGACCAGTCGAAACTCTGATACATTCTGTCTAATATCTTCCATGTGTCCCTCCATATCAACTCTCTTCATCACCCCAGTGTCTACACTGGAGAGGTGTAGACACATATTTTTACCACTTCAAACAGTGAGCTACATTTTCAGGAGTTTGTCTTATAACAGAGGGATCTTTTTCTCCAGTGTATGTGGGATATTTTCTTGAAAAGCATTGGAAATGGTTCCATGAGCAGTGAGGTTGTTATCATTGTTCATGCCAAGAGGTATGGGAGGAGGAGCTGGAGGAAGGTGGCAGCAGTATGAGAGGGGGCCTGCAACAGGGTTTGGGTGCAGGCAGCAGGTGCCCCAGGAGCACTGTGCCTCTGTGCAGAGGCAGATGCCTGCATCCCCAGGGTGGGCTGCAGCGATGAGCAGGGAGCTGTCCTTCCTTTCCTTACCAAACTGAGCTCTTAGTCTCTTCTGCTCCTTCATTTCTCCACCCTTAGCTAATGCCATCAAGAGGACAAGACCTCCCCCAGGCTCCTGCCTGTACCACTGAAAGCTGGTAAAAATGCTTGAGGAGTTACAGTACATGGTGAAATTTTCTCCCTCCTGGATGCTTAGAAACCGAGGACTCTGCTCCAGCTGCTGGGTGCTCTCCCCTGTTCAGAAACAAGGAAGGCACCAGGAAAGGGAATTAGGGACTTTTCAACAACCTGAAATGATTTTTCCTCCCTCTTTCCCCCCTTCTCCCTCCCTACTCTCTCTTTCTTCCTTCCTTCTTTAATTCTTCCTTTTACACTTTACCATAAAATAACCTGCCCTCAAGGATTTTTCCATCTCCTTAGGACTTCCTGTTAATGTAACTGGGAACTTCTCAAACTCATATGCCAATTGAATCCAAAGGATCAATACTGAGAATTTCAGGAGCATTTTTTCTTCCTATCACGTGATGGCCCTGTTCACTGACTTTAACTGCCCTGGTAAGATCCTGTCCTAAAAGAGGCTTTTTTGGGTTAGAGGAACACTTGCCACCCACTTAGATATGAATAAAAAGGCTGAGGCCTCTGTGTGGCACCCAATTGAATCATTCATCCTCCAACCTCCCCTTTCTCCAACCTAACACTCTGATTTGACTCTGAGAAGGAACTTTCCTTTTGAAATTCCCCCCTCCTGTGGAGAGAGAGAAAAGTGATTTACATTCAATAATGCTTCTGTTTCTTCCAATTTCATTTGGTATGCACAAGTATCAAGATTTAAATAGCGTCTAATGACCTTATTTGGAAATAGAAAATATGTTCTTTTAAAAATAGATCATTTCAGCCACAATAACAGAAGATAAAGGAAATATTAGCCTATCGTTTCTGGTATCCTCAACAAGCATGTTGAGCAGTATGGTGTCTGTAAACTGTATTTGTAAGTGTATGTGTGTTTTGTTGTATATGAAACTATATTACATTTTCTGGGTCATATGGCATGGGTAAGTACCTTGTCATAAACTTCTTTTTACCAAATTAAACGTGCATAACCCCGCCATGTGTTATTTAATTTAGAACACTTTTCTGATATCCTACTGTGTTACTCTGCATTAGGTCCATGGTTCACGACTATCCAAGTCCTCAACGTACTGTATTGTGATTGCTGGCTTCACCTACAAGTTCTTTGATGAAAAGCTTGTGCCATTTTCACTTTTGTGACCCTAGCAATGACTAGGCAGAAAAACATTAATATATAGTTAACAAATTATTGAATTAATGTGCAAAAGTATTAGTATATGTGCATTAGTATAGTGATTCAAGTATCTAGATACTGTGGTGTGGGTGCAGTGTGCATTCAACTACCACAAAATCTTGGGTAAATGACATCATGTTTGTTTTAGCTACTGCTTATACTCATTAGTAAAAATAATCAGTGTTGGCCATGTGACTATTTGTTAATATCCCAAATGGGATAATGCTAATGTCTATGAATTTTTTTTTTTTTAATTTTTGCTCTGAGTAGAGTGTGTAGGAATCCAGATTCCTCAGGTAGGGCTTAAAACGGAGGGGTCACTCTTAATCTTTTGAGGCTGATGAGAAAAATAAAAGGGCTGCTTAAGGATCACAAGCTATTGGCTGATTTTTTGAGGAATCGTATAACCCAACACTTTAGTTATAAGTATAGATTTCTTTCCAAAGTGGAGTTATTGGTTTAGCTTCCAGGTAGGGATGAGAATAAACTTTCCCTGACACTGGGTATAAATTTCATAGACATTACACTTACTGGGAATACAGAAGGATCTTCTTTTAGTGCCCAAGTCTCCTGACTCCTTCATCCAGAATAAGAGCCCTGCTGTGGTTTACAAAGGGTCATGGAATCCAGGACAGCGTGAGTGGGGCATATCTTCTTCCTGAGATTATGACTGAAGTAAGAATTTCCAGGTGTAAGGTAGGGAAACAGGGTCATGGATTGGCCTCAGGGATATAATGAAGTAGAGGTATCTTCACTTGTTCCTACCGTAGAAAATTTCCAGCTCACCTGAGCATAAACCGGTTCTCATTAATCAGTGCACTTGCCAAAAGTGTGCTGTGTTCAAGCTGTAGGCCCCTGTACTGAATGCTACTTGTATGTCAGGGATAGTGATAACAGATGGGATTAAAGAGAATAACAAGAAAGAGCACCTATCCTTGAGGAACTTGGGCTCGTGAAGAGGTAAGAACCAAAAGAAATATTCATAACATGGTAGATAGGTACTGTTGCAAAACTATGCACAGAACATTAAAAGAGGGAGAGGGAAAATAAATGTAACTTAGATAACTTGGAAAAAGCTTTTTAAAAGTAAATGTGACATTTAATGAGCCTTGAAGATTGAGTAGAATTTTGCCAACTTTAGAAATGAATGATAAAAAAAAGAAGAAAAGATTAGTGGGAGTTTATTTGATATGGCTGATGTATAGAAATCATTAGGTAATTATGGGGATGAGGATGAGAAGTTATTGGCAGTAAGAATGTAGATGGCCCCACAAACCTTGATTTTTACTCTTGGGTAATTGGGAGCTATAGAACGTCCTGAAATAGGATAGTGATCTAATCGGATGTGTGTTTTAGAATGATGACTCCAGGGATTATGATAGATTGGAGAGGTATGAGCTAAGCAGTAGGGGATACACCTAATAAGTTATTCCAATCAACCAGGTGAGAGATAATGAGAACCAGGGCCAGGATAGTAACAAAGGGCTTGAAAAGTAGTGGTTGAATATGAGAAATATTTAAAAGAAAGACTTGACGTGACTTGGTGTATCAGTCAACTTTGTACAAACAACCTCAAAATCTCAGTGGCTCACAGGAACAAAGTGTAATTAGTTGTTCATGATATGTTAGTTGTGGATCAGTTGTAATTCTGACACGCTGAGGCTCTGGTCCTGGCCACAAGTGGATTCAGATCTGCTCCCATGAGTTGTCTTTTCATTCTTGACCTTGAGTCTGTTCCATATTGTGGAATAAAAGCTGAAAGAACAACCAACACATGGGGGAAAAAACAAAAGGAGCCAAACCTTGTGAATATATTTAGTTTTTGCTTTGATATGGCATATCTCCTATCCACTCACATTCCATTGGTCAGAGCTAGTTATATCGCCAAGTCCAAACTCAACAGTGTGGGAAAGTACAAGAAATATACTCTGGCTCAAGGTTAGCATGGCAAGAGTGGGAAAGAACAGAGTTGTCAACAAATAATACAATGTACTACTCTTGGAAATGAGCTATGTGAGAGTGAGCTCAAAGGGCACTTTGAGGTTAACCAACTTATGAGGAAAAAGGTATGTTAACTTGACTCTAAAGTCTTTAAGAGGAGTTTTTGTGAAGACCTAGGAGAAATTAAGAATAATAACAAGTTTTGCTTTTCCCATCTCTCTTTTTTGTTCTCTCTTTATGTGTTGAAGGACATGCTTTCAATGAACTAGTTGCTCATATTAAGGGCTTCTTTTGTAAGATCTTTCCCCCTTTATAAGAGGAGATGGCTCTGCCCTGGTGATGAAAGGTCTGTGGCTCATAAGTTCCCAGGTCTGTACTCAAATATATTGTCCAGGAAGCCATGATAATGAGGCAAATATTATTTTTTAAGTGTAGTTTTTATTATTGTCCAATTTTCCTCAACTCCATGTGACTACATTATTAACAAAGCTTAAAGACTAGAATCCACCATATCAAACATGTGACCTAATAATTGAAACTCAAAAATTTCCCTCTACACCCCCTAGCAAGCAGAAACATTTGTTTGGCTGATTTACAGCCATTCAGAATGGTCTAGAATCATGCCGTAAAGTCACTGTACTCCATATTTCTGTTTTCATTCCATAGGCATCAGAGCAACCTACAAAAGAGCCAGATTGGGCTTTATTTTTCCATTTTCTGACTTTTCAGAACTGTCCTCTGGCTCCTTTCTTTGCATTTCTAAAACTCCCCAAACTTGTAGTTCAACTGAAGCCAAGCCATAGAGTCTCAAAGAAAACTCCCAGGAGCTTTCTTAATAGCCCTCACACCCAAATTTGGTGAGATTTTCTTTAGGATGATGATCTCGATTAATGTTTTTCTCCTTCCCTGACTTGTTGTGCTCCGTCAGGTACTATTGAGTTGTGAGTACTATATCATCCGTTTCTCATGAACTATGTTATTCACAATATTTGACAGAATGAAATCATTCTATTAAGCTCTTCATATTCTGAGGTGAAACGGAATCACTATTAACTTTGGTCAATTGTTTAAGAAATGTTTCTCTCATAAATGTACCCATTATAAAGGAATCCATCTGTAATCAGATACAGTCATGTGTTGCATAATGACGTTTCAGTCAACAATGGGCTGCATATGCAATAGCTGTCCCATAATGTTAGTACCATGTGGCCTAGGTGTGGAGTAGGCTATACCATCTAGGTTTGTGTAAGTCCACTCCATGATGTTCACACAAAGATCAAATCACATAATGACACATGTCTCAGAATGTATCTTTGTCGTTAAGTGACACGTGACTGTATTAAAAAGAAAATAAAAACTGGTCATGCTCAAACAGCAAAATTCTCTCTCTCGGTACACAATGAAAAGAAGTGTAGCTCCGTAGGACTACAGGTAAAAAAATACTTTCATTCCTGGTTGAATGAGCAAGCCATTTCTCTAGTATTTGACTTGCCAACTCATTATATTCATTCAATAACCACAGTTATAGGCACTGTGCTAGGTTTGGGGGATATAAATTTGACAAGACACTGTCTCCGCCTTCTAGGTCCTCACAATCCAAAGGCGCTATTGTCAAAAACAACTTTTAAAATTAATGTGTTAGAAAAGATCTACACTAGCATTACAGGCGAACATAGGAAATGTGTTATTACATTACATATGCTAAAAATTGGGTCATTGAGAAAGACTTTATTCTAGGCTTAGAGAGCCAGCCCAACAAAAATTCAGTTGCGGGGAACCTTCCCATTTGCCCTTACACACTGATGTTGAGCTAAATGAGAAGCAAGAGAAATAAAGTAGTCCTTTGCAGGCTGGGCTAGAGATAATGGGGCTGGGGTCAAGTGTTGGGATATTTCCCCCATTTCTCAGAACTTAAATGGAACCACCAACCACAACACTGAGTCCCTCAGAAACACACAGTGTGAGCTCCTTGGCCCATGTGGACAATTCTCCTTTCACTCTGAGTCCTCCCCTGGGAGCCACCGGTGCTGATGATGGTGGTGGAGAGAACCTGGATTCAAGGGGCCAGTTATGTGTAAGCCTCTTCTCAGCGTCACAAAACTCCTCAGTGGCACTCAGGACTCATCAAAACAGACAGAATAGTGAATATAAAAAAAAATATATTAGCAAAATGTTTTGGGTGTTGGAGTTGGAGTCAGGCATACTTAGATTAAAACTGCATTATTTCTATTTACCAGCTAAGTCACGTCAAACAATTTATTTAATCCACTCATGTAATAGTTTCCTATTCAGCAGAACAGGCCTTACATTACCTATTCCATGGGTATGTCTTGGGGATACATTGAAATTATGTATATAAGGCCTGATTGTGTCTCAATCAACCTATTTAGATGATTGCCTATTGAGGTGATTCATCTCTACTCCTCCCATTAATCCTCAACAGGCACTTAGCAAAAGGCCAAGCTTGGTCCTTATCCAGAAAAATCCAAGAACACATCAGCAGCAGCAGCGACATTCATCTTAAAGGAAAAACAACCAGACTGTGTGTGTCCTGCCCTGTGATAAGGGTTACGTGAGGAGGTGGGACAAACAAACAAAAAAAATCCAACTAGCCACCTTTTCCCTTTTTAATCAACTGGTATACAAAGTACCCAATTAGTTCAAGACATAGGTATTTTTGACTTGGTAAACTGGATAAACTGTATATACAACTAGCAGTGCTTTGGACTCTTCTAAACACTTTATATAAATCAACTCATTTAATCCTCCCAACAACACTGGGAGGTAGCTAATATTATTCCCATTTTTTTTTTTTTTTGGATGAGGAAATTGAAGCACAGAGAGGTTAATTAACCTTCCCAAGATCATATGACTAGTAAGCAACAGAGCCAGGCTCCAAATCTAGGCAGTGCAGCTAAAGAATGCACAAACTTAACCACCTTAGGATACTGCTTCTCAGATAGTGTAAACCTTGCTGTGAGAGGCTGGAAGACCAGTAGCACCAATATCAACTGGGAGCATATTAAAAATGCAGACTTTCAGGCCCTCCTGAATCATAACCTGTACTTTAACAAGATCCCCAAGTGATCTACATCAAACTCTGAGAAGCTGTGAAGTAAAAGTGGTACAGGAACAGCCCCAGATCACTGTGCTAATTGTGAGAATAAATATGCATCCAAGCTGGGTGCTTGATGAAAGAGAGACACATATGTACTCACTTATTATAACTCCCTGGAGTTTTATAGATATTCTAATGCACACTTCCCTTCAAGTAGCTGTTGATATTCTTTCCTTGACCCACTTCTTCAACTCAACCACTGAAATATTTTTATTCCCTCACGTCTGTAATGCGCATGCTGGGGACATCATGCATTTTAATCTTCTCAACTTTTGCCTAGGAAAATCTATTCTATCTCCTTTTACCCAAGGCTGAGATTGAATCTTCTTATTCCAAGGAAAACATCTTTTATTTTACTCAACTTATTCAAGTCAACGAGTAGCTCTACATAATCTCAAAATTCTTAAAACGACTTCAGTGCAAAGGGTTAGAGCTTAATTTTGAAATCTAGAGTTTAATGCCCTTGGGTGTTCATAGATGCTATAAATTAATTAACTGGCCTGTGTTCCTGGTTAAATCATCAAAACAACTCTCTCTAAATCTATTGTATATGAATAACTGTACATCTTTAGCAACCCCTGAATATATTGCAACTTAGTGTATAATCCATTTTAGATGTAGTCTACATTTTACTTCATCCATACAATGAGGCTCATATCATCATGTATATGATTTTTATTAGTCTCGTATTATTCGATAAATGGACATCTTCATTTTAGAAGATACATTAAAGTATCTTCTAAAGTAGAGTAGGTGAATCTGTCCCCACAGGATAGAGGTGGAAGCCTGTCTAAGATCACAGAGGAGGGATGGATGGACCAGAGTCAGAAGTCAGTTTCCTCTTGCCTGCTCATTTTGGGGCAACACAGAGAGGCAAAAAAGGGAAATGGTGAGACCGGACAAAGAAAGAAAATGTCCATGTTGATGAATTAGAAGAAACTAGAAAAGAAGTAACCAGAAGTTAGATCAGCACTGCATCTACTGGTAGGATTTATTGAGATTTAGGCCTAAATCTGTGTGTGTGTGTGTGTGTGTGTGTGTGTGTGCATAAGTAAGGAAAAGTCACATTGCAGGCCCCATTCATGCAGGGTCAGGAAATAAGGTAATATTACCAAGATTTAGGGGATAGGAAACTACGGAAAGCCACTATTACAACTCAGTGTACAGGCTTGAGTGACCTAGAGTGTCATATTACATAAGGTCAAAAAATGAGAGGATAGACTGAGTTTCTGACATGGCTGATACACAGGAAGAGAGGTTGATAATAGTCCATATTAAGGCACAGCTATGTTATTGAATGCTATGCATTTGCATTTTGAGATCTTTTTTGCAGACTATTAAAATATTTGATTTAGGGCCGGCCCCATGGCTTAGCAGTGAAGTGTGTACACTCCGCTACTGGCGGCCCGGGTTCAGTCCCCGGCGCACACCGACGCACCGCTTCTCCGGCCATGCTGAGGCCGCGTCCCACATACAGCAACTAGAAGGATGTGCAGCTATGACATACAACTATACACTGGGGCTTTGGGGAAGAAAAAAAGGAGGAGGATTGGCAATAGATGTTAGCTCAGAGCCGGTCTTCCTCAGCAAAAAGAGGATTGGCACGGATGTTAGCTCAGGGCTGATCTCTCTCACTAAAAAATGAAATAAATAAAATAAATAAAATAAAATAAAAATTAAAATATTTGATTTACTAAGGTTGCTTTTCCAAAACACCTGTTTAGGACAAGTTTGCTGCCCCGATGCTGGATGCCACAACCCCAGCAGCAGGACTGGGGACAGGCTGCAGGTGCCAAAAGAACACAGAACACAGAGGCAGGTGGTTGAGTCTCAGACTGGGAGACTGAAATGTGGAAGAAGCTCTGAACCTCCTTAATAGTAAGGGTAGCTCTTAGTTTCTCTCTTCCTTTTCACCCCAACTTAAATTTATTACAAACAGGATATTGGCAGTCCTTCCTGGGATTCTGGTTAAAGTATAAAAAGAAACAGGAATAGGAACTTTCATCTTCCTCCCCCTTTGGCATACAGGGATCAAGTACTCTGCTCCCTGTTGATGGGCAAGACAGCATAAGACATAAATTTGATCTCACTACAGACTTTATATCTTTTTTATATCCTTCTTTTGGGGAATCCTGGATAATCACAATGAACATGACTGTGCTACATCCATTAGTCTGTTGGGAAAAATCTTTGACAGCTTCTGTGCTCACATCCAAGGTGTAGCCACAAGATCCCAGCTGAGGACTCCAGGGTCTTCTCCATTTGTTCTGGCCAAGAATCCAAACCTAAGATGCTCTAAAGTTCTGAACTGTTGACATCTTATACTTCAAGACACAGAATTGCGTGTGTGGCTGTGAAGAGAATCAGAGACAAGCTCCCTCTTTGCCCAATAATCCTTCACACAAACTGATTTAACTACAAAGGGTGTCACTGAAGTCTGTGGGTGAAAACACAAACATGACCCTTTTAGGGGGATTCATAAATACTCAAGATATTATCCAATGTACCGTAAACTATTTCTGTGAGGCGGGTATTCCAAGTAGAAGGCTTCTGTTTTTCATGTTTCTGGGGCCCCGAGAATCTTTTGCAAGCCTGGGAAATCTTCCTACAGTTGCCAAATAGCCTTCCCGTGCTGGGTTTTACTAATTCTTAGAAAATTGTCAAGAAACAACGACCTGACCCCTGCTGCTCCTGGACCTCCAGACCTTACTCTTCTGCCCTGACAAAGCCACTTTCTCCACCTATTTCTGACTACAAACCCTCTTCTAACTCTACCACTTCCATAAACACTGTACATTCCTGAATGAATTTAGATTTTTCAAGATGAGCCAGAAAGCCCTCTAGGCAAACACAGCTTTCTTGCCAGACATCATCATTTACATGTCGCCTCACAGAGACACCATCTGCCTGAACAGAAGAGAGGAGAAACATACAACAAGAAAAGAAACACAAGTTAATATAGCAAAATAGTAGGAAACTCCATTTATGTATATATAAAAAATATACACATATGAACACACACACATAAATGTGTATATATATGTATATATATACTTTTCCATCATATCAAAGTTTTAGAATTTGTTAACATACAGTAATGTTAAAAGTGATATTTTGTGAAAAATGATTTTTCTTCCATATCTTTATCTGCCATTTTTTCATTTTAAATTATGTTTATTTGTGTCTTCTTTTTTTTCTTTTTTTATTAAGCACTCCAGTGAGAGAGAGGTTTATCTACTTTGTTTCAGGATCCAATTTTTAAAAAGTTATTCACCAGTGGCTGGCCTGGTGGTGTAGTGGTTAAGTTCACATGCTCTGCTGCAGTGGCCTAGGATTCACAGGTTCAGATCCCAGGTGCAGACCTATGCACTGCTTATCAAGCCATGCTATGGCAGTATCCCACATATAAAGTAGAGGAAGATGGTCACAGATGTTAGCCCAGGGCCAATCTTCCTCAGCAAAAAGAGGAGGATTGGCAATGGATGTCAGCTCAGGGCTAATCTTCCTCACCCAACAACAACAAAAAAATTACTTGTGAATTCTATTTTTTTCTCACCAAGTTATGCTTTCACATTTATTAATACTATTTCCATGCTTTCCTTAGATTTGTTTTGTTTTTCTTCTAACTTCTTGATTTGCATGCTTTCTCATTTTTTACTTTCTTTATTGGTAGTGAAAGTGATGTGAAGTGAAAGATTTTAATATCATCAACATTATCATTATTACCCGGTCACTTGACCATGGAAGTATGCCCTAGATGGGCTTTCTTGTCAAAGAGAAAGAGTAAGCATTCTGACCTTGGGAAAGCATTTTGTGTGTATATTCTCAACTGCCTTCCCAGGCTGTGTGCTCTCTGTCACGGAGCTATTTCACAGAAGCAGACTCACCTGTCACTCTGTGTGTGTCTCAGAGCACAGTCATCTCTCTGGTTCATTCTGGGCAGGCTCAGGTTGCTGGAATTTCTGTCTGCAACAATTGACATAGAGGCCATGTCATTTAAAAGCCAGTACACTATCTTTTAGAGCAGTTTTAGGCTTACAGAAAAATTCAGCGGAAGCACAGAGAGTTCCTATATATCCCTCTACCCCCACCCACAGGAAAAAAATTTGATTTTCATACTCCTACAGATTAAATAGAATACAGAAAATATAATTTTTTTTTGGTTCTACCATGTTTAATAATGCTTTTGACAGTTAAATAAGATGTCAGCATGTTGTTATAAGGTTATATGGGATGCATTCAGCAAAATTAAAAAAAATGTGGGCACACTGCAATGGAGAGAACTTCTTACATCCACTCCATTCTGTACCTATGAGCTCCTGGGATGCTGGTCCCTGCTAATCTGTGGCCTAGCTTGAGTTGTGGTTTCCCCTCTCAGCCTTATTTATTTCTCAGATTGACCCACTGCATGACTTGAATATTCTTGTGCCTGTCTCTTCGAAGGCTAAGGGAAAGCACAGTGGTGTAGTTACATGTGACAGTTAGCGATGTCCCACCTCAGGTGAAAACATGTAGACGTACTGTAGGGTACCCCATAATGTTCTGATGTAATTCGTCATGTGTATATCACATATATTTTGCAGCAGATCATCTTCATAACTGGTAATTTTTAAAAAGATAGAGGAAGAAATATTTCCTGTACCCTCTCTAAGATCATTACTGTAACAGGAAGTTTTATGACCTGCTCCAGAATTGTGGCATCTGATGCAAATAGACGTGATCTCAATTTAATCGTTGAGCCTAGGAAAGCAACACAACTTGTAAAAGGCATAACGTTTTCTAGTTGGGTACCTGGTACAGTAAGAGCAGAAAACACTCTAGTTTGCCTGAACTCAATACAGACAAGTGCTTCCTGGATTGCTGAGATTTTTCTTTTGTATGTAGAACATCGTCACCTGAGACATGCCGAAGGAGGAGATATGCTTATTGATTTGAGACTTTTTTCTTTTTCTAATGTAAACACCTACTGGTATAAATTTCCTTCTATGCAATGCTTTCTGTTGTTTAGTGGAGTGTTCTATAAATATCAATAAGTATATATTGGTTGATAGTGTTGTGCAAGTCAGCTGCATTCTTGCTAATTTCTGACTACTTGTTCTATTACTTATTGAGCAACAAAGCTTAAGATCGCCAAGTGTAATTGCAAATTTGTCTATTTTTCCTTTTGGCTTTAACAGTTTTATCTTCAAGTATTTCAAAGCTCTGTTGTTAAGTGCATGCACATTAACACTGTTATATCTTTTTAATAAGTTGGTCCATTTATAATTATGTAATAGCCTTCTTTATTTCTGTAATATTTATTTTTCTGAAGGCTAATTTGTCTGACATTAATATAGCCTTTCCAGATTAGTGTTCGCATGGATATCTTTTTCCATACTTTTACTTTTAAGCTATCTATGTCATTATATTTAAAGTGGGTGTCAGAGTAATTCACTTAAGAGATGAAGGTGGCTTGACCAAAGAGGCAGCAGTGGAGATAGTGGCAGGGGTTAGATTATGGGTTAATTTTTAAGATAGGGCCAACTGGATTTCATGACGGATTGAAAGTGTTGACCTTAAACAATAGACAGCCAGTTATTTCTCCAGAAAATAATGGGTTTATTTGGGATCAGCAAAGAATTACAATTTGGGGTCTGCAACAACATTGAGCCACCTGCACGTCCCTCAGCAGCAAGAGAAGAGAAACTCTTTTATAGAGGGGAGGAGGAAGTTGGGAGGGCCATTGTAAACAAAGAGTCCATTGGAGGAATTGAGAGCTTGATGTGTAGTGGCTTTTCATTGGCTGAGCTGGGACAGTGTCTCATTGGCTGAGCTTCTTGCTGCTCAAGAAGAGGAAGTCTGTCTTCTTCCTGTTGGGCTCTGCTATCCACACGGGGTGTGAAAGTTCCCCCTTTTGGCCTCTTGACTCCAAATTAGTGAGGTTTCTGTTTAATAATTTGACAGACTTAAGCAGTGAGAGAAAAACAAGAGTCAAAGATACTCTGAGGTTATGACTAGAGATACTGAAAGAATGGAGGTGCTGTCAATTGAAAAGCATAAGATAGTGGTAGGAGCATGCTGGAGGTGAGCTCGGAAGGCGAAACATCAGAAGTCAGTATTGGTCACATTTAATTAGAATCCTGAGCCTCTACAATGCAGTATTTCCAAGTAGAAGGAGAATATCCACACAAGTTTGTCTGTGCTAGGTCTTGTTTAACATGACCCAGTAGTAAAAGAAGGAACACATTGAAGTTCCTTTTTACCCTACGGGCCAAGCACTCCCAGAGCTCTGCTCCCCACCCTGCTCACTTTCATCACATGAAAGACCTTGCTAAAAACAGATCAGGCTGTGTCCTTGAGTCTCTGAAAACCCCAATGTCTCAGGAGGTTTGCGTTCAGCTCCCCCTGCAGTCTCAGTCACTGTGTCACACAGAGCACAGAAGTACTCAGCCGAGTCACTCCAATGGGCTGACGTTTTCCTCAGGTGGAAGGAGGTTTCACTCTGCTTAAATTCAGCCTGGAAACCTTTGATGCCTTTAACCAGGGTGGCCCCTGTTATGTACTTGAGGAGCAGCTGGAGGCCTTGGCTGGGGTACTGAACGTACCAGAAGAGATAAAGAGTTCCGCTATAGGAATAGTTGCACCTCAGCTCAAGACGGTCTCCTTCAGAGACAGTGATGTAGTCATCAGGTTGGGTCACTGACTGGGCTCTGGTTCCTCCTGAAACATCAATGCTGAGTCAGTGAGACCAGGACAGACAGACCTACCTGTAATGAGACATTGTTTATTCAGATTCCAGTAGGAACAATGTTCCTTCTGTGGAGGCAGGATCATGGAATACAATGGTACTTACTCACTGTGAAGAGCGTTCCAAGCAGCAGAACGGTTATTGAGAACATGGCTGGCCAGTGAGGAAGGAGAGAGCTATATTCTGGAAGATGTTCCCTGAGGATCAGGAAGGAATGTGCCCAAGTATGTTGAGTCCTTGTAACTGGGAAAATCTGAAATTCAAGAGACCCCTATTTAGGCAAGTTCTACAGACTATTAGTAAGAGATGCTTCCTTGGCAGTGACTGCTCCTGGTGTTGAGCCTACTCAGAGTGTACCCCTCAGTAAGCTGTGAGGTAAAGAAGCTCATCGGAGTAAGGTAGAACTTTAATAGGGGAGACATATCCAGTTTATACAATATCACCCTCTGGAGGTCAAATATAGAAACAAACGGAGTCTTAAGGTTTTTGTGCCCCATCTCCTTCCTGCTCCCATCTAGGTTTAAATTTCTTAACATTATCGTCTGATGAGAGTGTTTTCAGGAGTCTACTTATTAAGAGGATATTTTAATCTTATGAATTAAGTAGCCTTACTTAATCCTATGAAGTAAATCATATTATCATCCTCATGTATAAATGAGGAAAATGAAGAATGGAAGGAAGGATGCAAATTGTCCAAGGTCACAGTAAGTGACAACTGGAATTTGTCCCATTAGTATGACTTAAGAATCCACATTATTAACCACTGATAATTTAGCACTATAGCCCTGTAGAGTAGATATTATCCTCACTTAATGGAAGGAGAATCAAGTCTTTATGAAGTTAAACAATTTGACCAAGGACACACAAGGACTATAACTAATTCTGTTAGACTCTAAGCCCAGCTCCTTACCTCCTATGTTGTCTATGATATAGTACCACCCTTTAGGAGCAGATGTAATTTCACCATGACAAACACTCAGAACAAAACTGAGAAGAGAATAGAAACTAAAGACAATCCCCAAGGAACCCAAACACCGAATGGATGGGCAGTGGGAAAAGTATCAAAGAGACATCAGAGGGTAATCCAGAGCAGTACATGGTGAATCAGAAATGACTGATGTCCTAAAAGAGAAAGGAAAAGGAGTTTTAAGAAGGAAGGGATGTGCAACAGAAAATGTTGAAGAAATGTCTATCCAGAGAGATGATAACTAAAAGTGTCCATTGATTTTTAACAGCACAAAGATCATGATTTGAGTCTTTTCAGCAGAAGCTAAACTGCTGTGGGATGAGGAACGGCGATGAGACAATGAACAGAAAATCTGAATATAGAAGTCTCTTTCCAGAGGTTGAACTCTGAAGGGGAGGAAAAAGACATAGTGTTAACTAGACAAGGATGTTGCAGTGGTAATAGAAGGGTTTTTAAAGATTGGGGCATATTAACATGCTTTTGGAAAGATCTATAAGCAATGGATCAAAGTCCGGAGGAGAAAGATAGGATTAAAACACGGACCAGAGGCAGAAGGACCAAGTTTTGGTACAAGGAGGAACAGTTATTTCCAATTTTGGGGAATCAAGGAGGAAAAGATTGGCGTATATTCCTGTAATTTTTCAGGGTGTGAAGGCAGAAAGTTTCTGAAACACCTGTTAATTTTTAATGGAATGTTTTTTATTCGTATGAATAGAAATTAAGTGCCTCCCAAGAGAGGGAATGCAGGAGGTTCTGGGTTAGGGAGTCTGAGGAGTATGAGAACTTTTGAAATAGTAGGAAATGACAATGGGAGACAATCATAGAGAAAAATAATACTTTCCTGGCAACACTGTGGGCCTAGTTAGTGTTGAAGATGACAACAGGTTTCAATGACACCAGTCTGCACCCCTGTGTGATTATCTTGAACTCTGCTTAACAGACAAAGTGTACATTATAAGAAGGCGGATATTGATGCATGATTGGGAACTAATAAAATCACTGGTAGGACACAGAATTGGGGCAAGAACAATGAGACTAATGACTAAATATTGATTGAAGTAGGGCCATGGATTTTAGGCGTTTATATTAGAAAACAAATGACAGGAAGCCTCTGAGAAATAAAATGACGGTCAAGAGATCAGGGGACGAAATGATCATATATCATCGAAGAACAAGTGCTGTAGAAGGAACTGGGTGTAAGAATCTAGGGATGCAAGGTTTTAAACAGAATGTGAGATTTCAGAGGTGGAGTGGCATCTACCTGGAGAATCAGCATCAGATCTTTCTAGAGTGTGGCCATGGGCATTAACAGCTAAAAGGGATTCTACTTAACAGTCTTTACAGTTGATGAGTTCAGGTTTCTCTTTGAATTGTCCATGTGGACTTTTAAGTCATGTGGTATTTTAGGTTACAGTGGAATCTTCTGAGCTGTGTTAAGTCTTTAATATATAAAGAAGAGTGTCTGGTGTTTATAAAGATGGTAGACAAAAAGGGGTAGGGAAAAGTAGGGGTGAAAGACCTGAGCCTCAAACGTGCACAGATCATAATCTGGTTTTTTTGGGGGGTGGTGAGGAGAATGCTGTCAATCTCTAAATCTGAGATGTTGTAGATGAGGGAGAATAAGGAGCAAAGACAAGAGAAAGAAACAGTATTCCAAATGAGACAGGGTTCAGTGAAGGCATGTGGAAGGACTTCTCACAGGGCCTATTGAATGTTTGTTTACAATGGAATGGGGATATAGAGGCCAAAGTGGAAAAATTTTCATAGGAAGTTAAGAGATATTTAGGTCAGTTCAGAAAGTAAAACAGTCAAATTCCTTGGTGAATCATTCCTCTCTGGAAGGAGTCAATCACAGGCAGCACTGAATGTGCTTCCGAGGGGTCCTAGCACAGAGGAACCCGGCCACAGTGAGATTTGTTGATGCTCAAGTCTCTCAACAGGTGCCATAAATCAGTAAATTCTGGCTATCCAGGTGGATTCAGCTCTCATCTACTACATTACAATACATTATATTACGTTGCATTACATTACAAAATCTGCATGTGCTTCTATTTATAGATGGAAACACTAGAGGAAAGTATTTCTACCTCACATTCATAGCCCACGTGGTGGAGGGCACACTTGGGGCACAATCCCTAGTGCCCCAAGATCGCTGCACTCATTGCTTATAAATAATTGCCTGGGTCTCTGCAATGGAGGCTGTAATGTGCTGGAAGACTTTGGAATGTTTATTGAGGTTGAGTGTGAATCTTCTTTCTTGCTTTTCTATCTATTGATAACTTAAGTATCTGACCCCTTTACTTTCTTTCATTCCTCTTCTCTTGCTTCCTTATCTAATACAGAGTCTGAAGACAATCATTCTAAAGCTCTTTTACAAATGCCATCGATCAACGCGTTCCTGTCTCCCTTCCATTTCACCTGCCAAATGCAAAGACTAGATGAACTCTCTTACCCACTGTTACTGCAAATTGGAACCATGCACTAAATTCTGGGGTAAAGTTAAGTATGGCAAAGATGTTTGCTAACACATCTTATTGGCCACATAGCATGCCACAGTGCTATGGGATCCCTTTAACATTTAAGGCTATGGCAGGTACTGCTTGTCGCCTACAAATAGTGGATTTACTTCCTCAAACTTCCTAACAGAATCCTGATGTTCTTTTAGTTAGCAATGTTCCTAGATAAAAATACATACCTTCCCAGACTTTGCAGCTTGCAGTCACCATATACTCTGTTCTGATCAATGAGCTGTAGCTATCCTGAGAGATTTTCCATCCTTTCCTATTCAATAGACTTTTCAACTTTTACTAATAATCCAAAATGTCGATAGCTAGGCTCCTTGGACTACATATCAAAAGTCAAAAGTCCTACATTTGTATCCCAGATAGAGGGAAAAGACCATTATCACATTTCTCATCTATGGTCTTTTAATAGAGAGCCAGAGCTTACTCATGGTCTGAAGTAATGCTTGTTTACCAAATGTGTTCTTACTCAAATATTTCAGGCGTAGAAAAGAAAAACTAGAGTGAAAACACCTTAAACTTTAGTTTTAGCTCACATATCTTATAATTAATATGAGGCCATTGTACAATTTTAAAATAGTTATTGGAGTATAATATACATATATGAAAGTATAATATATTGTAAGTGTACAGCTTGATACATTTTCACAAAATTGACACACCCTTATAACCAGCATCCAGATCAAGAAACAGAACCTTACCAACACTTCAGAGCTCCCTTTATGACCTTGATGATACTGTCCCATGGGTAACACCATCCTGACTCCTAAGAGTACAGATTAGGTATATCTGTTTCTGTACCTTATAGAAATGACATATTTATTGGCCATTCTTTTGAGAAATGCCTGCTTAAGACTTTTGCCTTTTCTATCAGTTTGCTTGTTTTCTTATTGATTTGAAGTTATTTTTAAATAAAATTGAGCCCTTTGACAATAATATTTTCTGCAAATATCTTCTATTCACTAGCTATCTTTCTAACTCTTGAAATAATTTTAATGGCAATTTAATATAGTCCAATTTTGGTGCTTAAATATTTTTGTATCCTATTTAAGAAATATTTGTCTAACACAAAGTAATGGAAAAGTTCTGTATTTTCATCTACGAGCTTTATACTTTATTCTGATGTTCAGATCTACACTATCTGAACAGCTATTTACATATGATGTAAAGGCCAAAATACATTTTTTCTGTATGATAAATTATTAAGTGCCATTTATTGAAAAGACCATCCTTTACCCTTGGCAAATATTGCAAATGTTTTTTTCAATCTTTATTGTAATGCTATTTCAGTACTTATTTTATAACAAAATTGTATTTTATCACCTATTTCCATCTGCTCCTCTTATTCTCCTCTATTTCAGTTTTTTTTCTCCTTTTAGATTTTTGCCTTACGTTTTATAGTCACCACTTATTTATTACATTGATGACGCAGGTTTCTAAACTTCTGTTGTAATTACTAAAAGTATTTTTAGAAATTTTCTCCTCCTCTTTGTGTCAGGACATTTTCTTTTCTGTCTGTCATATGTGTTTACACTTGCTACTTAGTTTCTTACAAAATTCTTGTCTCTTATGTACTTCTGGTGGCAAGTTAATTTGAAAATCATTTAGTGTGTTGGTCATCTCATGCAATTCTGGTGGAACGAATCAGATACTCTCCTAAATTTAGAGTTCATCTTTCAGACGTGCGTAATAGGCGGAGTTTGTGGGACATTAGAATCCTCAGTGTGCACTGCTAACAGTCTCCCTGATTCAATCTGTATTTGTAGGAAGTTAAAGTCAAAAGATACAATGTGCCAATGGAGCTTAGAGTTCTTAACTCTTGTTATTTTCTTGTGAGATTATCTACCAATTGTAAATCTCTAGTGGTCAAACTAACAGCAGAACTAATAATAGTTCAGTTAAAAACTATCCATAATTTTGTAACTTATAAAGTTAGCAACACATTTTAAAGCAGAAAAAATTCACATGATTTTTTTGATTGGCAGAGGATTATTTCTGAATAGGGATGA
The DNA here is from genome assembly GCA_028646465.1 of Rhinoceros unicornis. Classification (NCBI taxonomy): domain Eukaryota; kingdom Metazoa; phylum Chordata; class Mammalia; order Perissodactyla; family Rhinocerotidae; genus Rhinoceros; species Rhinoceros unicornis. The sequence goes on along the minus strand of CM053518.1, from coordinate 69,185,487 downwards.
AAAAGACAGGAATATAAGAAAAGTCTTTTTTAAATCTGTTCACTATTTTGGCATTAGCAAGCACTGTTTCCTGCAAGCATGACTTTGCTGAATCATCATGTGTATCTTTTATACCTTTATTGGCTTGTAGTTTTGGCAATGGGTCAATTGTTGAGTACCAATTGATGTCTAAATGTCTTTCTATTTTTTTTTTCTATTTCCTTTTTTGTAAAGTTAGGAGAATCCCTTGCCCCTTTCCAGGAGATTCTAGCTAAATGTCATTCTAACCTTTCAAAATATCTGGTGTCAACCACCTTATGACAAACACAGTGTATTATTAATTTTAATAATGGAAGGAGAAATTCTTACCACTTTGCATAATTTATGAATAATGTCACAGATAAAGAAAACTTGAATTGGAATGAATTGAAGTTTCACAGAAAGAGCTTAACAAAATACTTGGCGGACCTATTTTACTAATAATGATTGGAAAAAGGAATAAAGGAAGGAAGGAAAAGGGAGAGAGAGAGAGGAAAGAAGAAAAGAAAATAGGAATGAAGGAATGAATGAGTGTATTAATAAATAGGGATTTTGGAATATATCCCTATCTTCATTACTATATGCATGTGATAATCTTGAGCTCTTTCTTAAATTTTTATAGAAGATCTAACTGGTGCCCAAGTATTTTATTGTATCTTAGCATTTGTCAGTAAAATTTTCAGTCATGAATATTTATTTATTCAATAAATATTTCTTGAGCGCCTACTATTTGTCAGGCACTGTGCTAGTTACTGAGGGTACTTCAGTAAACAAAACAGATGAAAGCATATGTTTCAGGCCTTTGTGTTTTCAAATATAGGCACACAGAGGATGGTCTTAGAATGAAATGAAAGTGAGAGCAAAGGCTGTGAGGAAGAGGAAATAAGTGAAAAAAGGTACATGCACCCCTGTGTTCATTGCAGCATTATTCACAATAGCCAAGACTTGGAAGCAACCTAAGTGCCCATCAAGGGATGAATGGATAAAGAAGATGTGGTATATAAACACAGTGGAATACTACTCAGCCATAAGAAATGATGAAATCCAGCCATTTGTGACAACA
>CM053518.1:68954790-69183906 GCA_028646465.1 Rhinoceros unicornis | reverse complement strand
GGTGATGGGGTGTAATTAGTATTTTGGTGGTGAACATGATGTAATCTATGCAGAAATAGAAGTATAATGATGTACACCTGAAATTTTTACAATGTTATAAACCAGTGTTACTGCAATAAACAAAAAATTTAAAAAAAAAGAAATTAAACTGATTGTAAACCAAAAAAAAAAAAAAAAAAAGTAAGTGCAGGGATCTTGAAAGAGATATGCTAATCTTTGGCAACTGCCACTAGCCCCTCCCACTGCACTTTCTAAGACTTGAGTACAAAAATCTGTTCCCTCGTCTCTCACTCATGGAATCCAAGCAATTTCCAAAGTATAATAATCATAGCAAATTACATTTATGTACACATCCTATGTACCAGGACAAATTTCTCAGTCTTTGTGAAGATCCAAGAATATCTTGAATGCCACTCACATCAAGGATCAGAACTCCTCTCTCCTGTTTTCTCTGCCTTGTGTACTAATTTCTTCTCTGTCTTTTCTACTTGGGAAAATGTATGACTAATACAGAGCTGAGGATGCTTCAGAATCTCTCATAATAAACAACACGTATTGCTCCTGCAATTTGAATATTTAGGGGGCTAGCACTATGTCTTTATAGGATTAGGGACCATTGCTTTCTTCAACTCATAACTCATGATACCTACTCTAACATTTTGACATTTTGTTCTAAAAGGTGTATCACTTTTTGGATGGGTGCTATGATGAATTCAACTGACTTTCCATTTGATTCATTATTTGGGGGTTTCCTTCTTACGATTGTTTCCAGTAAGACAAATTGAACAACATACACTTAGATTTTGGAGCTTGACAATCTCAGGTTTAAAAATAAATTAAAAAGTTGATGCTAACACTTATTAAGACTATGAATATTGGTAAGTTTCTAAATCTCTTTGAGGTTTAGCTTTCTAATATGTAACATAGGTCTCAGAATAATTCTTCAAAAAACGGTAATGAAGATTAAAAGACAGAACATATTTAGGGCTTTCTTAAAAAGTCATTGAAGCCAAAAAGAAATAAATACTTGGATAGATTTGACAATGTAAAAATTAAAGACAATCATTTTAAAAAATAAACAAAATAAAAGGTAGTATTGTTAGAATAAAATATTCAAATATAGAAGGAAAGAACTAAGATATAGAAATAATTTCTGCAAATAAAAGGAAAAAGAAAAAGAATCTAATTGATAAATGGTCAAATGTTAGAAATAAGCATATGACCAAGGTCAAACAACTGGTGCCAATATATGGAGAAAAAGTTGCTCGAAAGCATTGCGAATCAGGAAAATGCATCTAGATAAAGTACATTTGGATTGTTAAAATACAAAATACTAATAATTTCCAATTTGTGCAAGAATGTAAAATGAGCATCCTCATTTACAGTTGGTTGGAGTATAATCGTTTAACACCATATGGAGGGCAAATTGTCACTTTCTCCCCAAATTTTAAATTCACCTTTCCTTTGACAAAGCAATTCCAATTTCAGAAATTTCATTAAAATAGATATTTCCAGGGGTGGCCCAGTGGCATAGTGGTTAAGTTCACCCACTCCACTTTGGTGGCCCAAGGTTTGCAGGTTTGGATCCCGGGTGCAGACCTACATACCACTCATCAAGCCATGTTGTGGTGGCGTCCCATATATAAAAAACAGAGGGAGGCTGGCACAGACGTTAGTTGAGGGCCAATCGTCCTCACCAAAAAACAAAAAAACAGTAGATACTTCCATGTATACACAAAAGTGCATCTACAAATATGTGTAAGACAACATTTTTTTACGACAGCAAAGAAATAAAAAAGAATTTGCAACAGTAGGAAAGTAATTAATTAAATGATGGAATGTTTCAAAGTACTAATGGGCATCAAAAACAATGAAGTGGATTCTCTACATTTTTTCTACTGTAGAAAAATCTCCATGACACTTTATTGAATTAAAACCAAAAGGCAAGTTACAAAAAATTCAAATAAATCCAATTTACATGGCAAATTGTTCTCTTGTGTCTATATGGGTGTGTGTAAAGGGGTATGTTGTTGCAACAAATTATATACAAATATATATATATATGAAAGAAAACGGACTGGCATAATACACCTTAAACTATTGGAATTGGTTTCTCTGAGAAGGACAGTGGGAGCTGAGGGGATGAAGGAGATGCACCATGGGCTTTCACTTTTGCTCTGCCTGAGCCTTTTACGATGAGATAGATCTGTGTGTTGCTGAGGGAAGATCAAAAAATGATGAAAACTCTTTAGAGATGCAGGACTTCTAAACAAATAAAAAAATTAACATTCACTTAATTTTTGTTTCTTTCCAAAAAAAATTTTTTCACCACAAACATGCATGTGCTAGACTAGCAACAAAAAATAGTTCAGATTTTTCTCAGAGAAAGAGCAATTTGTTTCTGGTAAGTGAAACAACTATAATAGAACGCGTTTTGGAGTTTGGACTTGCCCCTGGGTCCAAATGAAAGAAGCCTTTGGGACAAGTAGAATTATTTTTATTTTCCTCACCTTTTATATTGAGACTAACACACTGAAACCAACGTTTTATTGACATGAGGAGGAGCCATGACAAATTATTAATACCTCTTTACTTTACTTCTATGTTAGAATTATGATTCTTAGGCTCCTCATAATTCTTCTCAGCCACATCAGCAAATGAAGTGTTTATTTCTTGTCCCCTCTCCCTTCATCCTGTCTTTCTTCTTTTCCTTATCCATCTTCTCCCTTTTTCCTTCCCTTCATTTTCGTCCTTTCTTCTTGCTCTCTGACTCTCCTACTAGATGGCTCTAGATATGTCCTCCATGGCTGCTGCCTCCCTGTCGCCCCCTCCAACCAGGGAGATAGTGCACAGGTGCAGCCCCATCTGTCCCAGTGTGCCTCTCTCACGATGCAGTAGTACACAGCGGAGTCTCTCAGGGTGACCTGGGGCAGGATCAAGATACTGGACTTTCTGTCTGTTGCGATGGTCAGAGAGGCCATGCTGTTGTTCACAGTGTTTCGTAAGCCGTGAATTATATACTGTGGACTCTGACTGGGATTTTGCCGATACCAATGTATATACTCATCTCCACTGATGGTAGAGTGGTTACAAGGCAGGTTTACATATTCTCCTTCAGAATAATCCATGGAGTTGGGCTGGGCGGTCTTAGCCTCAATCAGAGTCCCTAAGGGGTCAAGAAAATCAAATTAGCTCCTGACCACAAACCACTGTAATTCTGTGGATCAAGGGCACGACACTCCCATAACTCTCTGGCCCTACCCCATAGTCCAGTGTGTTTATGTATATCCTGCTAGAACACAAAAATATCATCAGTGTTCATTACGGAGACCAAAAATACATGCCAAGAATCAGAGACTCCACAGGGTCTGTTCCATGGGTCCTTGACTCAATAAACCCAGAGATTTCTTACAACCTGGATACTGCTAAGGGCACTTTTGGGATCATGGCTAGGTTCTAATCATGTAGAAGTTAGTGCTTCCCAGACAAATGCACAGATCAGTTCTAGTTCCATCACTACCATGCTGGATAAAGCACAGGGAGAGGAGTAAAGAGCAATTAACCCTTCAAGGTCCATTGGCCTCAATGCCATCCCTTGGTAGACAAAGAACACTTACCCAAGGTCAGAAACACAGTTACTCCAGTCACCAGCTTCATACTTCAAGGACAAAACAGAATCATGGTCCCAGAGCTCAGTCTTTGTGTCTGATCCTAGGCTTAAAGAGGTTCCAGAGAACAGAAGCAACAGTTATCAGTAAAAGTTTGCAAGGAGTGCAGCTACCACTGTGTTGTTGCCAGGACCTTGTCAGCCAATGAGAGACAAGTTCCTTCTTCCTCCCCTGCTTAGTCATGTCCCCAAGAAGAAGGTGAGAATATCAACCAGACATCCTTAACTCACAGGGTGCCCACTGCAACCGTTTGTGAGGTTTAAAACATGGCTCTGGATAAGGAAAATCAATCACAAGGAGGTGTCTATCTAGAGCCTTTCTTCCATCATTTCTTCCTCAATGTACCAAAGAAATTGGCTGATGCTCCACGGAGCTTGTGGACAGGATCATTTAATCCCAGAAAACTGTACTCAGCTCTGTGCTATAAGAAGATGAAAATCTCCATCCACATTCCAGAAAATGCATGTTCAGAAGTAGGCAGTGATGTGCTCATGGCTATAAGAAAAATTAATAACATTGATACTAAAAGCAAAATCTCTTGGATCTCAGGTTTCCTAAAAAGGTCCCTGGAGTCAAGTATCCACTGTCGTCTAGAGAGATATTTCTCAATGCCTCTGCTCTTGATAGAGTAACTGATGACAAGCATGGTGCTCACTCTCAGCCTCCTGGAACAAACATCCTTAATACTCATCTCCTCTATGCCCACGCTTATGGGTGCTGGGCACCAAGGACGCTGGGAAAGAAAGAGAAGAGAGAAGGGAATGCAAACAAGGGGGGGGGGTGGTAGAAATGGTTAGAGGAGGGAGGAAAATAGAGTATAAGGAATGGGTAAGGTAAGTGATCATCAGGGAAGGGAAACCAAGAGAAAGTGTTTAGGGGGGAATAGGGAAAGGTTGGGGACTCAGCCTATTGGGCTAAGGGCCCTGAATCCTTGACCACACACACTCAACTAGAGATTACATAGTACAAGTGGTCTAAAGAGGATGAACTATGTCATTTTTCCTGTTTTCTGTGGAAAATCAGTGGAAAACATAAGCTTACCTTCCCTTCTCCCAGGAAGGAACTAAGTTTGCAGATGAAGCAGCTCTCTCTTGTGACTGAATACGTGAACTGCACAACTCAAACCAGGCCAAACGTCAGCCAGCAATCTTCTGAAAGATGCTTTCCTCAAGGTTGAAGGCGGACGTCTTAGTTGTAATACCTCTCTACTCACCTTTGTTTTCTCCAAACACTCCAAGGAAGGTTTGAGTACTTTATTTCGGTAATATCCCCATTAAGATTCTCAGTTGTTGGCTTCTCTTTAATTTTCTTTTTGTCTCTAACCTCATATTTAAAGGTTGGTTCAAAAGCCCATATTATTCTATGTTTATAAGAGAGGTTGGTACAGAGGAGGCCCTCAAGAATTACCTGTTTCCTGAATGAGTAGATGAGTCATTATTAATTAATTTAGTAGGGGAAGTTATTCTGAACAACTCCTTAAATTATTCTAAATACAGTCTTCCAATCTTATGGGAAACATTTTGAAAAAAACACTCCAATCGGATAAATATAGGGTTAGATTTGTGGACAAAATTCAACAATAGACAGTAAACTTCCCAAATCTAGGGAGGGGAAAATCAGACTATGAAGACACAGGAGTAAATGTCATATTAATCATACTTCATTTATTTAACAATATTCATTGGGAGCCTATTCTGTGCCAGATCACACACACATACACACAGACACAGATAAGTCAATAACATGCTATGGCTGAAAATATAAGAACAAATAAAAACTGAAGTTACCTAAAGACAGAAGAAAAATAACCAACAATATCTTTTTTGTTTGTCAGTTTATTAGCCTTTATCTTTTAGAAGACAGTAGGGACCACAAACAAGCGGCATTTTAAATAATATTGAAAGACAAAAAAACACTCTCTATGACTCTGGAGAATTTAAAAATATGTTTGTCTAGCGTATTGCCTTTTTTCAGAGTCTTGAATTTTAGAAAATCATATTATCTCTAGGACCATACGAGGTGAGGTTATCTTCCTTTGCTTGATGAAAACCAGAATAATGTATGTAATTTACTTTCAGAAAAGCAAGAGAATTTGACAAAAGGCTAACACCTTTGCATGATGAATACTCTCAACAATCCAGAAATGGAAGAGAAATTCCTGAATCTGATAAAGGGTATCTGTGAAAATGTCCAAAGTCAATATTATCCCCCTTGAGGGCAGGAAGCAGAGAAAGAGACACTCTCACTATTCTATTCACTATCATAGTGGAGAGCCTGGCATCATATCAGGAAAAAGAAATTAAATACATAAAGTTTGGAAAGGGGGAAGTAAAACCATTTTTATTCACAGATGATGCATGTGTATATGGAGAAAATATAGATGAATCTATAAACAAACTACAGGAACTAGAACTAATAGCTGAATTAAACAAAGTTGCTAAACACAAAAATGAGTTTTATTTCTAGATCCTACCTAAAGCAATGGAAAATAAAATTAAAATGCCATTTATCAAATATCTGGAAATAAATTTAATGAAGATATGCAAATCCTCTAGAATAAGAGCTACAACATGTTAATAAAAGGAATGAGAGATGACCTACATAAATGAAGACGATAGCATGTGAATCTGAGGACTCTGTATGTCAAGACGTCAATTGGCCCACATTGACCCATAAGTTTGACACAATCCCAACCAAATTACTAGCAACCTTTTGTGGTGCAAGTTGAGAAGCCAATTCTATAATTTATGTGGAAGTACAAAGATCTAGAATAAGACTTGAAAATGAAGGAGGAAGTTTGACTTGCATTTCCAGATTTTAAAACTTATTGGAAGCCTCAGTAATTAAGACAGAATGGTCTACTGGTATAAGGCCAAAACAAACAGGTCAAAAAACAAAATCAAATCCAAATATAGACCCATACACATATACTGTCAATTGATTTTCTTCAAAGGTACCTATATAATTCAATGAGGGAAAACATGATCTGTTTTGGATAAGTGCTGGAGCAACTGGCTATTCTTGTTTTTTAAAAGTACCTTGACCCCTCCCTCATACCATACAAAAAATTAATTCTAGATGGAAAAGAGCTCTAAATGTGACTGAAGAAACTGTAAAGTTTCTAAAAGAAAGCAGGAGAATTTCTTTATCATCTTGTGAGTGGGCAGAGAGTTCTCTAAAAGTACACAAAAAAACACTAACTATAAAAGAAAAGATAAATTGTACTCCTAAAAAATTAAATATTTATATTCCCCAAATACACCATCGAGAGATTGAAAAAGCAAGTCACAGGACGAGGCTATAATATTTATGCTACATATATCTGGCAAAGAACTTGAATACAGAATACAAAAACTTGTCTATAAATTTTAAAATAGTAAAAATTAAATAATCTAAAACCCAAAGAAACATGGACAAATGATGTGAAGTGACACTTCTCAAAAGAAATTATCTGAAGGGTCAATAAGTTTAGGAAAATGTGCTCAACATCATTACTCATAAGCAAAATGTATATTAAGTTCATAATGTAATACAACTACATATACACTAAAATGGCTAAAATTTTGAAAATAATAATAACTTCTGCTTCTGGAAAGATGGTGTTGTCACAAATTTTATTTTGACAATTTTGATACGTGTGTAGTGATATCTCATTGTGGTTTTAATTAGCATTTCTCTAATCGCTAATGGCATTAAATATATTTTCAGGTGCTGATTTGCCATCTGTATATCTTTTACAGTGAAATAATTCTTTGCCCGTGTTCTAATTGGATTGTTTGCTTTATTTACTGTTGAGCTTTGAGAGTTCTTTATATATTCCAGATACTAGTCCTTTGTGGGATTTATGATTTGCAAATCGTTTTTCTTAGTCTACAGCTTGTCTTTTTCTCCCCTTAAGAGTATCTTTTGCAGAGCAAAGGATCTTAATTTTGAAGTCCAACTTATCATTTTTTTTTTTTAACTTTTATGGACTGTGTTTTGGTGTCAAGTCTAAGGACTCTTTGCCTAGATTTATGTATCAAAAATTTTGTCCTATGCTTTTTTCTAAAAGCTTTATGGTTTAACATATTACATTTATGTCTGTGATCCATTTTAAGTTAATTTTTGTATAAAGTGTAAGAATTAAATCAAGGTTCATTTTTCTTGCATATCGATGTCCACTTGCTCCAACATCATAAATTGAAAATTTTCTTACCTTTATTGAACTTCTTTGGCACTCTTATAAAAAAAATCAGTTAGATGTATTCGTGTGGATCTATTATGTGTTCTCTATTCTTTTCCATGGATTTATGTGTCTAACTCTGCACCAATAACACATAATCTTGATTGCTGTCATTACAGCTTGAAATCAGATGGACAAATTGCTCCCATTTTATTCTTCTTTTTTCAGAATTGTTTAAGCTATTCTCGTATCTCTACTTTTTTATATACATTTTATAATAATGTTGCCTGGAGCTACAAAAATCCTGCATGGACTTTAATAGAAACTATGTAAAATGTGTATATCAATTTGGGGAGAATTGACATATTTACTGTTTTCAGTCTTCCAATTTATAAACACAGGATGTCTCTTCATTGTCTTCTTTGATTTCTTTCATCAGTGTCTTGTAGTTTTCAGCATGAAAGTTCAGTATGTTTTGTTAGATTTACACCTAAGTATTTGATGTCCTTTTTGAGCCATTGCAGATGGTATTGTATTTTTAATTTAGATGTTCACACGTTCATTGCTAGTATATAGAAACGCATTCGACTTTTGTATGTTTATCTTGCATCCTGTGACCTTGCTGAACCCACTTAATAGTTGTAGGAGTCTTTTTGTTATATTCTTTGGGATTTTCTACATAGTTAATCATATTATCTACAAAGAGTAGAAGTTTTACTTCTTTTCTGATCTATATGATTGTCTGTACTTTTACTTGCTTTAATGCACTGGCTAGAACATCTAGCACTATGTTGAATGAAAGTGATAAGAGTGTATATTCTTGCCTTGTTCCTGATGTTAGGGAAAAAAATATATTCTTTTACCAGTAAGCATACTATTACTTGTTGTGGAAGTTCCCCACTATTCCAATGTTTCTCAGAGGTTTTACCATGGATGAGTGTTGAATTTTGGCAATAAATTTTTCTTCATAGATTAATAAAATCATTTAATGTCTCTTTTTTAGCCTGTTAATATGGCAGACTCCATCAACTGATTCAAATATTGATGCGGCCTTGCTTCTTTGAAAAAAAATTCCATTTACATATAGTGTATTATTCTTTTTAGGTATTGATGAATTCTACTTGCTAATATTTGTTAAGAAATTTTTGCCTATATTCCTGAGGAAAATCTTCTGTAGTTTTCTTTTTTGTATGGTCTTTGTCTGATTTGGGTATCAGGGTAATACTAGCTTCATAAAATGAGTTAGGAATTATTTTCTTCTTTCCATTTACTGGAATAAATTGCATAGAATTCATGCTAATTCTTCTTCAAATGTTTGGTGCAATTCTCCAATGAGACAGCCTGGAATTTTTTTTTTTTAATTAAAGATTTAATATCTTCATAGACGTGACTTCAGTTTTCTCTGACTCCTGCTCTGAGGAGAGATAAGGAAGAGCTGCTCCTGGACCCCACAGCAAGGTTTGGGGACAGGCAGCAGGTGCTTCGAGAGCACTGTGCCCCTGCGCAGAAATAAGTTCCTACATCAGTAGTCTGGGCGGCGGTGATGTGCAGCGAGCTGTCCTTTCTTGTCTCTCCAATCCGAGCTGTCAGCCTTTCCTGCTTCTTCACGTCTTCACCCGTAACTAACTTCATCAAGAGAACAGGACTTCCCCCAGGCCTCTGCCTATACCACTGTAGTCCGTTTAAAGTGCTGGAGGAATTGCAGTATGTGGTGAAGTTCTCTCCTTCTTGTAGGAGCAGGAATGGAGGAAGTTGCTTTATCTGTTGTCCATTCACTTCTGTTCAGAGACATAGTAGGAAGGATCAGAGAAAGTCTGATTAGATCTCTATTCTCTGAGCTACAATGGTCTCTCTCCTTCTTGTCTATTTTTCTCCTTTCCTTATCTCTCTTCCCAGCTCCCCCATCTTCCCTCTTTTTAGTTGTTTTTTTTTCAGATTCTTTGCCCTCAATCAGCAAGTCTTGTTCCTGCAGATGCCTGCAGATAATATTCCACTATGTCGAATTCTCTGGAAGCAATTAGGGAAATCTCAAACTCACGTGATACTTGCATCCATATGATCAACACTGGTACGGTGAGTAGCATCTCCCTCTTCATCTTCTTTAGAAACAGTTGCTGAAGCTGGCTGCTCCTAAATGGGTTTCCCTTGTACAAGCTTCTTCAGGACCCAAAGAAATGTGGTCTACCACTGCTTTTTGGAAAGAAAGGGGAAGGAGAGACTGTAAATTTGAGACAGCCAATCAGACGTCACTATTCTACTAGCCCAGGGGGGTCTGAGTTTGCAGATGCTGCCCCCCTGTGGCTGGACTCAAAATTGTTGAACTTGTAACCGATTCCTTATACACTGCTTTCTAATTCAAGTGGTATATACACTTTTCAAGGCTTGGAAAGAAAGAGTACTGATGCAAATATTGTTTAGGAAGGAATAATTTACCTTTTGAAAATGGATTCTGTGATTTAAAACTGGGACATCAGAAGGAAATAAAAAGTTTCAATTGTCATTTCCAGTTTCATCCAGAATCATGTAATGTGTGTCTGTGCACGTGCTAATGGAACATATTAGGTCTCTGACATTTTAAGAAATGCGGAAAAGACTCATAATTTATTGTTAGACAACTCATGATGTCAAAATGGAAGATAAAAAGAATCTATTTCTCTGTTGTCATACAGATTACCCCCATTGTAAATTATACAATTTAGAGCTCACATCTACTATCCCACTATGTCAATTTTACACATATCAGGGCTTTTTAAAAGTCCATATAATTTGGAAAAAAACATCTTATTGGTCAGATATGAATTTCTTTAAGATGGCTTCCTTAAAATAAAACACTTGGATAGAATACGGGGTGGTCCAGTGGCATAGTGGTTAAGTTTGGGTGCTCTGCTTTGGCGGCCTGGGGTTGGCAGGTTCAGATCCTGTGTGCAGACCTATGCACTGCTCATCAAATCATCCTGTGGCGGCCTCCCATATACACAATGGAGGACAATGGGCACAGATGTTATCTCAGGACCAATCTTCCTCAGAAAAAAACAAACAAAAAAAACACTTGAATAGAATAGCTTTGTATGGCTCCATGAGTTTCAGTCTCACTTTTCACAGCACTTGTCACTCACTCTTATAACAAACTGTTAATTGTCTGAGCTGGCCTCCTGTGCCCTGTGAGTATGTACATATCATCTTCGAGAACTATGCTTCCCTAAATGGTAGCCACTAGCCACATGAGACTACTTAAATTTAAATTAATTAGAAGTAAATAAAATTTAGTTTCTCTGTCCTACTGGCCCCATTTCAAGTGTTTGTAGCTATATGTGGCTAGTGGCTATTGGACAGTGCAGACAGAGAACATTCCCACCATTTCAGAAAGTCCTGCTGGACTGTGCTGCTCTGGGATGTAGGGTCTGTAAAAACAAGGAATTTTGTCTGTTTTATTTGCTGATATATCACAAGTAAAGACTCTGATATGTGGTAGGAACTCAATAAACATTTGTCTATTGTTCATCACCATGTTCCCAGAAACTACTCTAATACCTTCTAAGTAGTGGATACTCAAATATTTGTTGAATGATAAATATATATGTTTACATATATAATATGTGAGAGTTTGAACTCAAAATATTTCAAAGACCAATCTAAATGTACCCGTCCATGAATGTAAACAATCAAGAAATGGTTTTAGCTATTTACAAATGCTACTTTTGTGAGACCCTGTTACTTAACTAGGTCTACATAACAAATTACCACAAATTTGATGGCTGAAAACAACAAAAATTTATTCTCTTACAGTGCTGGAGGCCAGGAGTCTGAAGTCCAGGTGTTGGCAGGGTCATGAATGCTCTAGGGGAGAATCCTTCCTTGCCTCTTCTAGCTTCTGGTGCCTCCAGACATCCTTTGGATTGTGGCTGCATAACTACAACTTCTATTTCCTTTGAGAAGACTTCACAAGGTCTTTGATCTGTGTGTCCCTTAAAAGGACACTTGTCGTTGGATTTAGGACCCACCTGGATAATCCAGGATGATCTTATCTTGACATCCTTAACTTAATTACATTTACGAAGGTTCTTTGTCCAAATAAGGTCACATTCACAATTTCCATGGATTAGGATGTGGACATGTATTTTGGGGCTCCACCAATCAACACACTATAGGAACTCTAGTGTCTTTGAAGTATTGTCATGTAGCTGTATTAATGGTAGAAATCTTAACACTTCATTCAGAGTCAAAAGTGAATCTGGATCTGACTTAATGAAAATTATGGAAACAGAAGGAGAAGCAGTTTTAGGATGTAATAGAAAATGAAAGTCCAGTGAGTTAAGATAAACTTTTTTGAAATACATACCACTGGGATACTTTTTCCTTCTCAAGGATGTTGGATTTGGATCCCAAAATGAAGACAAAACTTCAATCCTATGGTAGTGAAGAATCCTGGAGTCTGGAAGGGGCACATGTGGATGCTTTAAAAGTTCTGTCATCTTCACTCAGAACAGGAGCACTGCTGCAGTTTACATGGGCATGTACACCAAGACAGGAAAGTCTCATCCAGGAGAAATTTGCTCTTTCCCAGCTCACACCATGGTCTCTGTTGTAACTTCTCTCTGGGTCTCACAGCTTGAAGTAGAAATTTGCTAAATGAGGAGAAGGAGACCTGGCCATGCATTGGTTTAAGGAGTACAAGGAATCTCTGCACTCCTAGTAGGAAAAACTCCCACTGAATATAAATATGATAGCTCTACATAGCAAATATTCTTGTCAAAGCAATCATAAGGAAGGACCAGATCCAAGAATATTTATAATAAAATGTTACAAGTGTTATCCTATGAGATTTCAGATAAGAAATAAATAATGTTGCCTGAAATGGACCATGAAGAGTGAGTAGACGTGTGCGTTTAACACTGGGAAAAGTATATTCTGGGCAAAGAGGACAGCATCTGCAGAGGCACAGATTTAGGAAAGAGCTTAATATGTGCAAAAATGGTCTGAATTTTAAAATGGCTGATATACATCTGGAGTATGTGGTGGAATAGGGTGGATGATGAAGATAAAAGATGACTCTGAGAAAAAGTGTAAATGACCTTATATCTATCTTTTAATACAGAATTTGATCTTTACTACTTCTAACGGTTCCTTATTAGCCAAAGATAAGCAGGATGTGATCTGATCATATGTTTTATAATAACTCTAGTGGCCATGTAAAATTTAGATTCAAGAAGTTGAGACTAGAGGCAGGAAGACAATTAGGAGGCCACAGCAATCATCTGAATGAGACGTGCTGAATGTCTGAATTAGGAGAGTAGCAAGGAGTATAGAAATAAGAAAATGGATACGAGTGCTATCTGAGAGGTGGAACTGACATGATCTTGAAAATTACTGGATGTGTGTTGTGCTTCATCAGCACTCTGTTACCTACCTGTCATAAGGAACATGTTTGTTCTGCTAGCTCTTGTGGTAGCTAGTGGCCAAAGATCAGCCACCTCTGCGTTCCAGCTGAGCCCAGCCTTCCAGGCATTCCCTCTAAGGCTCCAGACATTTAAGTGAGCAATTTGGGGTGTTCCAGTCCAGCAGAGCCTCCAAACATCACCAGGAGCAGAAGGATCATGAAATAGTAAAATGGTGGCTGTTTAAAGCCACTGAGTTTTGGGGTGGTTTGTTATGCAGCAAACCACATTGGCGCTGAAGTCCTTTGAAGAAGAGCCTTGTTGAAGACCTGTGAGAAATTGGCAAGAATAAAAATGTGTTTCCTCTCTCTGATCCTGATTGTCTCTATAGCTCCACCTGAAACATCCACCTATTTCACCAAACTTCTTTTCAGATATGGTCCTAGCGCTCCTGCTCTGGCACAGAAGACGTGGTGGCCACACTCAGATGTAATGAGAACCCCGGGCCTCCATGGCACGGGCGGGTGGCTGATTGCTCATATCGGGGCCAATAAACAAGGAAATGTAAATATTTCTTGTTCAATGTGATTTTTATATTTCACTCATTCTTCTCATTCTATGTGACTAAATTAAAAAAAAAAAAAAAAAGATGGACTATTTATAAGGGCATGCCTGTATCTCTATAAATCAAAATTTAACAGCCTACTTTCAATTTCAGATCAATTTTAGAACCCAAAGTGGCTGAGAATTTTGGTCTATATTCCCTTGGTTACACATGACATTCATAAATATATGGATATTTTTTGTAAGGACTGCACTCCTGATATACATTTTTCTCATGTTTATAACAGTAGATTTTCCAAATTATGTGCCACTGTATCCAGGAATTGATTACACGTGTGGGAAGAGCTTTATACCCTCACATCTGAAGGTAAGAGGGATCCCAAGGAAGTTGCAGTCGTTGGCCAGTTTCAAGTGGCATTCTCTGTGGAAGTGCTGCATAAATGTAATCAATTCTATATGTTCTATGACATGAAAAAGGCTGTGAAGCAGTGCTGCAGCAACGCACGAATGAACCAAACTTCATCTTGAATTTTCCTGTGCCTTTTTTTCCCACCAATTCATAGTTAGCTAAAGGCACAAGATCATTACCAAAGATCCTAGAAATTCTTCCATTGATCTTGATGTCAATAATGGTGGGGACCTGGTTTGGGAAGTTGACCAGCAGTTGGAACAGTGATTGCTCTTCTCTCTGTGTGTGTGGGTTTTTTTTTTCTTTTTTTCCCTTTTCTCTTCTCTCTTTGTGCCCAGGCACATTGTAACTGCATTTTGTGTGATGAGTTAACAATACGTGGTAGTAGTGCCTGAGAATTAGAGGAACAGAGAAGGCCTTGAGGTACACTTTGTGGGTGATTGGGCACTATTGTGAGGCCCACATCTTCAGCTCAGGCTTCCAAGCTCACTCCTTGTGCCCCATTAACTCCCTAACATCACTCCCACTCCTCCTGGAAGACAGCTGCTCCTCTGCTTGTCACTCACTTGAATCCTCCAGGATTGTTACTACCTCCACACACATGCCCCTACAGCCCCCCTAGTGGGTCTTCTCCTCTGATCCTTGTTTATCTGAGCACCACAACTTCACACAGACCCCCTCTCCAGTGACCCTTCCCTCCCCTGAACTCCTTAAGTAACTGTCTGGGCCTGTTCATTGGTATTACTCCACCCAGACGTGAAGGGTGGTCGGTCATGATACATAAATGAAAAGCAATAGCATACGCTGGAGAATATGAGGAAGCCATTTGGTTTAATACTGATTCAGCCTGACCTTGTTTTTCCAAAAGGGCCTGACGTTGCCTGTTGAGCATGCTTTGTACCTCTGCTTTAAATGCTTACCATGGCCCAAAGACAAGAATAATGCCCCTAAGGATAGAGATGTAGCTTCCCCTCCTCTCCATCTTTTAAGGATAAGCATGTCTTTCTGGAAACTAAGGCTATATTATGGACCTGCTGTACTCACCTTGTAGTCTCTGACCTGCTGACCACTGACCTGCTGTGCCAGATAAGCATCTTGTGACAGAAGGAAAAGAGATATTCATGTCATATGTGATGTATGCTCTTTGTTCCAAGACGGTATATAACCACTCTGTATACCCCACTTCTTTGGTGCCTTTCCTTCCTTGGGGAAGGAAGGCCTCGGGCTAGTCCTCAGGCCTGGCTCATAATAAACTCATCTCAATTTTGATTTTTAGATTGATTATGGATTATTTGTACCAAAAGTCATGTGAAACTGCCATTTTGGTAGTTCAAAAAATCCAATATCAGTCATAATTTGCATTTGGTCTTTGAGAAAGTGAACAGCACCTTACGCATTTATCTTTTGCACTTGGTCACTTTTCAATAAATGATAGTTGTTGTTTGAATGCAGAGCTGATGGATGAGCCTGATACCAAGGTTTCACCTTTGGCTTGTCATACGTGATTTGATCTGAGTCTGTCCCTGGACTGATGGAGGCAGCATCTTTAGCAGGAAAGCATTTGCCTGCAGGGCTGTGATGATAATGAAGGTGGAACAGGGAGGCTCCATGGAGTTGGAATGTGGATAGAGGGGGATGCCAGAGGCACCTCAATCCTACCCTAGGGTGAGCCCTTCTTTTCAGGGCTTCCAGTTTTACCAGGCCAGGCCAGCCCCCCAAATAAACCCCGAAAGAAAAATGCTGTTTTCTGAGAGGGCTGAGAGCAGAATTTCCTGTCCTGGCTCCTCCTGAGCTGCTGTAGAAGGTCTCCATGTTTCCCTCTCTAGATTCTTGTTTACACCTCCTATGACTTTAGGCTTTGGGTATGGAGAAATAAGGCTTCAGAGTGAAAATGAACTGGGAGGCAGATGGGACCCAGCAGAAGGTGGCACATCCAGGGCATTAGAATGAGTTAGCCCCCTGGGTATCTGCTTTCTTGCAGAGGTTTTGAAATTGCCCCTTTTTGGGTCCTATGTTGGGCGAAGGGGGTTTGGAACAGGGGAGGAGAGAGCTGGCAGGCTGAAGAGACAGAGGTTGTCACCCCAGTCATTGCAGCTGTCACTAGGAGAGGGATTACTCCTTGGAGGAGAGGACCATGGCAGGTAGAAAGCACAAGGAGATGAGTTGGCTCAAGAGGAAGGAGACTGCGAACAAACAAAGTGAGCACCCACATAGAGAGAAAAAGGGAAAGAACGGGGGAGGGGGCAAGAGCACAGACGGAGGCCAACCTTCCCCCTCTCCCTCCTCTGCCCCTCCAGGCACTGAAGGTTCTCCAGGCTTCCCTGTCACATATGGGCCTAATTCAGGTAGAGTGAAATCTTGAATTGCTCTGGTTAAAAATTACTGCTTTGGATAATGAAATCTTTGTCATTGGAAACTCAAAAAGAGAAAAAAGGCCCTTCAAGCAGTGACTTATGGGTATTGTAGTGATGGAAATGGATTCATCATCCCATTTCTCCGCATCAGAATTGGAGGACAAGCTTGATTCACAACTGGGCCGTGTGTGGCTGGTCTCTGGGTGCAGGGTTAGAGCTGGGCCTGCCGTGGAGCCAGTGGGGGAAGTTCCAAGAAAGACTGATGAGGGTGTGGGGAGTGAGCAATAAGCATTTCATTGGCATGCTCTGGCCTCCTGTTTTCCTGAGGATTTGCCTGAGCTCTCAAAACATCTCAGGGTTGTGCGGAGACTGCTTCTAAGAGAAAATCCCTTAACAGCTCTACGAAAGGAAGTATTTTGTTGTCGTCGTTTTTTGTTTGTTTACTGAATATTGAACCTCTATTTATAGATGGCATTTTATAACAGTTTAAAAGTATTCCCAAGGGGCCGGCCCAGTGGTGCAAGCGGTTAGGTGTGTGTGCTCCGCTGCGGCGGCCCCTGGTTCCGATTCCCGGCAGGCAGCGACGCACCGCTTGGCAAGCCATGCTGTGGCGGCATCCCATATAAAGTGGAGGAAGATGGGCATGGATGTTAGCCCAGGGCCAGTCTTCCTTAGCAAAAAAAAAAGAGGAGGATTGGCAGATGTTAGCACAGGGCTGATCTCCTCACAAAAAGAAAAAAATGTATTTCCATATATCCATCTGGTCAGTAGAGATACCTCTGCATCATTATGTCTGTTAATTATTTTTGCTCTTTATGTTAAATATGCATACATTTTTCTTATATTGGTCAAAAGTATTATTCACAGACACAATTCATCCACCACCATATTCCTTTTCTATAACAATATTATTTGTTTTCTATGACAATTTTGTGTTGTTCTGTTTCACCGACGCTAGTGCACAGTGAACCATGGGTTCTCCTCACTCAGTCCTGTGCCATACATTCCAATTCTACACACGCTCAAATAACATGACAGATCCAAGCGCTTCCAGTCTAATGGTCAAATGAATTCCTCACCACCTTGTCAATAATTTTTGAAAAAAAATCTTTCCATGTGCATGTCTCTTAAATGATTTCAGTCTGAGGGATTTGTATGCAATCCAATACTGTTTACAAAATGCGTATTATTTCTTTCTTAAACGTGATAATGACAGTAATGACAATTCAAACAACATAAATCTACAAAAAGAGAGAGAGAGCAATAGCAACATAATTTAGGAGGCTGGACAGGAGCTGGGTGAGTAGTTATGAATGTAGATGTCGGGAGAAAGCTGAAACTCAAGCTACGAGATGAGAGGACCAGAAGCAAGTTTACTCATGTTGACAAAGTCCAGAGAGGCTCCAGAATTAGAGGCCTCTAGAGTACCAATGGGGTATTAAACTTGTGGGTTGTTCAGAAATCTGTAAAATGAGCACAGCATTCAACCTGCCTCATATATTTGCAAATTACAAATGAAGAAACTTAGATAATAGGCTTCAGTTACTTATTAAATATCACAATCACAGTATAAACTGGAGGATAGACCAAGTTTAGTAGTGGACTTCCCTTATCAATGCTCCTTTCAGAAATCACAAGTGATTTTTTAAAATGCAAATAGCCACACATGAGAAGAAATGAAATACAAATGTTCATGTAGGAGGGAGATTGAACTAAACCAAAACCAAAATTCCCAATGAGTTAGATGAGATAGACTTGCCAGTTCTGGTACAAAACATGCAGATTTCCATGCCAGGTGTGTGAGCAGAGGGCATATCCACATGTTCCATTCATGCATCTGAAGAAATGTGATAGAATGACCTGCTCTTAGGACGTAGCAACAACAAGGGGTAAATATTACCCTTGTTTAACCAGCTCATTTTAGATAGGCTTGAGTAACCATCTAGCTCATTTGGAATTATGTCAAAAAAGGAGAGAAGGGATCTGACTCTGATATGGCTAATATATTGGTAGGAGTCGAGGCTAGTGGTGTTTAGTAAGAATCATTAGCTGAGGGAGCTACAATGACTAGAATATTTGTTCATCTATGTTTGCACTTTCCCCTGATCTTTGAAAACACTATAATTCACTGAATTTGCCTTTTCCACCATATACATGGCACTTTATCAATGCTGGTCCCAGAGCAGTACCAGGCACGGGTTTGAGTACCAGCTGCAGGTGCCTGAGAAGCACTTCGGGATGAGATCCTTTGATGTACAAGTAGCTGTAACCCGTCTTAGCATTAAGAGTGACTCCTGCTCGTCCTTCCCCCTTTTCATCCCCATTTAAAGTAGTTACAAACCAGGATCTCGGGGCTTTTTGCGGGTTCCCATCTGTACCAGTGTAAGGCATAAAAAAAGCTGGAAGGGAAACTGCAGGTGAAATTGGTGCTCCCTCCTTCCTAAACATTCAGCAACTGAGGATTCTGCTCCACATTCTATATGCTGCCCACTCCTGTTCAGAAAGACAGGGTCATACATAGAAATTGGTCTCTCTACAGAGTTTCATTTCTTCACACATTCCCAAATAAAACCTAGAGGTGCCTGACTTCATCCTCCTCCTTCCCCATACCACCCCAGACTGTTCAGAATGTCTTCATCAACCCCTGGACTTATGGCCAAGATGAAGCCACAGGATTAGCAATGAGGCTGGCAAATGATTCTTCTTCATTTGTCCTGCCAAGGTATCCTCAGCAGAGGAACATTCTACACCCTAGATCTGTGGAATATTCTGCTTCAGAAAAGAAGATTCTGTATCTGGTTGTCCAGCCAATCTGAGACAAGATCACATGAATGTCTTAGAAACACACCAACCAATTCTTCCTTAGAATCAGTTTCCTGTGTTTCAAAAGGAGGGATCAGGGGGCCGGCCCGGTGGCGCAAGCAGTTAAATGCGCGCGCTCCGCTGTGGCGGCCCGGGGTTCGCCGGTTCGGATCCCGGGCGCGCACCGACGCACTGCTTGTCGGGCCGTGCTGTGCTGGTGTCCCATATAAAGTGGAGGAAGATGGGCACGGATGTTAGCCTAGGGACAGTCTTCCTCAGCAAAAAAGAGGAGGATTGGCAGATGTTAGCTCAGGGCTGGTCCTCCTCACAAAAAAAAAAAAAAAAAAGGAGGGATCAAACACTGCTTTCTTGAGAACAACTTCACAATCATTGAGGAAATCCACCAAGAGTTCACAACACAAAGAGAGTTGACGGCTTTCACAAGTGGGCTGCCTAATGGTGGTCTGTTGTTATTCTACTTTAGAGAGAGCTGAAGGTGGGATGGCAATCTGTGAATAGAAAAAGCACTTCAGTTAGAAATTTTTTATATAAATTTTCAAAAAATTTTTAAAAACTTTAAAATTTCCCAAATTACAAATGTGCACATACTATGTGCTAAATTATCTTTTGCTTTATGTCCATTATTCTAACACAGAAGTCATGCAGTAGAGATATTATTATTTCCAATTTACAAACAAGAAAACTAAAGCTCAAAGAGATTAAGTAATTAACTCAAGAGCAAACATCTGGTAAGTGGCATAGTAAAAATTAGAGTCCATACTTACCTGGCTCCGGAGTCTTGATGTTTGGAATCTGCCATGCCACTACATTTGTGATGTTCAGTGAACGTTTTAAATGTTAGAAAAGATATGTTCTAAAAATGATGGGACTCTAACTTTGTCTACTCTTCCTAATTGCCAGAAAAAAAAATTAGAACAACCCCAATGTCCATCAGCTGGTCAATGGATAAACAAAATGTGGTATATCCATCAATAGACCACTATTCAGCCATAAAAAGGAGTTAAATACTAATATATGCTACAGCAGAGATGGATCTGAAAAACAGTGTGTTAAGGAAAAGAAGCCATACACAAGAGACAACATATTGAATGATTCTACCTGTATGAAATTTTCAGAAAAGGAACTTATAGAGATATAAAGTAGATCAGTGGTTTCCTGGGACCATGCATGAGTGTAGGGATTAACAGTAATTGGGCATAAAGGATTTGTTTGGGATGATGAAAACATTTAAAACTGGATTGTGGTAATGGTTTCATAACTCAGCTAATTTACTAAAAATGATTGAACTGTAAATTCAAATGGATGAATTTTATAGAATGTAAATTATACCTCAGTAAAGTTGTTTAAAAGTACTTAAGAATTATGATTTATCTTGCCTGTGTCATAGCCCAGGTATAATGTTAGTTTGAGTCAACATACACATATTCGTTTGAACAGTGATTTTGTGTCCAGAATTGCCCTAGGAGCTCTGAAATTTATAAAAGCAACAGTCTCTGTTCCCTTTGAGCTCAAAGTATAGTTGGAAAAATAAGATATGTCCAGGGAAATTTTAAGAGTATAAGATAGCATTGATTTACATTGTTCAGAATATAAATTTACTTCTGAGAAATTGATAATATAAATTGACTTCAAAACCTTCTTTCCAGTGAACAACTGAATCATGATCTGAAAAGTGGAGCAGGATTGAAAGGCATCTCAGTGGCTAACTTCTAGCTTTCGTTCTTAAGAAAAGAGATACAGTTATGGTTAATAAAGGAAACCCTGAAAAGTCTCCTTTCTATGTCCTAATTTAGAAGTGTAAAGCCTAGGGTCGGGGTGGGCTGCTGGACAAAGAGAAGCCCCTACAAGTCAAGTTTCTTTTTTCTCCAGATCACAGCATTCAGTTGACTTAGTGATAGGAGAGAGGGCGTGATCACTCCATTCAGATAGCCCACTAGCTGTGAAGCTTGTTTCTGATGAAAATACTGACCATTGATAAATTCACCCACATATTGGAGGGGCAGTGTCCAGAACAATAAGGGCATACCTCCAAGAGCAGGGAGCATTCCTACAACTAGTATGGCAGAATCCTGCAATCCATAGCCAATCACTTTACCTGAACTAGAGGCCAAGCCAACTGATCACTAGATTTATTGCATAAAACAAAATCTTGCCTAAAGTGACTTACGGGGTAGAAATCTTGAAAATTCTAGATAAATTATACAAAGATTAGTCCAGCTTAATCTTTTGTATGTGTGTTGGAATTGCATGGACTCTAAAATAATTTTATCTTTTGTACATTCATTCAACAAATGTACATATCGATTGTGCCTCCTGTGTGTTGGGTGTAGTTCAGGCAAGGAGGATGCAGTAGTCAACAGGATACAAAAGGCCTATAGTGCAGAGGGAGGAGAAAAACAATTAAATAGATGAATTTTTAAAAAATAAGATAATTTTAAATAAGCACTATAAAGTCAATACCATACTGTATTGAGTTAGAGAGTTACTGTCTGGGTGAGGAAAGGCATCTGCTCTAAATAGGGTGTAGAGGGGGGGAGTTCCACTCTGACATTTGCTCTGCAACACCAGGCACGGTATCTAACCTCTCTCATGTTCAGTTTCCTTTACTGTAAGGAACCAGTGTCTTTCTCCTGGGCACTGGGCTAAGCACTGGTGTTCATCATCTCATTTACTTCTCCTAATAACCCTGTGTGGTAGATACTACCAATATCAACGTTGTAGGCATGAGGAAACAGAAACATAAAAATTATTAAGTAATTTTCTGAAGATCACTCAACTAATGAGTGGCAGATCTAGAAATATAACCCAAGTCTATGGTCTCATGCACCTTGCTACACTGCCTCCCTAAAGGAGGATGGAACGAAACTTGAAGTGTTCTAGTAAGAATTAAATGAGAACACATATGCAAATCACCTAGGACAATAACTTCCCTATCTTAGGCACTCAACCAGATGCATGCAATGTATAAAATATTGGGGGTTGGGAGACACAGTTTGAAATTGCAGAGGAGTCTATCCACAAGATAAAGCTCAATATTTTTCTGAGGTATATTTTGCAAATTACATAGCAGATTTCATGTTTTTTCATAAGTATCCATGATCTATCATCTTTCTTACTGTTATTGTGAAATCAGTTCATTATGACATCATATCAGGAGATTGAGTGGCATATTATAACATGGAAAGAGTATACCAAGCATTGTTTGCTACAATTGCTTATGTTTTTTTCCATCATTGATTCTTGTTCCCACTTCTCAGGATATTTCTATACTATAATAAAGACACAGCAGTAGACACAATTTCTCTTAGAGAAAAACCTCCCACCTTGTGCAACAAAGCCAAGCTTTATTTCCAAGTATCCTAGTATCCTCCAGCTCAAATCATGCCACGTATTATATTTGTCGTTTTGAGGTCAATCATTTTCACAATTGACAGAGCAAAAGATTAAAAACCAGCCAGTTCTCCAGAATCCTCTCTCACATGATTGCTGCAATATGAAGTTTATTGACTCTGGTTCAGCAATAGTAGCTCCTGTTGTGACCAGGCTTCACAATTTAACCCATGAACACCGGAGGGCAGCAGGCCACTGCCAGTATCACAAAATATTTTAGCAGAACACCAGGTGGCAGTGCTTCAGCAAGGAACTACTTTCATGCTTGATACATGGAATATGGAAGGAAAATACAAAGATTTAGATTAAAGGGTTCACAAATTGGTGACATTTGAATAAAGACATAAAGGAAGTTCAGAGGTACACCATGCAGATATTTAGGGGGATAGCATTATAGGCAGAGAGGGCAAAGGCAGGGGGCACCGGTCTTGATATGGAAACATGCTTGGAGAGTTTATGGAATAGTATGTCATCCTTCCCTGTAGCCTCTTATTCTTCCCAGCACACTATTGCTTAAGAAACTTTCTAAAGAATTCAGCACCGTTAGCTACTTAGTGGATGATTTCCTTGTCTATTGATCCTGGGGCAATTTGTACCTAGGTTTGGTGTCTTCTTTTCTAGTTCCCTTTGGGTTCCAGTTTGAACCAGTGATGTCACCATCCCTGAGACATCCAGCCACTCGTTCCTGGGGTGAAGGGGAGGAAGACTATCCTCTACCCACTCTGGGCCCTTTCTGGCTGGGCTACAAATTAAATTGACATGAGACCGAATAGCAGGAGAAAATCAAACAAAGCTTTATAACGTATACATGGGAGAAAGCCGGAAAAGTGAGTTTCTCAACAAATGGCCAAGGTTTTCACCTTAAATAGCATTTTCAGGTAGACAAAGGAGGATGTTGGGGATGGCAGAGTCAGCTATGGGAAATTATCAGAAAGCACAGTAATCAAGAGTATGCAGATTTAAGTCCTTGCCTTCCACACTGATAAGTGTTTCTAGAGATAAGGTCATCCCCGCTGCTTCCTGGTACAGAGAGGGAGACGCCTTTACAAATGAAGATTTCCCTTAAACAGGACTTTGAGAAGAATGGATTTAGCAAGGACCCTCCCAGTCTATCACTTTTAGACAGTTTAGGGGAAGGTCAAACGTCCTTCAGAGAAAATAATCAAGATAAAGAGACATATTTTAAGATGGCCAATTATGGTCCCCCACAGGGGAAAATTGCTTCTCCGTAGTCCAAAACTTGCTCTTTAGGAGCCCTCTAAGATGCTGCACTCTGGCTGACAATAAAAGTTAGAGATGCTTTTCAAAGTTAGGAAAGTTATGTCTCATTTCCCAAATATAAAAAATGGGAACGATAAAACCTATCTGACCTATCTTGTAGGGTTAGTGATGTTTAAATCAGATCATGAATCGGAAATGCATAGTACTGTGCCTGATGTAGTAAGCTAAATCAATATGAATTTTCTTTTTTCCTAATAAAACCTGCTTTTCCTTCAATATCCAGGTCTGTGACCTATTACCATTTTTTCTCCTCTCCAGATGGGTTCAGTAAGGGAAGCTCCTAGGAAATTTACTCAATCATCTATTTTCCAGGAGATAGAAATTATTTCACCCTATTCTCTTGGAGTCTTTTCCTCCTAGCTACATTAATACACTCAGGGTGCTCAAAGAACACAGATGGAACTCTCAAATGAAGTTTTATTTTCATTTTCCTAATGAATAATAATAAAGACGTTGAAATTGTTAAAAGATTTTGTTTATCTTGGTTCAGCCATCGATTTAAATGGAGACTGAAGTCAAGAAATCAAGAGAAGGCTGAGACTTGGAAGGGCAACAATGAGAGAATTAGGAAAGAACATCAAGTGTAAGGAAGTGTCATTAGAGATTAAGGCCAAGATTATCTACATCCTCATATTCCCAATTACTATGTACCGATGTGAAAGCTGGACAGTGCAGAAGCTTACCATAAAAAAAAAAAAATGGATACACTTGCACCAAACCCACGTACAAATTGCCCCAGGATCAACAACCACTGGTGTTGGAGGAGAGCCCTACAGATATCCTGAAGTACCAGAAGGACAAACAAGTGGATCTTAGAAGAAATTATGCCTGTATTATCACTGGAGGCAAAAATGATAAAACTGAGGCTGTCTTGCTTTGGGCACATTATGAGAATGCAGAGTTCTTTGGAAAAGACAATAATGCTGGGAAAAATAGAAGGCAGCAGGAAAAGAGGAAGACCAAATATGAGATGGATTGACCCCATAAAGGAAGCCACAGGCATGAGTCTATAGGAGATGAGTAAGGTTGTTCAGGACAGGACCTTGTGGACGTCACTCATTCATAGGGTCACCAGGAGTCGGAGACAACTTGACAGCACATAACAATAACAAATGAATAATAAAAATAAGCACTTTTTAAATATGTTATTAGCTGTTATTAGCTATTGCATATCATATTTCTGAAGTGTCTCTTCAAGTTTTTGCCATTTTTATTGATTATTTTCTTATTGATTTATATGAGCTTTTTATATAGTCTTCATTTGGGTCCTTTTTCAGAAATATGCATTGCAAATATAGTTTACCAGACTGTGCACTGACTTTCCACCTTCTTAGCAGTGATTTTTAACAAAGACAGTTTAAAAATATACTTTATGTTAATAGGGAGCTAGCTTGCATGTTTTGTGTGTTTTCTTTAAGCACTTTAAAAATGCTTTCCCATGGTGACTTCTATTACTTCTGATGAGAATTTCTGTATCATTCTTAATGCTGTTTCCCAAAACACAGAGTATCAATGTTCTCTGGGCATAGGCAAGATTTTTTCCCACTTAAATAGACACTCTGAATATGGATTTGCCTTTGATACCTGCAGTGCTCCTGCCCCAACCACAGTGGTGGACTTGCAGAATTCCTTTTTCAACTTTATGGTGTTCTACACAGCATTGATTCTGAATAATGAGCTTGTTTTGTAGAAAGTCAAGTACAGCAGTGAGTGAAGGTGCTTGCTATGAGCAAAGAGATTATGGAATAGGTAATGGAAGAGTTAGTTATAAATACCACCTATAATCACATGGACATTTGCAGAAGCAACAACTATAATAGTTATGGAATTTTTTTATTTTGATATGAGTGTATTTACATATATATTAACCATTTTTCACTCCCCTTTCCCATTTGCCTACATGTGGTAGCATAAGATGTGTTAATATAAGTTAATCTTATATCTCATTAGAGCTCAGTAGTTAAGCTACAGAATATCAGTGGGAGAGTGTGACTCGGCTAGAAGAGGAAATTTATCCAAAAATGGATAAATGAAATGTGTATCATCTTTGCAGGAGAGAATTAGCTTGGTTTTGGTTCAATGAGAAATAATTGAATCATATTAGCAAGAAGCATAATTTTGCTGTTGTCTTTATTCGGAAATTAAGTGTTGTTAAAAGAGGTACATATGGGTGCCAGGTTGACAAGGAGAGTACTACGGTAGTACAGTACTGTCTCACCTTAACATTCGGGAAATATATTTCTGGAATTTGCTTCCCTGTATTGTTCTGGGTTAGGGTTGGCCACAAAAGAGATTTGTGCAAGATTTGGAAGGTAGTTGTGACGAAGCAGCCATAGTCTTTTCTTTCCTGCAGCTCGGTGCAGGGCTCCAGGCACTGTGGCAACTCACACATGTTGCTGCTGCTCTGCCAGCTCATCTTATCGTTGACTCACAGCTCCTCCACCTCCAGTCAGATCTCCTCCCTCAGCTTCTCTTTGTCTCCGGCCAAGTATGCATGCACCATGATGGCAAGTGACACTCACTTCTGAAAGTCACCGACCACTATGAGATTGAAAAAGGTGAGAAACAAGTTTTAGTTTATCTTTGTGGGTTCCAGTTGTCCTCAGGGGTTCTAGTATGTCCTTAGAAGTCACAAAAATTCACGCTTTTGTCCACATCCAACTTCTCTTCAGAAGTGTTGCTCTAGCTGAGTTAGAGCAAATTCAGGCTTAATACCAGATGCAAAGACAAAAGCTTTGTATAGATGCCTACACCAACTCCAGCAATTGCATGAATTTTAATCCTTACAATTAATCTCTTATTCTACATCACTCATGGTGGTTCTGCTTCTCTGATTGCACCCTAACTGACACAAAGCCTAAGAGGAAAGGGCGAAGGAAATGGTTTTCATGACAATTCCAGATTACTAGACCCAGGTTTGTGATGTGAGCATCTTGAAGTGAAACTGTCACTTTAAATCATGATGCGGCAAGTTTTTTCAACTTTAGACAACTTGACACATGTTCTGTATGATTGATTTTAAGTCAAAAATTTAAGATTGAGAATGTACAAGAAGAAAGATACTCTGGACACCTGTTTCCAAATGACATAGAAAGAGGTTTTACTTAGAACTAAGTCATTTGATCCAGACCACAGACTAAGCACCCACAGCACTACCATTTCTTGTCTGGGATCTGCAGGTGTGCATTTCAGCTTGCTTCCTGCAGCACGGGGGCTCTGTGTTATTGAGCTCTGGGGTTTTTGTTCAGCTTTTACTGTCACTTCAAACACTGAGAGTTCTCGGAGAGCACAAAAATACTTTGCTGAGTCTTCCAGCTGTAAGGTTGAAATGGTGAGGCTGGTGAATTTAGCTGCTTTCTGTAAGTTTGTAGAATAGCGGCCATTCTTTGCACTCTGTCTAGAAGAACCTTGACGAGTAAGGAAAATGATCTCTCCATTGGGAAGCTGCTTATACCAAAAAATAGAGTATATGCTCTGGCTTGTCTGGTCCCAACTGTTCAGGGTGACTGTTTCTCCCTCTTGCATGGATGTGGCTGTCTGGTCTTGCGTAACTTTCTGGGACACACTGGATTCTGTGGGAAAAATCAGAAAACAGAGCTGATGTAGCAAATAAACTATTGTAAGAATTAGTCTAATTTGGGACCCAAAGACAAACCAAATTGAAATCATAATATGCTTGCTTTTCTCAATCCTCCTTTCCTCCTCAAGTCCATATGAAGTACCAAATGCCTGTGTAGAATCCTTAACATTCTTACCCATGTTTGGAACCATCCCTACCAGAGAAGATGAAGGCCGCGAATACTCCTAGCAGGCTGGAAAGTGGCATGTGGTATGTGTCCCTTGCACAAATGTATTTAGTTGTGCCTCCAGCTGAGAGCTCAGTGTCTCTGAGTGCCTGGCAGCGCACATACCTAGTTCCTGGGTTTTGATGCCCCACCCCCAAACAGGAATAGGGTTTCTTATGTTCACAGACCACAAGGTCTGTACACAGATGAGAAAAAAATCTGGCTCACCCCAAAGCTTTACTTTGTCTACTTGTCTCTCCCTGGTTAAGTTAGGCACTACCTGAAAAAGAGAATAGTAAAAGCAATTAGTATGAAAGGTTTCAGCTGAAGATCGAACCAGTTGACATACTCTGATAAGTATTCAGTGGAATCATTTTGGGGGTCCATTTAAAGTAAAATTTATTATAGACCATGGACCCACCTCATAATCTACTTACTGGTCATTCATTAACCTATACTTACTTTTCTCCATCTAGAATCTAATGAACCTTTTTAAAAACTCACAAATCTTTGGCTTTCTTGGTGAAAGGCAATCCTATTCAAAATTTTTTAGGCATCTGTTTCTTCTTTTTTACCGAGCTCTAGGGCCGAACTTAAGTTTTATAATAAATAAATCTACTTCAACATTAAATGATAAAAAATTGTCCTTCTGACTTTCAGAATCTATTCAATTATGTTTTTTATGCAGTTATAACAGGAATAAAATAGTGTTTTTTTGAAATCCAATATTGAGTTTTATTTAGTAGACTCTGAAGAGGATCAGGCTATTCATTCCTGTTGCCTCCACAAGTAGAATTGTACTTATTAATCACATGTTCTAGAATTGTCCTGATGTCACATTTTTTATCCCATTGGTTCAAAGTGTTCAGTCTCACTTGTTAAATTTTGACGCTGGTAATTTTCTCTTTGTAAAATATAGTCAAGATAATGGTGCCGGATCTCTCTGTGATGTATTAATGCTATAATCCACTCCTACAGAACGCGATAGCTATGGGCTTCAAACAGTATATGTCAACACCACAGAAGTTGGTGACTGAAGTTTTGTCTACTGTCACATGTTCATGTGGAATGCAGTTGTAAATCTTCCATTTGATTTTATTATTTTAGTGGATGAATTAATATAAAAGGACCAAAAATCAAATAGACAACTAGAAAAGAAAGTACAGACAAGGTCTCTAAAACGTGCCAGTTCTTTGATTCTAAGGTCAAAATAACTTATCAATGAGCGGTGCAGGGAAAAGAGTTTATGATTAGTGGAGACATCTACTCCTCTGTCCCCTTTCACCTCTGAGTGCTGACAGGCAGCTGATGCCCTGGTTTGCAATGATCTGTAACTAGGCAGAGGAGACCATGAATGCCCACAGTAGCCTGGAGTGCAGCATGACGACAGGATTTCCCTCTTGTTGAAATGGCCTGGCTCTGTGTTCCCAACAGTACGTGTACAAGGTCCCTCAGCTGCATATAGTAGCTGCCTATGAAATGTGGTTACTGGCTGGGTCAAGTTGAATGTGTTATGACACTCAGCTTGGGAGATTTGGCCTGTCCTAAGTGTTGTTTTGCCTTTTCCTGTGATTTAATGATAAATGATTATATCTGGTAAAGGACAAGCCTACTGTTTAACATTGAAGGAAGTATTGGAAGGAGATTTATTACTTAAAATTTCCAAGTTTAGTAAATTAATCTGTGACAAAATCTGAGGGGCTTATCTGAGACAAATTTATTGTGAATCATGACGTGATTGCAAATATTCATTCATGTTTTGATTGTTTTGTCTCCAACCAGCTTCTGAGGTGAAACGTGCTTACCAATCCTTGGCTTCGATACAAAAGGCAAACAAGAAGCCATCATCTCCCTTCCTTCCTACCTATCCACCAACCGTGGCTACTGGTAACTTCACAACAGCAAACATCACTCAGACAAATGATAATAAAATAGCCTTCTGACTTTTGTAATCTCTCCAGTTAAGTATTGGAATATCAAATGGTAACAGCAGTAAAATTATATTCATTTATGGGATGTAACTCTCTGCTTAGTTTATTAGAAGTTCTGGGAAGGGAGAATCCCATAGGTCCCCAAAATTCAAATATTCAGCCATGTTGTTGCCATGAGTACATGTATATTGTTTGGTGCAATTCTATAATTTTGGACTGTGTAATCCAAAATAGTTACCATGAAGAAAAAAAACCTCTCCCAAAATGCAATTTTATCAGTGAAAATATTAAAAACTATAAACAGTACAAATGTTTTCCAAAATAAAAATATTTCCCTCTCTAGACATTGAAGGATTCTTTTCCATTTTCTTCTGAAAATTCATCTAGTGAAAGCATTTATGTCAAATTATCAAATTCCAAACATTTTATTTTTGCTTGACCATCTCATAAAGAAACCCAAATGAGAATAATTGAGTTATTCTATGGTAAACTGTCCTCAGACTTTCCTTGGCTCCTCTATGGAAATCCCCAAACTCGCATACCATGTGAAGCCACAGAATCACTATCGAGGTTCCTGGATCTTCCTGTTCTCTCTCCCTCTTACATTGTTGATAATGATTGTCCTCTGATGCTGCCCATGCAATCCAAAATAGGCATTATTCTATTTTAATCTTGTATATTTCAGTCCAATCAATGTTACCACAGTCAGACATGTGTACTATTCCAAATTTCTCATCCAACTTTTCAAACTACTAGAAAAAGAATCAAAACAAATTTTAAGAGACAGAGTAGTTGATAAAATGACATTGTTTTTATTACATATAATTTTTTTTTTTTTTGCTGAGGCAGATTTGCCCTGAACTAACATCTGTGCCAATCTTCCTCTACTTTGTATGTGGGTCGCCACCATAGCATGGCTGATAGCGGTGTAGGTCCACACCTGGGATCCGAACCAGTGAACCCCAGCCACCGCAATAGAGAGTGCTGAACTTAAGCACTTAACCACTGGAGCTGGCCCCAATATACATATATATATATATATATATATATGTAATTTTTAAACTGTAGTCACCATGGTGTACATTACATCCCCAGGACTTATTTCTCTTATAACTGCAAATTTGTACCTTCTGACCATCTTCACCCATTTCACACCCCACTGCACACACACACACACACACAAATCCTGCCTCTGGCAGTCACCAACCTGTTCTCTATATTTATGAGTTTGTCTTTTTTGTTTATTTTGGATTTCATATGTAAGTGAGATCATACAATATTTTTCTTTTTCTGTCCAACTTATTTCACTTAGCATAATGCCCTCACAGTTCATTCATGTTGTTGAAAATGGGATTAATTCCTTCCTTTTTATGACTTAATAATATTTCATTGCATATGTATATACCACATTTTATTTATACATTCATCTGTAGATGGACACTTAGGTTGTTTTCATGTCTTGGCTATTGTAAATAATGCTGTAATAAATATGAGAGTGCAGATATCTTTTCTAAATATCTTTTCATGTAAACTGTTGGCCATTTATCTGTATGTCTTCTTTGGAAAACTATCTATTCAGATCCTCCATTTTTTAATTGGATTTTTTTTTTTCCTATTGAGTTGTGTGAGTTGTTTATATATTTTAGATATCAAACTCTTATCAGATATGTGATTTGCAAACATTTTCTCCCATACTATGGGTTGCCTTTTTATTTTATTGATGGTTTTCTTGCTGTACAAGAGCTTTTTTTGTGTGTGTGTGTGAGGAAGACCAGCCCTGAGCTAACATCTGCCAATCCTCCCCTTTTTTTGCTGAGGAAGACTGGCCCTGGGCTAACATCCGTGCCCATCTTCCTCTACTTTATATGGGATGCTGCCACAGCATGGCTTGACAAGCAGTGCGTTGGTGCGTGCCCGGGATCCGAACCGGCGAACCCCCGGGCCGCCGCAGCGGAGCGCGCGCACTTAACCGCTTGCGCCACTGGGCCGGCCCCTCAAGAGCTTTTTAGTTTGATGTGGTCCCACTTGTTTATTTTACCTTTTGTCGCCTTTGCTTTTGATGTCAAATCCAAAAAATCATTGCCAAGACCAGTTTCAAAGATCTTACTGCCTATGTTTTCTTCTAGAGTTTTTATAGTTTCAGGTCTTACATTCAAGTTTTTAATTCATTTTGAGTAGAATTTTGTTAATGGTGTAGGATAGGGGTCCAGTTTCATTCTTTTGAATGGGGCTGTCCAGTTTTCTCAGCACCATTAATTGAAGAGGTCCTTCCCCATTGGATATTCTTGGCTCCTTTGTCATAAATTAATTGACGATATATGTGTGGATTTATTTCTGGGCTCTGTATTCTGTTCCATTGGTCTATGTGTTTGTTTTATGCCAATACAATATTGTTTTGATTACTATAACTTTGAAATCTAGTTTGAAATCAGGATGTTTGATGCCTCCAGTTTTTTTCTTCTTTCTGAAGATTGCTTTGGCTATTCAGTCTTTTGTGGTTCCATACAAATTTGAAGATTGTTTGTTCTATTTCTGTGAAAAATATCATTGGAATTTTGATAGGGATTGCATTGAATCTGTAGATTGCTTTGGCTAGTATTAACATTTAACAATATCAGTTCTCCCGATCCAAGAGCATGAAATGTCTTTCCATTTGTTTACGTCTTCTTTAATTTCTTTCCTTAAGTCCTGTAGTTTTTAGTGTACAAGTCTTTCACCTCCCTGGTCAAATTTATTCCTAGATATTTTATTCTTTTTGATGCAATTGTAAATAGGATTGTGTCATTAATTTCTCTTTTTGATAGTTTGTTATTAGCATATAGAAATGCAACTGATTTTTGTATCTAGATTTTGTATCTTGCAACATTACCGAATTCATTTATTGGGTCTAACATATACTGACATCTAGTGGTCATGTCTATCATTGCTAACCCAATTGATATTTTTTTTTCACTTTCTGTGTATTGAAAAACGTGTACGTTGTGGACTGGGGGAGGAAGTCTCTGGGTTGTTTATTTCAGGTTGAACACCCTTTAATTCATAAGCAAATTACAATATTTTTCTGGTGACATTTTTATTGGCATTTATGTGGTCTATTGGGATTACACTTGGCAAAGTTGTAGATCATAAGGGTTCCATTCTCCATTCTATGAAATGGTTGAACTAGTAAAAACAGTGGTATGTTCTATTCATTTTAAAAATTTATTTTTTTTAACTTATTAAATAATTCTCACATGGAAAAGTACAAAAATATTATTTAGCAGACACCTTTGCTCCCAGCAATGAGAATTTAATTTTGCTGTGTTTTCTACAGACACCCCCAACTCTCTCTCTCACTCTTTCTCTCAAACATTACAGACAAAATGAAAGTGTAACCCCTGTTCTTTCTTCTGTTTCTAAACTAGTAACCACTACAAGTTTTATATAAGTTCACTATAAGTGAACATTAAGTTTACATTTATCTAGCATGAGTACCCAGCAGTAAAGTAAGTGAATGTTCAACTTTATGTGAAACTGCTGAACTGTTCTCCAGAGTGACTGGACCGCTCACCCACCAGCAATGTATGAGTGATCCAATTTCTCTGTATCCTTTCCAGAACTTGGTATTGTCAGGATTTTTTATTTTAGCCGTTCTGATAGACGTGGAGTGGCACTTCGTTGTGGCTTTAATTTGCATTTCCCTAATGGCTAATGATGTTGAACATCTGTTCAGAAGCTTGTTTATATACTTATTTCACTACCACAAACCCTCTTTGGTGAAGTGTCTATGTGAGTCTGTTCATTTTTTAATTAGATTGTTTTCTTCCGGTTGAGTTTAGAAAGTTCTGTATATTTTGAATACCAGTCCTTTGATGCAAATGTTTTTTGCAAATATTTCCTGCCAACCTGTGGTTTGTCTTCTTCATTCTCTTAACAGTGTGTTTCACAGAGTAAACATTTTTAATTTTGATGAAATATAAGTTATTTATTTTTTTAAGATTGTGCTTTTTGGTGTCATGTCAAAAATTTCTTCACCAAACCCTAGGTCATGAAGATTTTCTGATATTTTCTTCTAAAAGATTTATAGTTTTCCATTTTACACTTGGCTGTATGATCCATTTTGAGACTTTCCTCAAATTTTTGTATAAGTTGTGAAATTTAGGTCAAGGTTTAATTTTTTGCTTGTGAATATCCTATTGTCCGAACACCATTTGTTGCTAAGACTATCTTTCCTCCATTGAATTGCTTTTGCACCTTTGTCAAAAAATCAGTTGCCCCCACTTGTGTGGGTCTGGCTTATACTCTGACTCGGTGGCATAGAAATGTTAATGATATTCTTTTATTATCCTTTTTATGTTGTAGAATCTGTAGTGTGTCTTTCTTTTTCATTCCTTATATTTATAATGTATGTTTTCTCTCTTTTTCCTTTGATAATTCTAATTAGGATTATATCAATTTTATAAATTGTTTTAAGAAAATTAACTTTGTCATTTGTTGATTATCTCTGTTGTTTGTTTTCTGTTTCATCAATTTGACTCTCATTATTTCCTTCTTTAAGCTTACTTTGAGTTTAGCTTGTTCTTCTTTTTCTATCTTCTTTTGTTGAAAGACTAGATCATCATTTTTCAACCTTTCTTCTTCAGTAATACAAGTATTTAAAATGACAGATTTCGAGGCCAGCGCCATGGCATAGCAGTTAAGTGTGCACGCTCTGCTGCTGGCAGCCTGGCTTCAGATCCCGGGCGCGCACCGATGCACCGCTTGTCAGGCCATGCTGTGGCAGCGTCCCATATAAAGTAGAGGAAGATGGGCACGGATGTTAGCCCAGGGCCAGTCTCCCTCAGCAAAAAGAGGAAGATTGGCATGGATGTTAGCTCAGGGCTGATCTTCCTCACACACAAAAAAAAAATAAATAAAATAAAATAAAATGACAAATTTCTTTCTATGTACTATTTTAGCTACATCCTATATATCTCTGTATGTATGTATTTTCATTATATTTTCTTTAAAAATACTTTCTAATAGCCATGGTAATTTCTTCTTTGACCTATGGGTTATTTTAAACTTTAGTGCTTAAATTCCATATATCTGGGAGTTTTTAGAGACATCTTTTTGCAATTGATTTTCTAAATCAATCCGTTTTGGTCAGAGAATAAATTCTGTGTAATTTCAGTTCTTTTAAGTGTATTAAGACTTTTTTTGGCCAAACAGATTGTGTGTGTGTGTGTGAATTTTGCATCTACACGGCAGGGCCTGGCTGGAGCCTCAGCTGCAGGTTTGGGTACAGGCTGCAGGTGCCTGGAGAGCACTGTGCACTTGCTGCACAGAAGTAGGTGGCTGAGTCTCCAGGCTGGGAAGCCGTGATGGTCAATGAGAAGTGTTTGGAACTTTTACTGAAGAAAACTGTGAATCTTCCATCTTTTTGTTCCTTCCCATCTGACTGTGTGGCTATCAGGAACGCAGGGCCTTCACCAGGGTATTGCCGGTACCATGGGAAATAGTCAAATGCACTGTTCTCATAAGTGCAGTTCAGAATTGAAATCTCTCCTTCCTGGACTGTCA
Organism: Rhinoceros unicornis; assembly: GCA_028646465.1. Taxonomy (NCBI): domain Eukaryota; kingdom Metazoa; phylum Chordata; class Mammalia; order Perissodactyla; family Rhinocerotidae; genus Rhinoceros; species Rhinoceros unicornis. The sequence goes on along the minus strand of CM053518.1, from coordinate 69,148,623 downwards.
AAGACTGAGGGCTCTGTTTCACCTGCTGCTGGTCACTTTTTTCCTTCTGTTGGCCACTCACCCCTACTTAAAAAGATAAAAAGTCATTAGGCCCCTACATTTATATTTCCTGCTTAAAGTTTCTACCTGCATGAGTTTGTCCATACCCCAATTTTCTCATCCCCCCGAGTTAATGTCATACCCTGGGGTTTCTCCTCCACAACTCACAGCCCAGTTGAAGCCATAGAATTAAAACTGATGCTCCCAGGATCTTGTCCATTCCTCCTGGCACCTAAGCCCAGTGACAACTCAGATGTCTTCTGGTCTTCTCAGCCAGCTGGAACTCTGACTGTAACTTCACACCTGCTTTAATTCTTTCAACAGTCCCCGCCCTTTCACAAGTCCTTTCAGTTTAAGCTCTTTCTGTCAAAGGAAGCACTTCCCCACTTTGCCCTGACTTAGAATTGCTGAAAATTCTTTCACTGGGAATCAGAAATCCTCTCTTTATACACGGATAAGGATCAGTTTAGAATTTCTCTTCCCCAAGGCCCTTTTCCTTTTCCTCACACCTGGCATGTTAAAAATCATACACTAGGATATCTTGACATGTCAATAGAGATTACATTATTTTATGATGGGGAAAGAGGGACTCGCATGAAGCCATAAGATGAGCATGTATATGGGCATTTCTTTTTTTATGAAGATCACACAAAGGGCATAATATCCCATCACAAACTAGGGTCTGGGATCAGAACATAGAGAATATATGTTCCCTCTGCTCTACGGAAACTTTAATTTTATTACAGTCTTTAGATGTGTTTATATTTTACATAACTCTAAGAAATTATAGAAGACAATTAAATCAACTTCAATTTCATTATATTCCTTCTAAAACATAAATCAGCTAAGTTAAATATTTCTAGGAATATACTTAAGGAAAATATATTGTGAAGTACTGGAATTATCTGTTCTGGAGGAGATTCGATCTCCAAATGGATAAGAGAGGATAGAAAAAATCTGCAAACTTCAGAAGATATGACCATCCAGTAATGCAGCATTCTTGGTAGCTCTCATGCTGTGCTTAAACAAATATTTAATATAATTTTCACACTTTGTCGTCATCGGTGAAATATGAAAATAGGAAGAATTAATGTGGCTTTTGATGTTAACACAGCAGGACATAGAGACAGAAATTGAAGATAAACCCCAAAGTTTGCCCTAAAAATAGGGGTGATCTGCATTATAAATAACAGAAGGTAAAATAAATAAAATCACATTTTTTTCCTGAGGCGCAGAGAGAATTTTGTTGTATCTGCACTTGATGTCATCTCAAATCCAGTCAAAGGAAAACACCATCCCAGACCAATAGGAGACAATGGTAAGAGTACCCCTTCCTCAGTCTACAATCTAATCCCACTCTAGTCCAGTACTCTAAGGGGATTTTTTTATTGTTTGAGAGTTTTTGATGTGTTTTCTTTTTCATTCATTCATTTATTAATGCATATCTTCAGTATATATTTACCAAGTGCCTACTGTGTGCCTGCTAAATGGGGAATACTTGGGTCTTGTTCATGAAAGAGACAGTCCTAATCTTCAGTCAACTGAGTCCCGATACTCAAGAACAGCCGGATAAAACCTACCAAAGACAACTGTGTATCTATATGATGTGACAAAGAAAAGAGTAATGAACTCTGCTTTTGGGCCCAGTCAGAGACAGGTTCTGATGGAGGAGATGTTTGAACTGGGACTTACACCATCAGTAGATTTCCCAGTAAAAAGAATGTGATAAAAGAATTCTAAGCATAGATTAACTCAGTGAAGTTGGAGGTTGGGCTGTATGTGGGTGAAAACATTATAAATTTATATTAAAGAAGCTAACGTGCCCCTGACCTTGAAGGACAACACATATTATTCAAAGTGTTGATTTCCAAAGTCATATTTTTCAAACTATTAGACTATAATAAACACAGATACTATTTAGGTAGAAGGATAGACAGACAGATAGATGCACACCTACATACACAGATGATTGATAGATATAATTTGAAGCAAAGTTGAAGATAATCACTAGATATTTGAAGGATAATTTCTGGCTACTTTATGAACATGTGTATGTGGGACACACGTTAATCTTCTCTGAACTAGCATTGCCCCTTTGTGGTCACATAGAGAAGTTACACTGAACAATTTTCTACAGCTTCTTGACAGTTCATGTTCAGCAACCCCTGCATCAATCAGAGCACTGAAATAAGTGGCTGAGTTTTCTTTGTGAGCCAATGATTTCTTCAGAAGAAAGGAGATTTTGCCCTTGTTGAAATCGCCTATGAAACCTATGCTATTCTTTGCTGAAGTGTGTCTCTGGCAGATCTGGATGCGTTGGTTGGGATGCTGGGCATACCAAGAGAGAATGGGGCTCCTGAAATATTCATGGTAGCACCTCACCTGCCCCAAAGTCTCTTCAAAGGCAGAAATTTGCCCTCAGGCTGAGTCACTGCATGAGGTTGTCCTTCCTCCAAAATGTCAACATCAGATCAAGGAGAGCCCTCACACCGAAGAGAATATGTCCTTAAATGGATTCTAAATTAAACAATTGCTCTACAGTTTTGCTAACACTTGAGATAGTCATCTTTTCAATTTTAGCCAACATAATGAATGTGTAGTGATCTCCTTTCAGTATTAACTTGTGTTTCCCTGATGACTAATGGTGTAGAACAAAGGTTGGAAAACTTTTTTCCATAAAGGGTTGAATAGTATATATTTTTGGCTTTGCAGCCCATTCAATCTCTGTTACAACTATTCAACTCTGCCATGGTAGCATGAAAGAAGCCATTGATAATAAAATATTATTTCTGAGTTTCATTGTAATTAAAACTTTATTTACAAAAACAGGTGGCTGGCAGGATTTGGTTTGTAGACCATATTTTGTTAACATCTGATGTACAGCATATTTTTATATATGTATTGATCATTCACCTATCTTTTATAAAGACTTTGCTCAAATATTTCGTCCATTTGTAAACTGGATAACATGTTTTATTGTGATTTTTTTTAGTGACATATTCTTGATGCAATGAAGAATCTTGTTGCTATGTGGACACAATCACCCTAAAGGTAATCCATAAGTGCTTTGAAAAAGCTGATTTTGGACCCAGTGACAGTAGATGTACAAAACAGCAAACAACAGAACTCTGACTGGAATGAGCTGCAAAGGGAAATTCATTTTCCCATAATCATAAATGTGGATGATTTTATAAGTTCCAATATCATGTCAAATACTATTGCTGCTGATGAGTTTCAAACAGGAACAGACATCATTGATGTTTGATTGTTGTGAAAATAGGAGAAAAATAGTAAAAAAAGTTTCCCAAGTCCAAATATTCCACAAGACTGTATGCACTGACAGCTGTCGAAAGATGAGACCACTATCCAATATAGGAAATAAAGAGACAAAGCTAAATTTATTGTTTACAATAGTAAGGGAGAGTTGCACAAGTCAGACACAATCTCGCTGAGCACAACATGGCTAATTTATACTGGGTTTGGGGGAAGCATGGAATTCGAGGATTGGCAAACCTTCAGAGGTGTATGTGTTTGACATCATCTTTGGAGGATGGTCACTATTGTGAAGCTGTTGTGATTGGTTGGCACTTGGGGGCATGTTTATCAGAGTGAGTCCATCCCTGTTTGGCTGACTTTCAGAAACCAGGGGCCGACATTTGTTGGCTTGCAAAAGTGTGTTCACTGAGATGAGTTCTTGGTCAATTGAATGGGTATAAAACTGGGTCTCGGGCTACTTGTTACCATGAGTATGCAACAATCTGTCTTTTCTTAAGTCTGAGGGAACAATTTTATTTTCATTGCTCTCTATAGTTCCCTTTTCCACACACACACTCTTTTGTTCCTAATTCAGCCAAAGTTGCAGAAGAGACTTTCAAAGACTGTTCACATCTTCCCACAGTTGTTGATTTTCCATGACAAAGAGTTTTGACCTGTGGAGATATGATTTTTGGTTTGCATGAATTTAGTTGGTTTTTGTCTTTGGATTACTTGTTGAATCTATTGTCTAGACAGTGACTGCACAGAAACAGTAAAACCCCTACAGAACCATGCAGTAAAGTCAACTAGAACTATTCTAAAAAGGACCGTAAGATACTTTGTAACCATGACCCAAGATTTCCCAGAACTAATTAAGAAAACAAGTCCAAATAATTTTCTGAGTCTATTTTAGATAAATAGATTGCTTCTATCTATCTATCTATCTATCTATCTATCTATCTATCTATCTATCTATGTATCTATCTATCTATCTATCTATCTATCTATCTATCTATCTATCATCTATCTATCTATCTACTTTTGCTTAAATTGTTTCTACTCATCTGCAATAGTAATGTAGGGTCAACATGCATTTTTAGCAATGTCAAAAGATTTCTCCTGATTGCCCTCTAAAAAATACAAGATTTTTCTTGTAAACATAATCCTTTGGGTTAAGGAATTTTCACTGCTTTGTTGTGCCTTCAGGACTTTGGTTATTTTATTTACTATGTCAACTAATGTGAGGAAAGAATTTTCAATGACCACCTCAAGTTGTCTAATTATTATGAATGATGTCACTACCCTGAGGAGTCTTTCTTGATAAAAGTTTTCATCCCTTTAGACTCTATGTAAGGAGATTTTGTCCATATAGAATGTTTGATAGTCATGCCCCTGGAATGGCCAAATAGATTTATGGAACAATTAGCCTTGATTCTGTGTTGGCAATGAAGAGACTGACTCCCCTATAGGGTATAGAACCTAGGAGCTGTATGTACACTATCTCTGGGTGTCATTTTGACAAATAATCACTGTGGTATGTTATATTTTTTCTAATGTAAGGAATTTTTTTCACTTATGCTTTGCCTACAAAGAGTATCATATTGGTAGTGTTAGTGTGACATACCTTTGTATCATTCTCCAAACTGGCAGTAATAACACTATCTTTGGAGGATTGAGTGAATCAAGTTGATTATTCTCTCTGGTAAAGACTATACTTAGGTAACTTGTTATTAACAATAAAAATAACATGATTGGGGACCAGCCCGGTGGCACAGCGGTCAAGTGTGCACGCTCCACTTAGGCAGCCCCGGGGTTCGCAGGTTTGGATCCCGGGCGCACACCGACGCACTGCTTGTCAAGCCATGCTGTGGCGGCGTCCCATATAAAGTAGAGGAAGATGGGCACAGATGTTAGCCCAGGGCCAATCTTCCTCAGCAAAAAGAGGAGGATTGGCAACAGATGTTAGCTCAGGGCTGATCTTCCTCACAAAAAATTAAAAAAATTTAAAAAATTAAAAAAAATATGATAGGCTAAAGTCAGAGTTTATAACCTTAAATTAGTAAAGAAAAGATATGACTAAACAAGAGTATGCAAAGGGAAATGAGGCATGAAGAAGTCTCATGTTCCAGTGGTGTTGGAAAGAAGCTGTCTACTCTATGTTCTGAGGTTCTTGAGTTAGTAGTCAACTTCTGAGAACCATTTGCTTAGGGAGGTTCCTTAGCGAACCTGAGCTGAGGATGCCCAATGGGCTAACTTTCTAGTAGTGTTAAAATCCATTCCATTTTTCCAGAGGTTTTGGAATAAAGAGAGAAATATCTTTGAGAAAGGCGAAAAGCATTGCATAATTCAAATTTAGAAGTAACTGGTCCCCTTAATTATGTCCCTGTATCACTAGATTTAAGTTAGAAAGCGTCAAGGTAAGCAATCCAAAATCGAATGTGGTTTTTTTTTTTTGCCGTTATGAGTGCTGTGGCTTTTCAATAGGGAATGTTTCAACCCATATATAAAATAAACCTACTATTACTAGCCATATACATAATCCATAGAAGGAAGTAATTTTATAAAATACATTTGGACAGAGTCACTGATTTTGGTTCTCAGATATGCAAGAACACCAAAAGTGAAGACTCCTATAATTAGGAGTCAGTGGAAACAAGACTCTGAAGAAGTGACCAGATTACTTACCTGTGGAATGGTCATGCTTTTTTTAGCTCAAGAGACATTTCTGGACCAACAATTGTTCTGTAAAATCTGGTTTATAATCCAGGATTTATCTATTATATTATTAATCTTTCAGAAGGATTTCAAGCACCTCATCTATAAAATTAGGTGATCGGAGCAGGTGATTTCTAAACTATTAATTCTACAATTTTTGACTTGGTAGCCACAGTGACCAAAAGGGAAACTGAAATATAATCTGTTAACTCCATGTCTAAACCATCACCTACTGAGAAGACTTCATTCTTCTTTAGGAGGTGTTGATGTCACCACAGTTCTGGGTTTGAAATTATAGTCAACTTCAAAAAATGTAACTGTTTAAATAGACTGCATACTTTAATGTAAACCCAGATACTTTTTCCTTGAGAGTGCCCAACTCTTGTTGACAACTGTACATATTCAGTTATTACTAGGACAATAAATGCTTTACCACGCTAAATAAAACCAAATAATTTAAACCTATAAATAAATATATGGATGATAGATAACAAGGTAGGTAGATAGATCAAAATGAACCGTCCCAAATCAGTTGCTATTTCATCATTTAATTTTTTCCATAGACTTAGCACCCTCCAACACACTATGTTTATCTATTTGTGTTGTATATTGTTTGGTTCCCCTACTACAGGTTATTAGAATACAAAATCATCACAAGCACATATTTTTGTCTTTTTGGTCACTGATCTATTCCAAGTACTAGCATTAGTGACTGGAAAATTGTAGTCTCTTAATATGTATTTGTAAAATTGCATTAAATAGAGTTAAAGGTGCAGGAGTGACCCTCCAGAATGTGGCTTTCTCTTAAATTATATTAGAAGCTGCTTTTGACAGAAAAGCTTTTCAATTGGTAGAAAACAAGCCACTTCATTTCAAGTTCTCATTATATTTGAAGGATAATCACCACCTAACTTTTTCTAATATCCTGTCCTAGTCTTCTTTCCCAATAGAAACCTATTCGTAGAAATATCTTTGTTCCTAGAGTAAGTCATAAACTATGTATGTTGGCAAGTGAAGAGGAAAGGAGAGAAGTGGAGAAAGAGTGAAGATAGCTTGGCTCACTTTGATGCAATTAGTTACCTGAGGTCACTAACATATTTAAAATTAGCTATCACCTTACATCTGTCAGAATGGCTATAATTAACAAGACAAGAAATAACAAATGTTGGAGAGATTGTGGAGAAAAGGGAACTCTCACACACCGCTGGTGGAAATTCTAAACTGGTGCAGCCACTATGGAAAACAGTATGGAGATTTCTCAGAAAATTAAAAATAGAAATACCATATGATCTAGCTATCCCACTACTGGGTATTTATCCAAAGAACATGAAATCAACAATTCAAAGAGATTTACGCATCCCTATATTCATCACGGCATTATTTGCAATAGCCAAGACATGGAAGCAACCCAAGTGCCCATCAATGGACGAAGGAATAAAGAAGATGTGGTAAATATATACAATGGAATAATACTCAACCATAAAAAAGACAAATTGTCCCATTTGCACAACAGGGAAGGACCTTGAAGGTATTATGCTGAGCTAAATAAGCCTGACAGAGAAAGACAAACACCATATGATTTCACTCATATGTGGAAGGCAAAAAACACATGGATGAGGAGAATAGATTAGTGGTTACCAGAGGGGAAGGGAGTGGGGGGAGGGTGAAAGGGGTAAAGGGGCACATATGTGTGATGACGGATAAAAAATAGACTATTGGTGTTGAACCTGATGTAGTCTATACAGAAACTGATATATAATAATGTACACCTGAAATTTACACTGTGTAATAAGCTAATATGACCTCAATAATATATTTGAAAAAAATAAAATAAAGTTAGAGATTTTCTACTATTGAAGTTAGCCATCAGAAACTCAGCCCTGTCTGAAAATGAAAAAGTTTGAGGATGAAGGAGCTGTGAGCTCCTACCTTAGCTGACAGAGGGCAGCTGGTTCACAATCCCGCTCAGTCCTAGATTGATGGGTCAGAATGAGGAAGCTTAACCTGCCTGCTAAGTGGAACAAACTAACTCAGTGGTACTCCAAAGACCTTGAAATAAGAAGTTCCATAACAAAGACAGAAGGGGCGGTCAGTTGCCCTGTGGTAAGCACTTATATTGGGTATACAGAGCCTCACTCTATACAGCCCAGGACCCACTTATGTTAGCAGAGGTTCTCTAAGATTCTCAGGCTCTTCATGCACTTCCTCATTCAAGCACAGCTTCTCTTCTTCCCTACTCCATTCCAGCCAAAAGGCACTGTCAGCCAGAGCAGTCAGGGATCCTCTCATTTCTTTTCTTCCGCTATGCTCTAGTCCTCACGAATATTTGAGACCCTGACATCAAGTCATATGTCATGTTAGTGGCCTACGGATCCCAAGGCTAACATTCACTTTACTCCAGACGCTTTTGATAAGATTTGAAGTATGAAAAGCAAATTTTAAATTACAAAATCTGTACAGATTTGTGACATTTGCCTACTCTCTTTCTTCCTTCACACACATCAGTATCACAGATGGCCTTTATCTTCTAATGTCATTAGGATTATATGACCATTTCTGCTGATATTTCATCTAAAAGAGAATAAAATAATCCATAGCATCTGGATGGTGACTATGATTCTGAAAAGATGGTAAATGAGAGAAGGGATATCTGGGGTCAAAGAGTAGGAGATCTGAAGGAAAGCTCAGGGAGGCAACAGTGAGTGAGCAGAGAAACCTGGAGATAATGAGTGAAAAATGTCCTGTATCACCCAAAGAGCAGAGATGTTTGAGTATGAAAAATGGACAGTGCTGAGGGAGGATGTGTGTAGCAGTGGCTAGAAGAAGGTGAGGGTTGGTTGAATATGCAAAAAAATAAAATAAAATAAAATAAAAGACAACTGTGAACATTGAGGAATTTGACTTGAATAATAGCCAAAGCCATCAAATCTGCAGAATTGTTTCAAAGAATAAAGTTACAGTCGGCAGGTTAGGCATTGTTGGTACCCTGCTCAAATTCTCTCAGGAACATTATATGTGCTCATCCCCCAACTTCTATGTTCATTGCTGCTGGCAGCTTAGATTAATACCTGACTTTTGTGGGTATACTAAAGACCAGCTCCCTTGTCTCTAAGTGCAACAAACTGTAGTAGGATTTATGCTCTAGAGCTCCTCACAAAATCAGGCTGATGGAATGTGAGGAACAGCATCTGAAATCTGACCCTTGTTTGGCCTTTTCTCCTCCTGATTCAGGTGCACAAATCCTCATCTCAAGGTCTGCCTCTGGGGAACAGGACCTAAGGCAGTGGGTATTTAAATAGTTTGTTCATTATTTTCATTGGTTAAAAATAGCAGTACTTCTCATATTTATGATAACTTCAAGAGACTTGATATACCTATAGTGTCAGACGTTGTAAAAATCAACAGTAATGATGTTTTCTGTTAAAGAGAGACTTAGAAAAGATGAGCCTTAGTCTTCATTTATTTTGGATAATACCTCTAAGCACAACTAGTGTTTTATTTATGAAAAGATGTGGCATTCCTGTTTTTCATCATTAATACTCTCAGAATACTTGGTTGTTTTATGATAGTAATGCATGATGTGTTTGATTAATTTTATTTGTGGGAGAGTTAGGCTAAGGACAAAATAACAGCTTTAGTTGTCAATGGAGAAAGTCAGTGTTTCTCAAAGAGAAGCTGAAATTTTATTTTCTGTTGTCAATGCAAATAATCCATAATCAATCAATAAATCAAAATTGGGGTGAGTTTATTATGAGCCAAATTTGAGGACCATATAGCCTGGGGCCTTCCCTCCCCAAGGAAGGAAGGACACCAAAGAAGTGGGGTGTACAGCGTGGTTATATACCATCAAAGAGCATGTATCCCATATGATTGCAGTGTCCCTTTTACAATAGTCACGAGTTTGACCTGTCAGATTGCCCTGTGTTTGATGGACACAACAGGTAGTGGGTCTGTTGTTTCGAGTTGGGTGGTTACAGGATGACTGCAGCAATCAAATCCTAGCCTAGGGAGAAATGCTTACCCTTAAGGAAATGCCAATGTGGGGGAATTTGCATCCTTATGTTAAGGGCATTTGTTCTTGTCTTTGGGACATGTTAATTGCTTAAAGTAGATATACAATACATGTTCAAAAGCCACAGGCCCTTTTGGAAAAACAAAGCCAGGCTGAATTAGTTTTACACCAAATGGCTTCTTCATATGCTCAAATATATCCTATTTCTTGCCATTTATTTATCACTGTCTAGGTCTATTCTCTGTGCTAGCAACATGAATAAGAGGCTATGAATTCCAGAATGGCGGTGTGAGTAGATCCACGGGAAATTCCCCCAGTAAAGTAATCATAACTGGTAAAAATTATTTTTAAAAAATTAAAGTCTCTGGACATTGTCCTAAAGGCATGCAGCAAATAAAATAGTATACAGAGAAATGTTTATTCAGGAAAATCTACTAAATATCCGTAAGAACAGAAAATCTGTGTCATTAGAGCCGTGACTTAGTCCCCACTCTCCAGCTCAGCATGATGGAAGTTCTACTTTGGTTGGGTGCAGCTAAGAACACAGGGTTCCTCCTTCCCCCAGCTCCCAGTATGAGCTACAGTATCTCCCTGAGAGGGGCTAACTCATTTCTCATCTCCCCTAGCTGTGTTTTGCAGAAGTTCTATTGCAAGCAAAAGGAACTGAGAGGTCTAGAGCTACTTTTCCTCTCCTAGCCCCCAGTCATGGGACAGAAGCACTACCCCACTTATGGCAGATGGAGAATACTGGGCCTCTATTGCCCTCAGCCCAGCTCACACATAGAGTGGTGGTTCCATACTGGAAAAGTAATCCAAGAAGACCAGAGGCTATTGCCCCCCCAGTACACTGCCCACAAAGCTGGGATGTCACTCTAAGACAAGTAGACCACTGTCCCTTCTCACAGCTCCAGGACCGTGGCACAGAAGTTGTGCCAAGGGAAAGAAGCAGCTTTAAGAACAGAGAGCTCTCCTCTAGAGAAGACTTTATTTGGTACAGAGCATTGGGAGGTAAAGTTTAAGAGTGCTATTGAAAACATAGGAGAATTTGGTGGTAAGCAATTAAGAGGAAGCTGGTAACTCAACGAGAGCAACAAGCTAAATCACAGACAACTAGATAGAAGTATTTAACAGAGAGAAGAGGAAAAGAGATAATAGCTAGGAAGAGTTTTCTGGGGGTCTGAAAAGCCTCAAAAAGAAGCCCTCTCCAAAGGGGCTTGGATTTAATTGGATCAGACCCTGGAGAAATTTACCTTCCCCAGGACATTGATGAAAACAATAGAACAATCAGCCACCACTTAGTGGAAGCTATAGGCTAGGTGTGATACAAACAGAGGCAGATAGCTTAACACAGAGATCAAGGGAAAAGACTGTCAAAGAGAGCCTTGCTCAAACCACTATCACACCAGAATGTCTGAGCACATATCCAACACTGTGTCCTTGGAGTAACAACAATATAGACTGCACACTGTGGGCAAAAGGGCCTCAGAAATAGTCAAATCACTAAAGAAATAAACAAGCAAACAACAACAACAAGCCCAGGATGGGGTATGGACTGGATATCCCAGAGTTGCTATAAGGTATGTCGTAGCCTAAATAATGGCCACAAAAGATATCCAGGTCCTGATGCCTGGAATCTTAAAATGTGATTTATCTGGCACAAGAGACTTTGGATATGTGATTAATTAAAGGATCTTAATATAAATTATCCTGGATTATCTGGGTAGACCCTAAACGTAATCACAAATGTCCTATAAGATAGACGCAGAAGGGAATTTGATTCCAGAAGAGGAAGGAGATGATTCCAGAAGATGGAAGCAAGAGGTTGGAGTGATTTAAGAAAGATTCATGAGCCAAGGAATCCAGTGGCCTTCAGAAGCTAGAAAGTGTAAGCAAATGGATTCTCCCCTAGATCTTGTAGAAGGAATCAACTCTGGCAAGACCTTGACTACTGCCATTGAAACTGATTTTGTTACCGGCACTGGTTGGATTGGTGCGGTGGGGTCCCAGTTTCTTGGTCCACAGACACAAAGGATTTTGAGAGTGGACACACAGCAGAAGTTTTAACAGAGGAGGGTTTATTAGCAAAGTGAAAGTATATCCCCAAGGGGAGTGGCAGGCAGGCTCCAGGGAACAACTGTACCAAAGTTTTGGCGTTCAGTGGCTTTGGAATGTGGGGTCCTGGGGGGGGCAGGTTAGGGTCTTGGAATGTGGTCCAATTGGGGCATTTTTCCACCCCCACGACAGGAGGGGGAGATTTTTTCCTTATATAGGCATCTCTGGAACCGTCATGGTGGTGATCCCCCACAAGGGAGGTCAAAACCACAATGCAAATGAGGGTACAGTGAGGCTTGGGGATACTCTCAGTCAGGGTTGTGGGGAGTGCTGCACATCCAAAGAGCTGCTGCCCAGTAATTAGGACACTGCACCTGGTGGAGTGACCTTGCTCCCAGCTCATATCTAGCTTCCTTCCCAGCTCAATCCCCCCTCAAGTGGTCTCGAGACCCTGAAATCCTTCAGCTAAACGTGACATAGAGCCTCTTCTTTAGCTACTTCCTGGTGAAAGGGGGCAATGTGCCAGGGTCTCAAGTATCCTCTTGCTCTCTGTCTAGGAGCAGGGCAGACCTAGAATTGGGTCTCCACCATAGATGAGGCTCTGTCCTGGGTATTCTGGTGAAATCTTTGAGCAGCTGCATCCGGGGGGGGATCGAGATCTCCTGGAGAGGCACGTTGTTGGAGAGAGGTGTATTTTACCATAGGGAAAGCAGCTGGCTGAACGAGCATTTGGAATTTATAGCTTCCTTGCAGGAAGAAATAAACCTAGTTAGGACATTTAAAAGACAAGGTCCAAAGATAAGCAGGAGTAGAATGGAAACTAATGGTCCCGTGAGAGGGAGAAACCAGGTGAGGGACGGAAGGGCACCCTTGATCGCTGACCATATCTGATTGGGGTCTGATCCCTGATTGTAGCGGTGGAGCCAGGGTGCCTCTTTGTAGATTGCTCTGATGTTGATTTTAACCTGTCCTAAGTTATTGACGTAAGTGCAGCGGGTTTCGTTATCGCTGCGCAAACGCCTCCCTGCTCAGCAAGGAGGTAATCTAATACCGGTCTATTATCCATGACAACGTTTGCTAAGGAGTCTAGGGAAGCCTGGATGTTTTGTAGGGTTTATCAAGTCTTTATAATCAGGTTTTCAAAGGCCCATTTGAGGTTTCTTATAGTTGACTCATGGTATATAAATCCACCACAGGGAGCTGCCAAGCCCAGGGAAGCTCCAACTCCTGCCAGAAGTAGTCCAATTGCTCATCTGTGTCTGGGTTTAGCACTGTTGTGGATAGTTGTACCTAGACCCTGTGGTCTTAGCCAGCTCAATGTGCATTGTCTCCTGAATTGGGTGTTATCTATGCAGGCGTATGCCAGTGCTTGGCCTGGCAGCTGGAAAGTAGGGGTCAGGCTGTTGGCATGAGGCAACATGTTTTGACAGGGACCACAGAGGAACAGATATCCAGGAGGAGTGCAAGCCTGGTGTGGGGTTGGGGAATCAAACAACTACTCATGGAGGATGCCCAAGGAGGGGTGCCCTGACATGGGGGTAAGAGAAGTCCTTCTGTGTGACCTGGGTTTAGTGGCTGTGAAGGTGAAGCTGCCTGTGAGGCCTTTCCCATTACATACCAGACTCGCCACTGATCTGGGAAGCTTCCCTGCCAGACTGTACATCTGTTCTGGGGTGGCTTATTTTGGTTTCCATCGTTATATAGACGGGAGGCAGGACACCAATTGGTGGTATTTTGTTGGCAGGGCTTAGAGGTGTCAAAGGTTAGCAGAAGGATAGGGGGCAGGGCCCGGAAACCGTAGAGATTGAAGGTGAGATTGTAGCAATGGCTTGACCCCTTACAGGTGCAACAAGGAGATGAAGTGTTTCAGCAGACGAGCTGAAGGTCTGCGCTTTTTGATGAGTAATTGTATCGGAGGATAAGGTCAGTACGTGGGATGTTTTGGGATGCTTCCTCGAATCGTACAGCTAGTGGGGGTGGATTGGCAAGGCCAGAGGTCAGGTTAAGTGTTAGATTAGACCCAAAGGGATGAATAGGGGTCCTGGTCCCCCAACCTGCAGATGTGGGTGACAGACCCAGCAGTTGGAATGGCTATCCCCTGAGGCAATGTTTCTGGAGAAGTTCACAAGTGAGTTTTCTTCCCGTAAACCCAAACAACAGGAGCCAGAGCCAGTGGAATTATTAGGGCCTTCACCCTGCCAGGGGTATGTTTAATTAGCTAGATTAAAGCATCCAGTTATAGAGGAGCCAGGGAAAGCACAGGGAGAGGTGCAGTTTAGAGCAGCCTAGGTGCAGTCTCCAGGATGGACCTTGCTAGAGAGGTTTGGTCCCGGGTTACTGGCAACAGAAATGTAGGAAGAGTCCTACTGAGAGCATGAGAAGAATACTGAAGAAGAAGAGTCCCCCAATTAGTAGGTCTCCCATTGAACCCTTATCTGATAGGTGGTTTTTTGGTGAAGAGCAGTTTGAGTCCATCAGTTGCCCTGGTGTCTACAGAACAAGTCTAGCTGGAGAAGGATGTTGCAGTTTAGGCTGCAATTGAGGGGCCAGAATTCCCCGTCTCCCAGTGAGCACTGCGGCCAAGGCCACAGAAGAAAACGCACTTTTTCCCTAAGGCTGTCCTTAGAGAGAGACTTCCAGTTTGCCAGGAGATGATCCAGGGGTGACCCGGCCTGGAGAGCGGGTTGGTTCCCCCATCAAGTCATGAGTCCTTTACCTGTGGGAGAAGGTGGGCAGTAATCTGCTTGAACCTCTCTGGATTGGGGTGTCTGAGTTTTCCAGGCTGCTGAGAGTCTAGTGTCCTAGTCTCCTCGCCCGAGTCTATTCCTCTACCAGGCACCCAGAGCGTCCCCCAGTGCCTGTGCAGTAATCTTGGGACTCGAACCCAGGGCACCTTGGTCGCACAAAGGTTTGGGGTTGTGTGCACATTAAGAATAGCCTCCCTGGGAAGCCTGATGTCTCAGGGTCCCCCTCATCTGACCCTGCACTGGGCCCCGGGAGTGTGGATTGCTGTCCCACAGTCCAGAGCTTATGGCCCCTGATGAGTCCCCTCATCCCTGGGTGGATCCTCTGGGACCTCATTTCCTCATAGTTTAAGGCCCAGCCTGTGTGCCAGTCAGCTACTTCTGTCACCCTTGTGAGGATCTGCTGGACACAAGGGGCGGTTAGACTTGGGGGTCCCTGGCCCTCTTCCTTCAAGATGGATCTACATATCGTTAAATATTGTTTGACAAGAAGAGTTTTTGTAGATGGCCAACTCGGGGAAGTTACAAATGGTTGGCCGCTGGTGGTGTATACAACATAACACTGAGAAAAATGTCTGAGTAGAATTGTCAAGAGGGTGAATTCCCCAAATGTGGGGTCTTTGACCTGTCAGAGCCAGGCGCATCCCCTGGGCCCCATCAGACACCCTTGGCACGCAATGTAAACCTTGTCCCCATCAGACAAACAGGCTCTGTGACACAGGGCAGGGAGTAAATCAGGGCCCAAGAGTCCCTGGAAACAGACACCAAAGAAAGTATGATTCCAGACATAAAACATGAGATCAGGGGGCTAGTGATGAGACATGGTTTCTAGCAGACAGAAGCAGAAAGAGACCTAAGGACAGGTGATCCATCACGCGGCACTGCCTTTGCCTCATACATAAGAAGACCAACAGAGAAAGACAATATAAGTAAGTGGACCAAGAGGACATTAGGTTCAGACAAAAGACATCAGACTGTTGATTAGGCACAATTTCCCTCAAGGCTAAGAGGGCCGAGGGAAGACACTTACTTGACAGATGTAGAAAAGGTTGCTTGTCAATGTCCATGATGTCCCAGTGTTTGTCAAGTCCTCTGTCTTCTGCAAGCCTCCTGGCTGGCTTGCCAAGAAAGTGTGTTACCGGCACTGGTTGGATCGGTGTGGTGTGGTCCCAGGTTCTTGGTCCACAGACACAAAGGAATTTGAGAGCAGACACACAGCAGAAGCTTTAACAGAGGATGATGTATTAGCAAAGTGAAAGTACACCCAAGCAGAGGGGCAGGCAGGCTCCAGGGAGCAGGCTTGAGTTGTGGTCAGTGGCTTTGGAATGTGGGGTCCCAGGGGCAAGTGAGGGTCTTGGACTGTGGGCCAATCGGCGCTTTGTCTCCACCCCTATGTCAGGAGGGGGAGATTTTTTCCTTATATAGGCATCTCTGGAACTGTCATGGTGGTGATCCCCCACATGGGAGGTCAAAACCACAATGCAAATGAGGGTATAATGAGGCTTGGGGCTACTCTTGGTCAGGGTCAGGGGGAGTGCTGCCTTTCCAAAGGGCCACTGCCTGGTAATTAGGACACTGCACCTGGTGGAGTGACCTTGCTGTCTGTCGGGGAGAATGCTGAACATCTGAAGAGTCGCTGCCCGGGAATTAGGACGCTGCAACTGATTGAGTGACCTTGCTCCCAACTCATATCTAGCTTCCTTTCTATCTCAATTTCAGACTTGTTACATCCAGAACCATAAGAGAACAAATTTGTTCTCTTTTAGATCAAGGTGTCAGCAGGGTTGGTTCCTTCTGAGGGCTGCAAGAGAGAATCTTTTCCATTCCTCTTGCCCAGTTTCTGATAATTTGGTGGCAATCTTTTGTGTTCCTTGGCTTGTAGAAGCATTACTCCAATCTCTGCCTTCATCATCATGTGGTGTTCTCCCTGTGTGTCTATCGCTGAGTCCAAGTTTTGTCTTTTTATAAGGACATCAGTCATATTGGATTAGGGCCCATCCCGAAGACCTCATCATAACTTAACTAATTACATATACAATGACTCTACTTCCAAATAAGATCACATTAGGAGGTACTGGGGGTAGAACTTCAACATATAAATTTTAGGAGGGGGCACAATTCTAACCATAACAGCAACCATAGGAAACTATATAGAATATATTATCTAAACTATCCACTTTTCAATAAAAAATTATGAGACATGGAAAGAAACAGGAAAGTATTACACTTATACAGAAAAAATAATAGGCAATAGAAACTGCTTTTGAAAGGGTTCAGATGTTTGACTTAGTGCACAAAGATTTCAAAGTATCTAGTTTAAATATGTTCAAAAAACTAAGGGAAATCATGCTTAAAGAAGTAAAGAAAGTATGTTGGGGGGCCGGCCCGGTGGCGCAAGCGGTTAAGTGCGTGCGCTCCGCTGCGGTGGCCCGGGGTTCGCCGGTTCGGATCCCGGTTGCGCACCGACGCACTGCTTGTCAAGCCATGCTGTGGTGGTGTCCCATATAAAGTAGAGGAAGATGGGCACGGATGTTAGCCCTGGGCCAGTCTTCCTCAGCAAAAAAAAGGGGAGAATTGGCAGATGTTAGCTCAGGGCTGGTCTTCCTCACACACACACAAAAAAAAACAAAAATAAAGTATGTTGGCAGCATCTCCTATCATAAAGAATATCTATAGAGACATATAAATTGTTTATTAAAAGGAACAAAATGGAAATTCTGAAGTTGGAAAGTATAATAATCAAAATAAAAGATTCACTAAAGGGGTCTTGTAGCAGATCTGAGCTCCCAGAAGAAGGAATCAGTGAATTTGAAGGTAGATCTACAGAGATAATACAATCTGAAAAACAGACATAATAATGAATGAAGAAAAATGAACATAGACTCATAGAAATATGAGACACTATTAAGGACACCAACAAATGGCTAATGGGAGTACTAGAAGGGGAGAAGAGAGAGCAAGTAGCAGAAAAATTGTTTGAAGAAATAATGGATAACTACCCCAGTTTGACAAAAAACAATCTGCTCATTTAAGAAGATCAATAAATTCAGGTAGGATAAATTCAAAGAGATCCATACCCAGACACATTATAGTAAAAATGTTGAAAGATAACAGAAAATCTTGAAAGCGAAAAAGAAAAACATATCCTTACAGAGAAGGTAACTCTAATAAAATTAACAGCTGACTTCTCAAAAAACACTGGAGCCAGAAGACAGTGGGAAGATATACTCAAAGTAAAATATAGAAAGAAAAAATACCATTGGTGAAAAATCCTATATTCGGCAAAAGTATCTCAAAAATTAAGATAATAAAAGACTTTTCTAGATAAATATAAACTGATCTGCCTTACAAGAAACATTAAAGGAAGTTCTCCTGGCTGAAAGCAAATGACCCCAGATAATAATTTGCATCCACACATGCACAAAAATGTACACCATTAGATGTAATTATTTAGATAATTATAAGACAGTGTAATTGCATATTTATTCTATTTTCTTCTCTTAACTGATTTAAAGTGCAGCTATATAAAACAATTTTCATACAGTTGTATTATTGGGACTATTACATATAGAATATAATATACTTGACAATAAAATCATTCAGAAGGAAAGTACCTACAAAACTGTATTGGAGCAAAGAAATGACACAAGGTGGTAACTTGAATCCACAGGAATTAATGAAGAGAATCAGAAATGGTGAATAAGAAGGTTAATACAACCAATCCCATAAATACATATTTATTTTCTCTTTTTCTCTCAGCTTCTTAAAAGACATGAAGTTATAAAGATATAAAGTAATCATTATAACAATAATTATTGATATTGGTGGTTTGTAACATACATAAATGTAATATGAATAAGAATTATAGCACAAAAAAGGAGGAAGTAGTAGTAACTATAGTTACTATATAGTAATAACATTTCTATATCTCATAACAATTAAGTTAGCATAATTTTATAGTAGATACTAATAACTTAAGATGCATATCATAAGCCCTAAAGAAACTGCTAAGAAAATAACTCAAAAAATATAGTGAAAAATAATTAAAGGAATTAAAATATTATACTAGAAAATATTCACTGAATGCTAAAGAAAGCAGTAAAGAAAGAACAAAGGAATAAAAAAGACATGAGACATATAATAAACAAAATTAAAATGGCAGAAATAAATTCTACTATATCACTATGAACATTAAATGTGAATGGATTAAATAATCCAATCAAAAAGCAGAGATTATCAAACTGGTTAAAAATGATATACAACTTTATGCAATCTATAGGAGACATATTTTCACTTCAAAGAAAAAAGTATGTTAAAAGTAAAAGGATGGAAAAAACATATTATGCAAACAGCAAACATGAGAGAGATGGAGTTGCTATACTGTTATTAGACAAGATCAAATTTAAGCTGACAACGTTACTAGAGATAAAAAAGGATATTTTATAATGATAAAAGTTCTAATCCATCTGGAATATTTAACAGTTATAAACACATATGTACCTAACAACAGACACCAAAATACATAAAGCAAAAATGGACAGAATTGAAGGGAGAAATAGATAATTCAATAATAATAGCTGGAGATTTCAATATCTCACTTTCAATAATAGAACAACTAGCCAGAATATCAACAAGGAAATAGAAAACTTGAACAACACAATAAACCAGGTAGATCTAACAGACATCTACCCAACAACAACAGAATACACATTTTTCTCAAGCATGTAGGGGACATTCTCCAGGATAGACCATATCTTAGAACATAAAATACACCTCAAGAACATGATTAAGACTTAGCTGAATGGAATATACATGTTAAAGTTTTTTCCACAATATAGGAACATTCAGCAAATTTTTTTTTTTTTTTTTTTTGGTTTGCTTTGCTGCACTAGTGGGATGGGATACAAGTATTTGCAATTGCCTTGGGACACATTGTGGTGAGGCAGACATCAACATTCCTGAGACCCCTAACTAAGCTGCATCATCGTCTAATAACATCTTTATTGGAGTGATTTTTGTTTTCTTTTTATTCCTTTCACTTTTTACCCTTTTGGAGTCCAGCATACTGTGGCTTAACTGTTTATTTTAGTTCTGTCCTGGTGTCAGCTACTCTGCTAGTTCCAAGTTAGAGGTTTATATTGCAGAAAGAGGTGTAGACTGACAAGGGAAGATAAAGACCAAAGTCCCAAACCTGTAGAGTCAAAAATTATCCGTGGTTAAAACCCCACCAACGTGGGTTAGGAATATTAAGCTGTGCAAATGCTGTGTGGTGGTCTTGTGATGTGAGTGTGGTTGGAGGAGGAGTTGAGCCCAGCTGAGGGTTTGTGTACAGGTTGCAGGAGCACTGTGGCTCCACAGCACAGAGATAAATGGCTGAGCCTGTGGTGTGGGAAGAGGAAATGTACAATCAGCTGTGGCGTTCTTTCATGACTGTCATAGCCTTTAATCTTCCATTCTGCTTTGTCCCTGAAGGAATGTAGAACAGGTTGATGAGGTAGCCCCCAGGATTTTGGCAAAACCACTGCATGTTGTTCACAGAGGTGGAAAAATTGCACCACAGCGTGGAACTGGCTCCCTCCTGGAGACTCAGGGTTGGGGGACTCTGCTCCACCTGCTCCCCTCTCACACCTGATGAGAAACAGAGAAACAATCACAGGTCACAGTCACTGTAATACCTATAAAACCCAGAAAATGTCCCCTTAGATTATGAGAAGGATAGAAAGTCTGCAAGACATGTGAGCTCCTTTCCCTCCCTCCCTCAACAATACTGCAGCTGCTAAATCCCTTCAGATTACTGTCTGGGACAGCCCCGACTCACAGCAAACCCGGGTGCACAAAACCCCCAGCATAGTGCCCAACAGCCTCTTCATGACGCTTTGCCTTGTTGCTCGGGACATTTTCACCATAAGATATGTTTAACCAGACCCTGGTGCGGTGAGTGTCATGACTTGGTTCTGGAACTGCTCCTGCTTCTGCCACCAATCAGCCTCACCTACATACCCTGCTGGGGCCCAGGGACTCTGTGAAGGAAGCCCACCCTCCAGCCTCACCCTGACTGAGCCTGGGCTGGACGGTCGTGGAGTGAGAAGCAAAAACAAAGGTCATTATTGTAGTACTCAAGGGACATTTTCTGATCATCTTGGATGTGGTAAAGAGTATGAGAAGGAAAGGGAGAGGCATCGTTATGAGGGACGGATGCCTCATGTATGTTAATTACAGACTGGGGAAGATCACAGAAATAACATCCACGTTTTTAAATCCAAAAAACACGCACGTGTTCTGACAAAAGGATTTTTACTATTCTGTGAGTTGATTACATGAGTCATTGCAGTTATACAAAATAATAAGAACATAAACCTTATGTATTATATACTTAATGAATTCCTATATTTGGAATATATGAAATGTATGGATTGGGACTCTCCCGGAATAACCAAGACTTGTGGTAAATATTGTTATAAGAAATGAACCTAATAAGACTGTAAATTATGAGAAAAAAAATCAATTTAAACATTATTTTTACATATTATCCTTGCTGCTGTGTAATATGTTTCGTTTCTCTAATTCTTGTCTGTAAAAACTTCCTTTGGTTCACACTAGCAGTTTAGTTCATCTTTTTTCTTTCTAATTCCTTTGTCTTCCTCTTTTCCTCCTCCTTACCCCACCTGCTACATTTCTACTTCCATAGTCTCCTTTTTCCCTTTAACTTCTCTTTCTTCCCTCTTTTTGATTGTCTAGTTTCAGGAAAGGGACAGAAAATATTAAAGAAAAGGTGTCATTCATGGTTTAGAAATAATTTGAACCTGTGAAATGGAAATTCATATTTTCCCCTGATATATAAAAATCTTAGGCAATAAAAATTTTAAAAAATCAGAAAAATCTGACTTCTATAGTTTGGAATTCTCTGTTTTCCCTTTTGCTTTATATGACTCTGATTCAAGAGTCTTTTCTGATAGATACGGATAAAGATACTGACATAGATAAAGATAATGATGACAATGTAAATACAGTTGTACGCATTACAGCTATAAGCTTCTGGTCCTTGACCAGGGAATAAGGCAGAGGTGTTAACTGAAAAGAAGACTCAGCAAGAAGCATGTTTCTCATGGGCTGATAATGACTAGCTTTTCCTCACACAATTATTCTCCCCTCTTTATTCTTATTAGCCCCTATTTGCACACTCAAGGAATTTTTCAAATCTTTCAACAGCTATTCACAACTAGGTCCCACAAGGTTGTGTCTGGGTTTATAAAAAGCCTATAGTGCCTCTTAATGGGCCAAAACCGTAAAAAAGGAACACTTCTCACTCAGCAGATACACATAGCTCAGCCCAGCTGTCTTTTCTAGGGCTGTACGTGTGGGCTGACATGAAAGCACAGAAGTGTCCACAAGGATGGAGGGCACCATAAATAGGACCAGGAGTCCCCACAGTGCCTTTTTAAGAAAATAAATTCCTTCATATAATGTAATTTTATCTAATTATATGAAAACAATCCAGTTAATTATTACCTATGAACTCTTAAAAAATGAGCCCTCCAATGTGATTCAGTTTAGCCAATATATTTAACAGTGTTCTGGACCTGGGACAATACAAAAATGAATTAGACACTATACCTACCTTCAGAGAGATTGTGATATAATGGGGAGACAAACATCTCTGTAAATGTAATAAGGGCCTAAAGGACGCCATAATAGAAACAGAAACATGCCATAGATACTACATGAACATCAACACAGTAACAAGTATTTCCAGCCCGTATTACAAGAGACAGTTCAATGGAAGGTGGTACTGTGTGCCTTCTGTGGAGGTGACAAGAGAGGATAGTGACAAAAGCAAAGATGAGTGATCTCTGAAAGGTGATCCTTTATTTTAAACAGAAGGAACAAAGAAGATGAACAAGTATGTGGATGGGGCCACAGATCACACACACACACACACACACACACACACACATAAATAAATGTATTAAAGAACACACAGTATCTATGTTGCAGAGAATGAAACTTCTACATCATATTGATATTATACCTGTATTTACTAATTGTGTAAAAAAGAATTTATTTTAATGAGATATACACTGTAGCAGAACAGAAAATGCTGTGTTCTACACTCTCAATGAGCAGACATATCAAGTATTTTTGTTTGTATTTGGAAAATACGGTCCCCATTTATGACAAATACCTGGATGTCTCCTGATAACAGCCACTGAGGCTCAGCTACGGCTCCTGGAAGAGCCAGGCTATTCCATCAGAGAGCATCTGAGCAACTTTACGGTTCAAGACCACAGAAGATGGTGACTGAGATTTTTGGCTTCAATATGCAGGTATAGATAGACTCCTGCGACTGCCAATAGAATAAATGACAGCTTTTAATATTGCATTAGATTCCTCTTCATCAAATGGAAACATCAAAATTCATGAAATCTGAGAATACAATTGTATTCTGGGAAAAAAGAAGACAGACTTTTAGATGGTTCTATCAACCATCTAGATAGGTTAAGACTATTAGTTGTGCATCAGACAGATTTAGGTCCTAGCCCAAGCCCTGCTCCTAAGTGGTTATGTAGCTTTGATCAAGTTGCTTAACATCTCCAAAGTTCAATTTAGTCATCTGTAAACTGAGAATCTATTAGTGTATACCTAGAGAGGTGGGGAGGAATTTAAAGCACTTAGCCCATTGCCCATAACACTGTAAGTGCCACAAATATCTGGGAACAAATAAAGTTCAGCAAGTGAAAAAAAGGATATGTGAAAGAAGCATTATTTTAAGACTTGTATGGTATTTTAATGCACTGTGTTCTAAAATCCTAAAGCAGGAGATTCCGTCATGTAAACTATGTTCCACATACCTATCAAAATGACGGGCACATCTGAGTAGGTGCTCGAAAAGGTTTCTTGAATGAATGTAGGTATAGCATGGAATAATATCTCACTTTTATGTAAATCATTTTTAAGATATATTTTCTCATTTTATATCAGTAAAGAAATGTTGGTACCAAACAAAGCAAAACAAAACAAACAGAAATCACTAACTCAAAATATATTAGAGTTTAAAATAACAGATCTCCTGTACATGAATGCTCATAGCAGTATTGTTCATAATAGCACAAAAGTTGAAACAAATGAAATGCCCATCAACTGATGAATGGATAAAGAAAATATGGAGTTTTTATCCAATGGACTATTGCATGGTCATGAAAAGTAGTGAAGTCCTGATACGTGGATGTACCCTGAGAAGATTATGCTATATGAAATAAACCAAACACAAAAGGCCATATACTATATGATTCTATTTATTTGAAATGTCTAGAGTAGACAAATCCATAGAGATAGAAAGTAGAGTAGTGCTTCCCAGTGGCTTGGGGAAAAGGGGAATGGGAGTGACTCTAATGGGTACAGGGTTTCCTTGTGGGTGGTGTTCTGGAACTAGATAGTAGTGATGATTGCACAACTCTGTGAATATACTAAAAACCGCTGAATTATACACTTAAAAAGATGAACTTTATGATATGTGAATTATCTCAAGAAAGCTCTTATTTAAAAAAATGATAGAGCTCAAAGTACTCCATAATACTCAAGTGCTGGAGTGGAAAAGAGAACTGGGGTTTAGACAGCCTACCAGTATCAGGAGAAACTAACTATTCTAATATTTCAGTCTTAAAGAGGAAGATGGTCTCTATGGGATCCCAGAGGCAGATTTACCATGATGCAAATTAGGCTTATATTTCAGGACCCCTTATCATCCTGGGCCCCAGAAACTTGTATTTGTAATTTTATTTTATTTTCCTTAAAGAGAACCTCAGAATTTAAAGAAGCATCAGGCCCTGCAAAACCTGCATTTGTACCTGTCAATCCCACAGAGTCATACAAGATGGGTAAAGGACAAATGAGGCTCACAGAGTTCCTGAATATTAGGAAAAGTTTGTCTTGGTGAGCTACATCTCCTGAGGGTTCAGTGAAAGGCACACGTTTCTTGGCTCTGTGCTCCTTTGGTTTGGAGAAACTTGAGATTATTTTATCCACTTGGGGTCCCAGTGAACAAGAGTCCATATGTATCCTTCTCTTTTTATAAACAGACACCTGAGTGTTTCCTTGGCCACTGAATTGGACACACTTCAGAAGGATCACAGGCACAAATGCAATGATAGAATAATATGTTAATTTACGTAGTCACAGTCACGTCCAGAATCCAGAATCCCTCATGGCACAGATCCTCACGTCCAGAATCCAGATCATTATTTAGTGTCACAATACAGAGCTGAGTGATGACAGGAAGAAGTGTGGAGGTGAGTTAACAAAATGCAAGCAAGACACGCCACGGACGCAGCATTTACTGACCAGGCTGTTCTGAAACCAGTGCCCTTGACATAAGGAAAATCTCGTCAGGAAGCTCTCCTCATAGAACTTACTGAGGCAGCAGCGTTTCTAGAAAGACCACTAGGGAAGGAAAAGTCAAGGGAAGAGAGAATAAAGGTCCCAGTCTCTGGAGACGGGGTTTCTGCAGGTGACGCTCAACAAGACATGCAATCCTGACCTGAATTGTAAAAGCAAGGAATGAGCTTCAAAGTCACACATTAATCCATGTACTGTTTGCTCGGGGAATTTTTATCAATAGGTTGTGAAATACTTCAGCATATACCAACCCAACTGTCATAGAGCAGAGTTAATGTTGCTTCTCAGAATTATATGTCATCTGGGGGAAAGAGGCTGGGCTGAAAACAGAGGCATTTCTGGAGAACAGAGCTTAGGTTCCTCTTTACTCTGTCCCTCCCCCAGTTCCTCTCTGCAGAGTAATCCAAGAATTCCAAGGTTCCTTGGCTCTGAGACATCAGAGCTGGAAGCTCTTTGAGGATGCCTCCAGCAGAGAACACTGGAGAGAGAAGGTACACCCCCTCCCACGGCTGCCACAGCCAGGCCCACCTGCACCTTCCGGGTTTGTGCTCAGCTCCCCCTGCAGTCCCCCTCACTGTGTCTCTCAGAGCCAGGACACAGTAGTACATGGCTGAATCGGACATTTGCACTGAATGTTTCTGCAGGTGGAAGGAGCTGTCACTCTTAATAAGACTGGCTTGAAAACCTCTGCTCTCTAGCTCCTTGTTTTTTGATGAGCTTTTCAGGAAGAGCTCAGGCTGTTTGTTTTGATACTGGACATACCATAAAAGAGAAACTAAATAGCTGCTCTGGTAAATGCAGTTCAGGGTCAGAGGTGCCCCCTCCAGGACGGTAACAGGGTCTTCTCTCTGGGTCACTGAGTCTCCATTGGTCCCTCCTAAAAAAGATAAATGGTTTGTTATTTTGGCAATGTAAGAAGATAGTCTCCCGTTTGGTAGGGGTTAAAAATCATCCTAACACCAAGGAATAGAACACCATAGAGATTCTGAATAATTGTTACAATATCAACAAGATCACAAGTCCTGAGCAAGAAGCAGACAGCATGGCTGGGGAAGAAACAGCAGCAGGTTTTGTTTGAGAACGCACCAAAGCTGAGAGAGCTCTTCCTCTATTTTCTTGATCCTTTGGTGGAATCTTCTAGAAAATTTTGGCTCGTGTGTGAAGCAAGACAACTTGCCCTGCCAGATTATGACACTGGTTATAAAAATGAGATGTGCTCAGAAACGGAAGATGAATTTGTGTCAAACCACCACCCTAAGGGAGCAGCGCCCTCTTGTGGTTTCCCCTCTGTCATACAGCCTTCTTTATATCTTTGAATTTAATATTATCCTGAAGGAACCTCAAGCGGTAGATATAGAAGGGAAATAGGTGTCTGGGGTGAGGGGTAGGGCTCCAGGAAAGGAGCACCAAACACTTTCTGCAGACTTCACAGTGGTGCCTGGGGCTGAGACAGTGGGTAATTCCTCTGTCACTCTCTTTATGATGCAGGGCAATGTGGAACCCTTAAGTCTCTAATGTCTGTTCACACTGAGTATTATGCTAGTTTTGGGCATCTTAGGGTAGACCGACAGCGTAAAAAAAGCATGATCTGAGTTTTCTTCTTGACATATTCCCCCACTAACCAGAACCAGGGGATGAGCTCCTCTGCTTAGAATGTTCTCCCTTCTCTCCCCTACCTTTGCCCAGGTAACTTCGTTTCATTTATTAAGAACCAATTTGCATGTCTCCTCCTTGTGAAAGCACTCACCTTCAGGATGACTGTACCCATCTCTTTTCCCACTGTACCTGGTACACATATCTATCACTGCCATTTCTGAATGGTATTGAAAGCATCTGTGTCGTGTTTCCTCAACTGGACTTGGTGCTCCTGAGATCAGGAAATTAATCTTGTTAGTTTCAGTAACCAACTTCCCAAAATATACAGGCCATTATTTTATAGTAGATGCTTAAAAAATATTGAAAGAATCAGTGAACAAATGAATGAGTAGACATGTCTGGTGGGTACAATTATCTTTTATGAAGTGTAGTCGCTGTGAAAGCATATGCTTTACACCGCTGGTGTGACCAGCTTCTTCTAGACTCAGATCCAGGACCTGTATAACAGGTGCATTCAGTGTTTCTCAAAATTAAGTAAAGTTCAGATCTTCATATAAGAGACCACTCTCATATTGACTATTTAAAAAATATTATGGTGCCCTAATATACAGAAAAGTGAAGTTAAGTGTAAACTTCTTAGGCTCATAGTTCTTACATAATTACAAAACCAAACAAAAAATGCAAACAAAATATAAAATTCAAATTAGAAGATTAACGTGAGGGATGATCTTTAGCTGAAACTAAAGTGTTGGCATAGGCTTATTAGAAGAAAGCTATAGATGTGTGTAGTTCAATAACTCCCTTCATCAAAATGATTTGGAGCTTAATGTACTGTTGTCGGAATTATTGTGACTAGTGATTTCTAGTATTTTTACTTTCCCTTTTCATAAATACCCGTTTGTCACCATTATACAAATGTATTATTTAATAAAGCACCCAAAAAATCACTGCTGAAAAAATATATATTGTTCACTTACTGCTCCTCTTACATCTGCTGAAGTGCATGTCGATACATTCAAACAGTGAATGTGAGCGATACATCTTCTTTCAATGGAAACACGGCAGTGACTGTGGTAACTTAGGTTCTTCGGAGTCTGGCCCGTCTTTAGTACAACGTGCCATATCATAACCAAAATTTTCTGAACACTTTTCTCCATTTAAACAACTGTGATACCTTTATTTGTATGGTACCATTCTTCTATTTGTCTTTACTTTGGTAGAAATGACATAAAGAAAAAAAACCATCAAAACCAAAGGGAGCATTCTGTTGGTCATACATGCCTGTTAGAAACATGCCTTTGTTATTTTATTTTGTTGTCATCAAACAGAAAACTTCAAACCTAAATATTCTCTTGTAATTCCTATACCCCTGAGGTTGGCACACTTTTTTCCTGTAAAAGGCCGAATAGTAAATACTTTAGGCTGTGAAGTCATTGGTCTCTGTTGCAACTAATCAAATGGCTACTCAACTCTCATGTTACAGCATAAAGCAGCAATAGTCAATACATAAACAAATGGGCATGGCTGTTTTCCAACAAAACTTTACAAAAACAGGTGGTAGGCAGCTTTGACCTGTGGACTATAGTTTGCTGAACCCTTCTCTACCCCAGGAATTTATCCATAAACCTCCAAAGATCTATGGATTGTGCTTAGAATCTCAGCCACATTTTCTTTTTTGTTCTGTCACCACGATGTTATCATAGCTCTTTGAGGGGGTTTAAAATAAAAGAAGTATCTTAAATAAGTTAATGGATAGAAAGGAGGAAGAGGAAGATTTGATGATCATAATGCCTAAGATACTTTGGTGCGGAAGATTCAAAAGCGGTCCCTGGCATTAAGAATCTCACAGAGTAGTAGTGGAAATAGCTTTTAATCAAATAATCAAATAAATAAAGGAAAAACTACAAGTTTGATAAGGCAGATGTCTATGATTCTGAGCGCACATTGAGCTTCCTTCAGTTACCGACTCCTGGGCACGTTTACAAGAATGAGCAGGAATTTGCTAGTTTCTACTCTTTTGAAGGGAGGGAAAAGAATTTTAGGAAAAGGGAAAAGAATAATAAAATCACCTAAAATTACTATGATGGGGTCAAATAGGAGGAATGAGGTGCTTTAACGAGAGAGAGAGACATTAGGAGCATATTGTGGAATGAGCCTCAAGAGGTAGCAATATCTTAAATTATGCAAGGTTTTACAGGTCATATTAGGGAGTTTTCTTTATTCTAAGAGCAAAGGGGCATCCAAGTGATTGAAGATAAAATTTGCACCCTGACAGGATCACTCTCACTACACTGAGGAGTGATGGGGTGTGTCAAATGTGCCACAGGCAGGGGAACAAGGGATTAAGGTGGATTTTTACCTAGGATTGTGGAGATGAATTGCATTGTGAGGATTGTGATGTCTTCTGGAAGACTTTTAGAAGGCAAATTCAACAGGACTGGAAGACAGATTGGATACGGCATTTCAAAAACGAATAACTATGAATCAAAAAAAACAAAAAAACCCATAAAGGCCTAATATACCCTAAACAGAGGGCATGGCAGAAACTGCAAGCTGCCTATACAATGTCCATCCTCTCCCACTTCTAACGAAGAGAACCCCAATTTTGATGTGGGTGGCAACATGTTAAGATAAAATAATAATCCTGATATCCCAGTCTCCCTTGCAGAAGGGAGAGAAGTGAGGACATCGAATAATACTCTGGTAAGTGAAAGGTAAGTAGAAGCTGTTGGGTGGAGTTTCTAGAAATGATTGACTCAGCCAGCCTGGACCCATCTGCCCTTTGACTTTCTCTTTCTTTCTGCCTGGAAGGTGTGTAAATTAGATGGATTTCTAACAGCTTCTTGAAAGTGTAAAAACAAGAGTGACACCTTAAGGATGAGAGCTAGAAAGACCTTCATTCCCTCACAA
This sequence comes from Rhinoceros unicornis, assembly GCA_028646465.1. Taxonomy (NCBI): domain Eukaryota; kingdom Metazoa; phylum Chordata; class Mammalia; order Perissodactyla; family Rhinocerotidae; genus Rhinoceros; species Rhinoceros unicornis. The sequence continues at coordinate 69,118,908 of CM053518.1, read as the reverse complement.
CATGATGAAGCTAGCATACCAGCCCTGCATATGATAGAGCTTCTTTAAGTGAGAGAAAAATAAACTCCTCTTGGCTAAAAACATTATTATTTGAGTTCTCTGTAACATGAAGCTGAGCCAATCTCTAACTAATACAGATGATGTTCATTAAAAACACAAATTCATCATTTCATCAGAAACTGATTAAATAAGCTGGGATAGATAGATAATCAGATCTTGAAAGGCAGTCTTGGTGATTCTGGTACAGGTCATGTTGGTGGTTGAAGGTATGGCATTTGGGAACCACAGCCCTATACGACACTTTCCCTGCCTCCTCCGTCTTTTTCACCAAATGTGAACATAAATACAAATGCCCTCATTTTCTCCCTAAATACATTTTCAGTAGTACCAAAACTATATTAAGAAAATTATATTCAGCATTTATGTATCTTACCAGGAGCAAGAATACATAGGTGGAAAATTGTTATGTATTTCAAAGAGGAGTACTCACTTTCACAAAACAACATTTCGGGACCTGGTAGTGGAGAACATACATCTCTCACTGGGATGGGGAAAAATTATGATTTACTTATAAATTCCCATTTTACTAATGGAGAAATTGAGCTTTGGAAATAGGCACAACTAGTAAACAGCGGATCAAATTAGTCTCTATCACTCCAAAGATTCAGATCCTTGTCTCTATCATTACATAATGTTTCCACTCCTCAGCTTTAAAATGAAAAGTTTGGTTGAAAGACTCCTAAGATCCTTTCTAATTCTAATGCCTGACGAATCCCCTGTTTCCTATATAGGAGTTAGAGGACTGTCAAAGTCATCTCATGCATTTCAAAGACCCACAGAAATCTTGAGGAGGCTGCACCTACAACAGATTAGACCTCTAATACTGAGAAGTCCTTCCTCATCCTCCACAGGTGTCCAGAGCCTACTTTTTTCCTAATACAATTAGAGTTTGTAGGGTCTTTTGGGCTCATCAGTCCAAATCCTTCATTTCCAGTGAGGTAATCGAAGGCTGCTACATTGATGATGTGCTTAAGGCCACGGAACCAGCATTGGCAGAACTGAACCTGGCATTTCAGTTTCCCGTTCTAAATCTCAAGCCATTTGCCCTAGTCCAAGGTGCTTCCAAAAAGATCACAAATTTGAGATGGCCTTCCTTTCACAATGCCAGCTATTTGTAGACTCTCCTTTGTGGGAAGACATAACCACCAACTCTACCCACTGCTGGGGCTCCTAAGAGGCAGCTCTGGCAAAGTTTGTGTAGGGGCTGCAGGTGCCTGGTGAACACTGTGCATCCACAGCACAGAAGTAAGCAGCAGCGTCTGCAGCCCGGGAAGCCCTGATGGACAGGGAGCTGCTTTTGCTGGAGGTGTCAAGCGTGACTCGTAGTCTCCCACTGTGTTTCTCTCTCTCATTTGAATGTATTAAAATCAGTAGGGCAAGGCCTCTACCTGAATCTTGTCTATAACACTGTAAGTTGGTTGTATCAGTTTTATAACTGCAGTTCATGGTGGCATTCTCACCCTCCTGGACGCTCAGGACCTGAAGAGTCTGTTCTCCTTGTTGGCTGTTCACCCCTAGGCAGAAACACAGGCCAGAGATGAGGAGTCAGTCATTGCATTTTTATCTTCTAGTGTTGTCCTTTCCTTCCATAATGTTCTGGTACATTTCCAAGTTAACAAGAAGACTTTATCCCTCAGTCTTGTGGGCTCTGAACTTTGTTCACCTTGTTCTCATCACCAAAAGCCCCAACTCACTAGCCAGTTGAAGCCATAGAATCACCAAAGACACTCCCAGGAGTTTCTCCATTCTTCTTCTTTACTGGAGTCAGAGAAGACTCAGCTCTGGGGCCTGAAATGGAGCCAGGTTCCTCAGTCTAAAGAGTTAGCTCTCTTTATAGGGTCTATTTATCTAGTCCCTCTGGATTCCACAGAGAGTCTCAGGTTTCCTACCCAGCCGGTCAGAAGCAAGCTCAACTCTTTGCTTTCAATACACACATGGTGATTTCAAACCCAGTGAGTCTGAGGAGAGAGAAGCACTGCCATCTTGTGGTGGCATCATCCTGCTGATAGAATGTGCTCTGGAAAGGTGAAGTGTGTACAGAATGGATTCAGAGAAAGTTACAAAGCTATTCTATTCTCTGCCTTCATTGAACTCCAGTTCCAGCATAGAGTAAGAACAGATTCAGTTTAATTCAGGTAAGAACTCAATCAAGAAAGAATGTTGGTGCCCAGTATTTCTAGAATACCTCTGAGAAGCACTGTTAGGTTTCTGACAATCACCTCTGCTAATAAATCTATGAGCTTCTTTTTTTTTTTCTAATTTGTTTAATGTTTGAATGAGATTGCATATAAGAGAGGGTTCTTATTGGTGAGCAGCAGAAACTGATTCTGGGTGAATTAAGTAGAAGAGGAAGAAGTTAATTAATATTGGATTTGCCTCAGAATCTCCAATAGGGTCAGAGAACTGGACTCAAATCCATTGAGGCAGGAACAACACAGACAATCACTCTGGAGAACGTTCCTCTGAGTGTCCCACGAGCTCCTCTTCTGAGCTCCAGCTACTGCAGGCTGTGCCTTCAAGTCTGCGAGTACAGGACGCTGTGTACAGCTACATATCCACTGCCCCTGTTGCCCTGGGACTATCATCTTCACCCCATTGCAATTACCACCACTCTTTCCTTTTCTGCATAAGTAACTCCCATGTCGAAGTTTGAGAAAGATCATGTGCCCACACTTATCTGCACAATAGGGTGGATATATGAGTGTATTAATTTGCTAGGGCTGCCATAACAAAGTGCCACAGACTGAGTGGCTTAAACAACAAAAATTTATTTTCTCATTATTCTGGTGGCTGAAAGCCCAAGATCAAGGTGTTGGCTGGTTTTGTTTCTTCCAAGGCCTCTCTCTGTAGCTTGCAGACGACCGCCTTCTTGTTGTGTCTTCACATGGTCATCCCTCTGTGTGAGTGTTGTCTGTATCCTAATTTCCTCTTCTTTTAAGGAAATATTGGATTAGGGTCCAGTCTAATGACCCCGTTTTAACTTAATTACCTTTTTAAAGGCCCTATCTCCAAATACAGTCACATTCTGAGGTACTTGGGGTTAGACCTTCAATATATGAATTTCGGGGGGACACAATTCATCCCATGACAATCAGTCATATTTTCTGTCTCTATGGCAGGAGGCAGTAAGGTACGGGGAACAAGCTCCGCAGTTAGGCCATCGAGGTTGAGTTTAGATCTACCCATTCAGTAGCTGTTTATATCCTCTGTGCCTGTATTCTCTTGACTATAAAATACGAATGATGAGTAATATTAATACTACCTTTTTAGAGTTGTTGCAGTTATTGATAAGACAATAAAATGCTATTTAGAGCAGGGCCTGACAGTTACTAATGACTCAAAAATTGTTGTTGTTACTAGAAAACGTGTCCTGATACTGAGCAGTCAAAAAGAATGGCAAATATCCTCTAGGGTATTTTATAAATGTTTTCAGAAACAGATTTTAAGATATTCTGTGCATAAAATAGAGTGAGAGATGGGGAAGAGGGGAAGGAAGTCTTCTTCCTCAATGAAAGGAAAAAAGGAAGAGCTTGTCGGCCAGAGCAATGTGTGGATTAGAGAGTGCTAGGAGATGAGTCAAGGAGATGGCTTGGGTTCGATGACTGCCAGAATACATCTGAATGGTTGTTAGTAGCAAACAAAGAAATATTAAAGCTTTTGAGAAAGGAATTGATGTTATTTAAGAAAACTATTTAAGAAGTTTAAATTTTAATCTATCTTTTCTCTGCTAGTTTTGAACAGTTTGTGAGGAAATTTAGAATAGTAGTTACAAGATGTTTCCTGGCTCTAAGAAAGGAAGGGACTTATCCACTGTATCACAACAAGGAGGGCAAGAATCTAGTTCTCTTAATATTTGTATGTATTTGGCTGTAGATGCAAAAATTATATCTAGAAGCAGAAAAAGAAACCAGGAACACTGCTGTCCTCTGGGGAGGAGAACTGTGAGGTTAGCTCAGTGGGTTGAAAAGGAAACTTTACATTATACCTTTTGAATTTTAAACCATGAGAATCCATTTCTCACACAAAAATGAAATAGATGAAAAAATATACTTAAAACAAGTAGACTTTATTCCAGGACCTCAAAGATGGTTCATTAGAACACCCATTAACATCATTCTTCAAGTTGAAAAAAACAGTATCCATATAACCTTGCAAGATAACAAAAAATAGTAAATTTCAAAATATATTCCTGATATAAAGTGTCAATTAATTAAAAATAAAATGTCTAGTCTTGTTATAAGATAAAGCATATCTATTCAAAAACATAGCAGCAAATGTTATAACCTGTAGCCGAAAATAAATGTCATTTGTTTTAAAGTTAAGATAAAAGATACGATTACTCATAATTATTCATTAAACAATTTCCCAGCAATAACTTTATAAGAATCTAATATAAAGGAAAGATTCTATTTGTAATAACAAAATAATTTAGATGTCCATGAAGAAATTTAAACAAATTAAGAAAACTGAAAAGCTTTTATAAGAAATCTAAAACAAAGAGGAAATGTATATTTTATACATTAATAGAAATTAATGTCAATAATTAATATTAATAGGAAGATGCAAATTATAAAGTTTGCACTGCTTGAAAAATAATTTTTAATTTTAATATAATACTGATCAGAAAAAGAAAGAATTTTCAAACTAAAGCATATTGAAGAAGCTTATCTTTCACATGGACTTTGAAAAAAATATTTTCTGGAGAGATAGCATTTTTTCCTTTCTATCTGAAATTTTGAGAATTATTCTCTTTAGATATAGGATTCATAAATAGTAATAGGATATAGATATGTATTTGTGCGATCCTCTATCTCCAATCCTACTAGACATTTTGTCATCCCTCTCAGTTTGACACTCAATTTTTTTTATCCCAAATAAGTGGTAAATTCTTATAAGCTTCAAGTTAGAGGAAAAAAAAGAAAATTACCTACCAGAGAGAGAATCAGGTTAATTTCCACTGAAACAGTAAATGCTAGAACAGGATTTCTGAAAATGTGTGTCTGTGGATCACTGGGGGATCCCAAGAGTCTTTCGAGTGGTCTACAAGGTAAAAACTATTTTTAATAATAATAATAAGATATTATTTGGGTTTTTCACTGTGTTGAATTTACATTGATGGTGCAAATGAAATTGCTGACATCTTAACATGAGTAAAATCAATGACATGAAATGTGCTAGTAGTCATTGTATGTATTCATCACCACCATGTACTTGCAAAAGGAAAAGATGTTTTGCTGAAGAATGTCCTTGATGAATAAGTAAAAAAAAAAAATTGTGGTCTTGACCGTTGCATATACATCATTTTTAATATTCTGTGTAATGAACTAGGACATACACATAAAGCACGTCTGGGGTATACTAAGCATGAGGGTTATCTCAAGGAAAAGAACTGTTACTTTTTACATTAATTTATTTGACATTTCTTTACTGAGTATATACTGTGCGCTGAATATTGTGTTAGAAAGTTAGATAAAAACCAAAGAGAACACAATAGCTCTTCTCTGGAGCACTGAACTCAATAGGAAGTGAAGGGAAGATAAAGTTTTATTGCACTGTGATAGGTGCCACGATGCAAATAAATACCTCACATAGTTTTTAGAAGAGAGGGTGAGGGTATAGCTCCAGAAGTCATGAGATCCTTAAAATATAAAAAAGCCACTTGAGCTAGAAATTTAACAATCAGTAGGTATAATTATAAACACCACAACAAATCAAGGTCTTATCACCTCAGTGAAGTTTCTAGTGGTTCAGTGGTCCAGAGAATATTGAGATATCCCCTCCAAGGTGAAAGACATGTGGTTGACCTCACACCACCTACCACAGAAAAAGAAGCACAGCACTTGGTAGGATTTTTTGGATTTGAGAGGCAACATGTAACACATGTATATGCTGCTTTGCCCTATTTACAGAGTAAGCTGTAAAGCTACCAGTTTTGAGTGGGGACCAGAGCAAGAGGAAGCTGTACAGAAATTTCAGGCTTCAGTAAAATCTGCTTTACCACTTTAGTCTAATGATCGAGCATATCCAACATCAATACTTGAAGTTCCCATGGCAAATAGGATGGAGACTTTGGGAAACACCAATAGGAGAATTATTCATAGTCTTCTAGTATTTAGGTGTAATATATGCCCTTTTCTTCAAATAACTATTCTCTTTTTGAGAAACAGCTTCTGACTTGCAAATTGATCGTGGCTAAGTCTAAATATCTCACTTCGAAGAAACAGGTGGCCATGCAGCTTGAACTTCAATCATGAGCCAAGTGTTGTCTGACCTACTTACCCACAATGTTGGTTATGCCCAGCAAAAATCTACCAACAAATGGAAATGATACATAAGAGACTGGGCTCAGGCGGACCTGAAATGTACAGGTAAGTTGCATGAGTAAGTGCCTCAGATTCCTTTGATGCCAACTTTTCTCATATTGTCTACTCTTCCTTAATCCATGCCTATAGCCTTCTAGGGAGTTCCTTGCAATCAGTGAAGTGAGGAAGAAACAAATGAGGTCTACTTTTCAAACGGATTTGTGTATTATATTGGTACCACACAAAACTAGCACTATAGCTCCATTGAAGGAAAATGGTGAAGGAAAATCCCCCCAAAACATCAGGTCGTACATTTTGGTTGTCCATTTTATCTAGAGTGAGAGACAACTAGAAGTACAGACATACATTGATTCATGGGCAGTTGCTAATGGCTTTCCTGGATGATAAGAGACATGGAAGGAATAGGATTGGAAGACTAGTGACAAGGAAGTCTAGGGAAGAGGTATCTGAATGGACTCCTAAGAATGGGCACAGACTATCAAGATAATTATGCTCCATGTGAATACTGACCAAGGGAAAATCACTGCAGTGGAAGCTCTTAATAATGGACAAAATGATACACTCTGTGGATGTGTAAACATCTTTCGCAACCACCCTAATGCTTGCTCAATGATCCCGTGAACAATGTCGCCTAGTTAGCAGGAATGAAATTTATGAATGAGTTCAAAAGGATTGACTTCTCCTTATCAAGTCTGACCCAGCTAATGTTACTTTTGAGTGCCTAATCTGTCAACTACAGAAACTAATAATGAGCCCCTACGTGGTGTCATTCTCCAGAGGGACTGCTGAGACACATGGTGACAGGTTGATTGCATTAGGTATCTTCCATGATGGAGATGGCTGAAATTTGAACTCACTGGAATAGACTTGTATACTTGCATGTGAATTTGTCTTCCTTGCTTTTGCCAGCATCGTTTTCATGAACTCACAGAATGCCTAATCTCATCAAGATGTTCCCATGGTATTTCTTCTGATGAAAGAACTATTTTCATAGCAAAGGATTACAGCAGTAGACACAAGCCCATGGAATTATCTGGTATTACCACTTACCTCATTACCCAAAAGTGACTGGCCTGTTGAAATGTAGAATGGCTTATTGATATAGTTAGGGCACCAGCTGTAAGACAACTGCATACAAGATGTAGTATATGCTTTATATCAGAGACCATTGTATGGTTTTGTCTCACTTGTAACCAGAATGCATGTGTCTGGGCATCAAGGAAGTGGCCTTGGGAGTGGATCCTCTCACCATTATTACCAGTAACTCACTAGCAGGATTTTTGCTTCTAGTCTTTTCAACTTTGAGCTGTGTAGTCTTTTCAGTGGAATTTGGAGGTCTCATTCTCTAAAGGGAGGAATGCTTCCACCAAGGAACACAGCAATGGTTTCACTGCATTTGAAGATGAGACTGCCATGTGGCCATTTTGGGCTACATATGTCACTGAACCAACAAATAGAAAAAGAAACTACTCTACTGACTGCAGTGATTGATATCAATTACCAAAGAGAAATTGGGTTGCTGCTACATAACAGCTATAAACAGGACTATGTTGGGAACCCAGGGGATTTTCTGGGGGGACCTCTTGGCACTTCCATGCCCAAAAGTAAAGGTTAATGGAAAATTGCAGCAACAGGTAAAAAGGCAAGATTATTGAGCACTCAGACCCTTTGATAATGAAGATTTGGGTCACTCCGCAAGAGGAATATCCCAATCCAGGTTATGGTTGACGGCAGGGGAAATATAAAATGTGTGATAAAAGAAAAGTTGTCTATGTCAATTGCAGCCTCACAAACAAGCTGGAATCAAGGAATGTGGTAGCTTTTGATACTCTCTCTTTGCTCTTTAGATGTGTGTGTTCCTTTGTATATGTTGCCATTTTCTTCTTCTCTCTCCTCGCCATAGTTATTTTATATATAAATTGTCGGAGATTACCTTTACAATTTAGTCTGTATATAACAGCAGATTCAGTGGAATTTCCTTGACTGTTGGGACTCTAATGTTTTTAGGAGTCTTCTCATTTTGGAGAAAGGATGAGAAATCCTCAGTTGTTCAAAGGACAGCTTTAGCTTGTTTAGATGGCAACATAGAGTCATTTCATTGTTGTTTGGAAGTTCAAATGTGTGCAGAGGAGAGCATATGAAAGACCAATAACCAGGAGGATGGGAGGTGCCAATTATCAATTTATTGCCTTTCAAGCCTGAATCCCCCCTTCATTGCCCTATTTGTGATTCTGGACCTGGACCTTGCAAACATTTCTCCCTTGCTGGCTGGCATGATATTAAGCTTTGTCAGTAGAGGGAACTGGAAGGACACTGCAGGAGGAAGAGGCTTCTTTTCCTGGTTCTGGCATATTTTACTCACTTCTTGTTCCTGCAGTGCTTGGCCAGCCTGTGGGACAGCAGTGACACTGACCTCCAGAAAAGTACAGTGACAGCCCCACAGGTGGTTTCTTGGCAAGTTTCATGAGCACCCTAAGCAAGTTCAGCAGCACTCCTTTGCCAGCTTCCTGTAAATCTTGTTGGAGCCCTGGTGAGTGTTTTCCTGCTTGGCAGCCTTTTTCTCTGACACCTCAACAAACTTCTCCACCATCCAGCAGGCTACAGCCACACACAGTCCCCAATGAGGTCTGAATCATAGATTCAACAGGAGAACCTCTGCTGCTAGAGAGGGGGCTACGTATTACAATGTATTTCTCACTTTGGAACTCCGGCTTAGTCCTAGAGATAAGAGCTTCTCCCTGCATATGCTGTTCCTATGTATTTTAGAGTTCTTTTTACTCATTAGTAATAATTCTCTATCATTGGTTAATAATTCTTTATGTTGAGCTTTCCTTGTTCAAATTACTTGTGTTTTTTCCTCCTGATTGGACCTAGATTGAGACAGTAGGAATCCACGAAGTGCATGAGAGGAAAGGCATTAGATGCAGAAAGATGAGCAATCACATGTCATGAAACAGTACAGTCCTTTTAAGGAACTGTGCTTAAGTGTATGGTGGTGAACACATGTGGGTGGAGGGGGTGGCAGAGGAGTTGGAGAGGTAGGACCACACCACTTAAACCTGGAGAGGCCCAGGTTCTTTTCTGGGCCAAGAAAAGAATGCTTTTTTATGCTATGTTATGTAGCTTTTATTTCAAAATTATTTTTTCCAGGTACTAAACAGAATACACTTACTATTTTTAAAACCAAATAGGCAGAGTAGGTAATGAGAATTTTCTTGCACAAATTTTTGAAGTTAATCTTACAGATAACTGACAACTGATATTATTGTATCTAAGAGGTAAATTCAACATCAGTCTCTAGAGAAAGAATGACCTACTGTGGACAAATAGAGAACTTACAAAGAATTATTTTCTGTAACTCCCAAAGGGTTTGTGCTCCTCTTGCCTTGTAAGAGGTCACTCACTGTGACAGTCACTGTGGCACTCAGAGCACAGTAATTCATGGCTGAGTCTTCCTCTTGATCTGATGGTTTCTTGAGATGGAAGGAACTCACCCTTGTTAAGATCGGCTGTGAAACCTTTCATGCTCTCTCCTGAGGTGTGTTTCAGGAGTAACTAGAGGCCTTGTGTGGGGTACTGAACATACCAGAAGAGAAAAGGACTCCCAGAATATGAGTAGCTGCCCTTCACCTGCACCAGGGCCCCTTCAAAGACAGAGATGTGGTCCTCAGGCTGAGTCACTGTCTGGGCTCTTGTTCCTCCTGTAACACCAGTTTGGATCAGGGAGAGTCTTGCAGACTAAGGAGAATAGTTCTTTAAACTGATTCTAGATCAGAAGACCATAGAAAGACAGAATATAAAGAGACTTTACTCATTGAGTGTGAATATCATCACAAAAACTGAGATGAGGATAGGCTTCATGTCTGAGCTGTGAGGAGACAGGAGGCTCTTTTCTGGAAACAATTCAGCCACATGGACACTCTGACAGAGCAGTGAGTGAGTTTACTCAGTGGGTAAAGCAAAAGCTCTTCCTCAAAAGGCTGGTTGTTTTCTGGCTTTCTACCAAGTTCAATTTGTGTAGCATCTTCCTCTAATGGCCAAATCTGATACTACAGATAATCTCAAACTTCACGAAGCCTTGAAATTCTCTAACAAAACAGAGAGGGATTTCCTCCATAGTTTAGTAGACAAAGTGCAATGCTCTACTCATTGAAAAAGTTTGCAATTAGAAAGGTCCAAATGGAGAGATCAATGGAAGAGAATAGAAAGTCCAAACATAGAAATTACTTATGGGAATTTAATTATAATAAAAATGGGGAAAAGATGGGATATTCAATAAAATGTGCCCTCCTGAATGGAGAGTCATTTAGAAATTAACAAATGAATTTGGATGCCTACCTTAATATCTGTTACAAAATAAATTCCTAATGAAATCTAATATTTAATATTTTAAAATAAAATAAAAGATAAGCCATTTGATTAATAAACTTAGGATAGTCATAGATTTTCTAAGCGTGAGGGTCAGAAAGCATTATAGAAAATATTGATAGATCATATGTTATAGAAATTTAAACTTCCATACATGTAAGTCAATGAAATGTTTAAACATTACCAGATCGAGTTATTTTCCATCCATCATCATTGATTCTGAACATTCCCACACCAGGAAGCGGCCCTTTAGTTTCACAAGGTTTTTTGTTTTTTTTTTTTAATTAGGCCATAAACAAAGGAACAATCATTTGGCCCAATAAGAAGGCAATTCTAGAAAGATGGTAGATTGAAAATGTCCCTGATTCCATATGCTTAGCCAAGGAGCTTCTGTGGTGACCAGTCAGGCAATGCCAAGAGAGCTCAAGTGAGGTTTCCCATTTGAGGCTCATATATAAATATGGGGTTAGATAGCAGGGAACTCCAGGATAAAAAACAAAAAACTATGGATCATGGAGGGAGCTTGACCTGCAGATATCAGTGGACCTCTAAGAAGGAAACTAATTCTCTTGAGAAGCCTCTCCTCTAACCCCCAAATAGCTGAGAAGAAAGTCACAGGTAGGCTGAGTCCTATCTGTCCTTCATGAAGAGGAGTGAAAGGAGATCAGAGACCAAGAGATTTCCTTCTAGTTTTTCAGTAGGGTGCTGGCGTTGCTGCTGATATCCATGCTCTGCTGTCTGCTACACTGCTGACCACAGGCACAGAAACATCTAGGCTTTTCAGCCTCCCAGGATTGCCTCCACTTAAAGTGCCCCAGTAATCAGACCTGTCAGGAGGGGAGTGGAGAAAGGGAGAGGATACCTCAGGGAGAAACAAGGGCCTCATTTGGGTCAACTGTAGCCTGAAAAAATTATCAGGGTCAATGAACCAATTTCCTTAGCCAAAAATCAGGACACACAGTTTGAAAAGTGATTGAGAATTCAAGAAAGCTTTCATGAAGATAAAACATCTCATTGAAAGCATTGTTTATTTATTTAATCCCCTTAAAGGAGTAAACACAATTAAATGAAATTAGGAGAATTCTATAAACCTCAGACTCATGGTCATCATGAACAAATGCAATGTCTCCAAGGAGACTTTGGTTGATGGAAAGAGAAATGTAACATGAATACGAAGTCACCTGACCTCATGTCCATCTCCTTTCTCCCATCCATCGCTTTCCCCTCAACCTTGCAGGTACACCTGGCTGATTCTGCTCTGTGGCTATGAAGTACAGGCCATAATTCGAGTAACTGTGTCCTATTACTTTCTCTCCAGTCTCTCTTTTCTTTTCTCTCCTTCCCCTCTTTCTGTCTCTATATTTATTATTTTTCTCCCATTTCATCTCGTCATCTCCTTTTTTCCTCGTTTTTGTCTCAGAAGAGGTATCATAGAAGATAGAAATCATTGGAATAATTTTGAAGTGAGAGTAAAGGCTCATGTTTCAAAATTTTTAGTCATGAATCAGAGCTGGAAATACTTAATGTAGATGTTTTCTTCTGGAGCTTCCAGCTTTACCATGGCCCTAGCTATATTCAATTCTGCTTGGGGAATCATCTCTGTGACCCCCATCACAGCAGCAGACCTTCCTCACAGATGAATATATGGAGACTCCCCCTGTTCTTATAGTATATGACTAGTTCAGGTGCTCCCTGAACTGCTGCTAGCCCTCACTGAAATTTTCACTAAGATTCAAGTATCTCAGAAGTTGAGAAAAAAGTTCCTCATTTAGAGTAAAGGCTGGAAGAGCCTCCTAGTGGTCTAAAACCATCAGGCCAACTACTCATCAGCCGGCACCAGAACCCCAGAGCCCTCATTCCATTCTCTCCTGAGGACCATCCACAGATTATCAAGAGCAAAAGGACTCTCAGGCTGGATGGGATTTTTTTTCATAAGTAAAATGGTTTCTTCTTCAAAATGCCATTTAATGGAGGTTACTATCTTAAAATATTTTGTCAAATTGCATCTTTAGGGTTGAATGTGATTTCTCTAGTCTATTTCAAAATACGATCACAGCAATTTATTGAGGGTCTTCTACAAGCTAGATCTTGTTCTAGGTCTTAAGAAATTAAGAAAAATGAATGAAATGTTGTCTCTACTCACAAGACATTACGTCATGTTAGGAAAGACAAACGTGTGCATGTGTGTGTTCATATACGAAGTGGCACCCCAAAATGAACACAGAAATGACAAGACATTTTTTATAACAGAGGACAGTTAAGCAAAGATTTAATAAGAACATGATCACTTTGTCTTTTTCTTAGAAAACATAGAAAGGAATGTTATCAAAAGATTAAGCAGAGGTATTAGCTTGGGAGTGGAATAGAGACTTCTTAGATGAAAATAAAACGGCGAGATGGAGAAAGATGTAGAAAGAAATTGGGGGATATGAAGTATAATGGCTTAATCTTTATTATTAATTTTTTTATTTTTAAAGGATATATGAATACATTCTTAAAACATATATATATATATTTATATATATATATATCCAAATTTTTCTCTGACTACAATGTCCAAATCCATAGCAGTTTGCAACTTGAGTTACGCTACTCAATTATATGGTCTGATGGCCTACTGATGTTCACAGATCTGCCTCATAATATTCCATAGAATGGATTCATCACAGCTTCTTTTGCGATTCTCCGAGAAATGCTTTGTGTGTTTCTTTTTTTTCCCCTATTATCACCTCTACCTCTCTCCTCAAATGCTGCAATAAACATTCTGAGCATGTCCCCTTAGCAGAGGCCAGAATGAAGTGAAGGAGTAGACGATGCGGCCACCTGGTGTGGAGGAAGGAGCAGCTGCAGAGACCCTGGGGCAGGACAATAATTGCCATGTTAGAGCAACAGCAAGTGCATGAGGCTGGAGAGACTTAGCAAGAGGGGAGACAGCAGCTGATGTCAAACAGATAGCAGGGAGCCAGATGGGGTACAGCCTTGTAGGTCGTAGTAAAGAATTTGATTTTTATCTGAGTGAGATTGGACACTGGAGAGCTGTGAGCATAGAAACCGCATGATCTGAATTATGTTTTCAAAAGATCACTCTGCTGTGTGGAGGACAGACTGAAGAGGGGCAAGGACGAAGGAAGAGAGATCAGTGAGGGTCATTGCCATCAACCAGGCAAGAAAGGAGAGTGGCCTGGATCAGGGTGGGACCAGTGGAAGTCATGAAAAGTGGTCAATTCTGGGTATACTTTGAAGAAATAGCTGATTGGATTTCCTAATGGATCAAATAGGGTATGAGAAAAATTGAGAAGATAAGGGTGACTTCAAGGTTTTTGGCCAAGAGGATTAAAGAAATTTGTAAATGAAGTTGCCTTTTACCTCAATGAAGAAGAGTTCACATGAAGCAGGTGTGAAGTAAGGGCTTAGGAGCTGAAGGGGTCGAAATCAGAGATCATCTTCAGAGGACTAAGAAGGAGACGTCAAACAGGTCATTTAATATATGATTCCAGAAATTAGAGGAGCCATCTTATTTTCAGATAAAAATTTTGGTATTTAAATGATTTTTAAAGCTAAGAGACTGGATGAAATCAGCCAGGAATTTAGTTTTGATAGAAAGTAAAGACTTTCAAGAATAAATTCCTGAGATATTTCAAGGTTTAAACACCAGGAAGATGAAGAAAAAACCAGCAAAGAGACTGAGAAGGGGCAACTGACAATATAGGGGAAGAATCAAGAAAGCATTGCTGGTTCTCTAAAACCAAAGAAAGTATTTCAAAAATAGAGTGTTCTATAATGTCAAATGTTGTGACTCTTTGCTATGGACTGAATGTTTGTGCCCCCAAGATTCATGTGCTGAAAGTCTAACGTCCCAATGTGATGATATTAGGAGATGGGCCTTTAGGAGGAAATTAGGTCAGGAGGGTGGGGTCCTTATGATGGCATTGCTGCCCTTATAAGAGACAGAAGAAAGCTTGCTTCTCTCAGTGCTCCCTGCCATGTGAGGACACAACTAGAAGTCAGCAGTCTGCAAACTAGAAGAGAGCTCTCATCAGAACCCAACCATGTTGGCACCCTGATCTCAGAATTCCAGCCACCAGAATTGCGTGAAATAAATTTCTATTGTTTATAAGCCACCCAGTCTATGCTACTTGGGCCCAAACTGACCAAGATGTTACTCCAAGTAAGATAAGTTAAAAATACTAGTTGTACCAATAAATGCATGTACATATAAATATAAAAAGGCTAAATTTTCCTATTAAGATAGAGACAGTCTGAATGATTTTAAAATCTGCTTCTCTACTGCTTAAGAGACACAACAAAATAAAATGAAATGACAAAGAAAGTTAGAAGTGTATGATTGAGGTCCCGTCGAGTGGCTGCCTCCAGTCAGCACCACGACCACTGCGAGCCCCACATTCAACAAGATGCCCAGAGGAGGGTCAGTTCCGGTGAAGGACAAGGGAAAGAGGATCCCAGAGGAGAACCCTGAGAATCCTGTCCCTGGAAGATGGGACCAAAGCAAATTAAAGGGCCATAGAAGGAATAATGAAAGGACAAATCTTCTGTAAGAAAAACTCTAAACAAAAATGAAAAGGAGAACAAAAGGAAAATTTGAAGAGATGGCACCCCAAGATGTAGAAATTAAGGAATCAACAGCAGCCAAAGAAATAAAAGTGGGAATAGGTGAGTCTTTGATGCAACAAGAGAGGAAAAAGCCAAGCCTGTATATCTTTGAACGTAGACTCTCTACCCATCTTTTGTTCAATTCACAGCACTTTTTTGGTAAACTGTTTTTAAATGCATGCTTTAATAGGTCTAGAGACACATTTATAATAAGGTGGGAATCCTACCTCAACTTATTTTTAAAAATTAGATCTAGGTAACTGCAAATTTTCTTAAGTAGTTAAATCATTCATATCATAATTTGTGCCTCTAGAAGTTATGAAATGTTGAATTAAGGGAGGCTTAATTTCTGTGTGTGTAAATTTTTTGTAATATTTTTTGGGGCATATGATATCATTGATATCATATGAATCAAATCACAAATAACAATTTGGAGTATATATATATATAAAATGGATATAAAATATCTTAAACATGTTGATGTTTCAGTACAAATGTTTGAGAGGAAATAAAAATGTTCCCTGGTCTTAAATATCCCTATTAGAATTAACATAATCTCTGATATAGTGAACTTTGATAGTGGAGGTCTGTTTTTTATTATATCACAAATTAGTGTGACTTCTATAAATAAAATGCCTAAGAATTTTTCAGTAGTTTAATCTATTGTATTTGATATATTTTTATGGGTTAGTGGTCAAATTTTTAATTTGGAAATCACTGGAATGACTGTTTCAAAAAATGGTTACAATCGAGTGGCTTTTAGATTTTCAATATTACATTAAGAATTACATTCAATTTGTTTATTGTAATGCTTACAAGCTTAGAAATCTTGGTATCATAATGTCTAATTTACTTTAAAATATGTCAAGATCACACAGTGGATATTACATATGTGCTAGAAGTTAAGCTGTAAATCTAGGTTGAGAATCCATACTGCACTAATTAAGAATCTATACTGTACAGTTTGCCCTAGTTGAGAATATATGTGGCACAGCTTGTCAGCTAACAGTGTAACCAAGTACTTCAGTTTTCCACATATTGATCAGCACCCAAGGCAGTGCTAATTATCATAATGAGTGCTAGAAATGATTTGTTATAAAAATGCTCTTGCTTTTTTCACTTTAGAATTCTGACACTTTGTGATGTCCTTTCTTCGGTGTGGCAGTGGGGTGGGAAGTTGGAGGGGGTGGTCCTTCCTGGAGAAATTCATCAGAAGACCTCCATCTGGTACAAAGTCTACCCTAATGTGGCACAGCATTGATGCTGAAACTACTATTTAGGAGACAAGCACTCCCCAGGGCTCAGCCCACCCTGCCCTATTTGCCTTCACAGAAAAAGAGACCTTCTTGAAAACTCCCCAGGTTGAGGTCTTGAGTGACAGAAAGTCCCAGGGTCTCACGAGGTCTGTATTCAGCTCCCCCTGTAGTGCCAGGCATGTACTCGGCGGAGTCACTCCCATGGGCTGAGGGTTTCTCAGGTGGAAGGAGGTTTCACTCTTCTTAAATTCAGCCTCAAAGCTTTTGATGCCTGAAACAAGGCTGTTTCCAGACGTGTACTTAGGAGAAGCTGGAGTGCTTGGTTGAGTATTGCACATACCAGCAGATACAACGGAAGAGAAGTTGAGTAGTTGCCTCTCAGCTCCATACAGGCTCCCTCAGACACAGTGATGTGGACGTCAGGCTGGGTCACTGACTGGGCTCTGGTCCCTCCTGAAACATCAATGCTGTATAAGTGAAAGCAGGGCAGATTTGGCTATGAAGAAAGGAAATCTCTATTTAGATTTCAGTTAGAACACGGTTACTTTCGTGAAATTAGGAAACGGAATGGAATGTTGCTTACTCAGGGCAAAAACCATCTCAAGCGCTGGGATGAGCAGCAGGAGCACGGCTGAGCAGTGGAAACGCTGCAGGCTCGGGAAGAGGAGCAGGGAGGACAGCAGCTGAGGTCACTGAGCCTTAGGAGCTAGGAAAAGTGGGGAGGTTGGGCTGGACAAGTTTCTTACTTTGAAAAGTTTCAAAAACTGTTGAAAGATTCTGTCTCTTAACGAGTTTGGATCTTTTCTGGCCTCTTGTTCCCATCCCAGGTTCCTATCTACACAGACATCAGTGAGGATACCTCACCCAGCTGCGTGGAGGAGGGGCTCAGTGGATGGTGCTGATTTGCAGCAGGAGAAACATCTCATTTGTGCAACATCGCCCTCTGGAGGCCAGAGGCAGGACCAGAGATGCAAGAGAGCTGTGTTTCCTTCTCATGTCAGAGATGTGATCATCACAACTTCAACAGAATGTGTTTCTTCCTTCCGGAATCTGTGATGTTGTCACCTTCTGTAGTATGTGGTTTAATCCTAAAACAAAGGAGAAATGGGAGTCATGTAGAAATAGAAGAGTAATTTACTTCCCTGAGAAATTAGTGACAGAAGACTATTCTAGACTTTGGAATACCATTACGAGCCTCTATATTATTTTTTAAAGCCATTCATCAGGCAGAAATAATAAGATCAGTTGCCTCAGCTGAGCTGAGCTTTATATGGCCCTATGCTGCTGGATGTGAGCATCAGAGCAGGGGAAAGAGATTATTCCTTTATTTGGTGCTAGAAGGAAAAAAAATGAGACCAGAGACTCATACTTAAAATCAGCCTGAAACATGTGTCATTAATTATTTAATCAATGCAAACTAATGAAGGCAATAACTTTCTTTGTCAAGAAGTAAGTGCAAAGAAGACTCCTTGGTTTTAGGTGAAGAAGTTTGACATTTGTTAAGGCTGTGAGAAAATAACTTAGGCACCACGTGTTTAAATGGAGAAAGTGAGAGTCCTGTTCCAGTTGTCAGTGGTCAGAATAGACTGATATGTTATGCCAAATTATGAGAACCTCACACTAAGAACGTTGGCAGATGAATATCTGCAGAGAAATCTGAGCAGAATTATAAAGGTAAGGAAAATATGACATATAAATAAGTGATTCTGGAAAGAATTAAGGAGAAAAAAAGAAAAGTAAACCTACATAAACTCCGTAAAGCTGGAAGGTGTGCAACCAACAGACCAGAAGTGAGAGGAACTTCTGGCGGGTATAGAAGATGTGGGAGTAGGTGGACAGTGACACTCAACACAGCTAAGCAAGCAGCAGCCTCATGTGGGGGGAAGACGGGGCCTATCAACAAGGTAAGTTACTCTGTAGTCTAATAGTAAGACGAAACTGAAGGGAGAGGACTCCCCCACCCAACTTATTTTAGCATAGAGACCACTGGGACCTAAAAGTGAAATAACTAACTAGGGAGAGAAATCTTGGGTGAGACGAGAATCTGGCCAACAGTTGTCCTTTTCACAAGGTCAGAACAACTCACTCCTTTCTGAGTATTCTGTTGACTTGTACCAGCTTGAAATCATTTCTCCCTCGGGCTTCTGATTTACTTCTTGACTCTGCCTATAGATTTTCTTTCATATGTGGGAGTAAATCATATAGTCAGTTTGAAATTTTAAATGTTGCCGGGGTGTGCTTCTGACTCAAAATATCTGATATGGACTCTCCTCCTTTCCCTCCAAAATTCCTACTGAAATAAAATTTAGAAGTATAGACAGGGTGAACTTAAATACATAATGGAAAAATAATAAAAAGATGAAAGATGTCAACTGTTCCCATAAGATGGAACGTGGATGTAAGTACACTGATGGAGAGACCGAGAGGGGAAAACACAGCCCAGGATGAACTAGGAGAAGATTTCAGTGGACATGGGAGTGAAGGAAACCTACTCCTTAGGACCCTGGAGAGGTTCTGGGCTGAGAAAGAGAGTGGGTATGATGGAAGGCAGGAGGGACAGAACACAGGGGGACAAATTGAAGGTCAATCTGTGAAATAACTACACTTGTTCTCTATACTCCCCATCCTGCTGCTGTACTTATATGCGAAAAACATAGTAGGCCAGCCTTTACACGGGCATTTAGTCTTTGCTGAAGTTGAAATAACACACCTGGGAATGCTAAAGTTTTAAATGTGAGTAGTTGACAGAGTTAACCCACCAGCAAACTGATATTAAGTGCAGGGGAAGAGGAGGAACAACTTAATAACCAGCTCCCTGCTCACTCATCTTAGTAAGAAGCCTGCCAGTTAACACGGTATGCCCACATGCCCAGACTACTGGCCCACATCCCAACTCAGGAAGAAACCTTGTGGAGAAGATGAGCACAATAACATAAGGAGTCCATCCTGTTACCCTGCCCTTTGTTCTTAAACATAAACCAAGAACAAAGTAACGTTAGTCATTTATAAGTATAGATGGCATCTCTTTCCATCTGTCTCTCCACACATGGAAGCCCAGAGTCATCAACTGTTATTCATCAGAGTCATTTACACCTGGATGCAAAGTGATGGCAGAATGTCATGCTCTGTGGTCTAGTAGAATGGGAATGTAGTGTTTGAGAATGACCAATGAAACTAAGAGAATAATATACTGATTCCCTGGTCACTACTCTCAAAAAATCCTGAGTGTTGGCTTTATATTTATGGAGATTTTTTTCTCTCAATAGGTGAGAGAAATGTAGGTACCCTACATTACTCCAATTCTTCCAGATTAGTAATACCAACATTTTAAACTTCATTAAATGGAAAAAGAAATTAAAATGTCAAATACAATAATTATAATGTCTATCATTTATTGAATGCTGACATGTGTCAGGGCAGTTCCATGTTAACAGTAGACACTGTTGGTGCCAAGCCTAGATCCCCTTTTCCAGGCCAGTGTACCCAGTCCCCAGCTGTGAGTCTTGGCACTCTTGGCTCACAGGTGCCCTCTTCCCCATAAAACTGACCTCTGCCAATAAAAGTCACCATTGTCCAATACGATACACCCCTACCCCCAAAAAAGACCACAGCCGATGACTACCTTATCCTGGGGTGCAAAAGGTCAGCTGTCTGCCCACTTGACTCAAGGTGGGAGGGATCAATTCTGTCGTGCAATTCATGCTCCAGAGCTCCCCATGAGATCAAGCTGAATCATGACTCCAGCTGAACCACATCCATGCTTAGCCTTTTCGCTCCTGTCTTAACCTGCTTTCTTCAATAAATTCTGGGCACAAGAAACCCCAATATAGGCTCTGCTTTTAAGGAACTCAACCCAAGACAATATGCTACCTCATTTAATCCTGAAACCAATCCTGAAATATATATAAGAGTATAGCCTAAGATTAAATGGCCTGTTAGTGACATAAAAGATATTCAAACGGGTACCACAAACCAGGTTCTTTCCAGTGTGTCGTGACACCAGAAGGCACATAAAAGTGGAAGTAGAATTTGAGTATCTTGATTCCTGCACAATTTTCTGTTCTTTCTCACTGCCTTACAAATCTTTCTTCCATGATTTGAAAATATTTGCTTCAGTCTTCAGATTGAGAATTTGAAGCAAATCCTCATTGGGTTGCTTCCTTTTAGTCAGTGACAATGGGAACAAAACTGAACAGAAATCCCAGTTCCCCATTTCCAAGTTTTCCCATCCTTTGGTCTACATAAACAATGTCATGTCTAACAGACCACATCTTCAGCTCTACAATAAATGTGACTTTTTTCCTGTATTTCAATTTTTTCATGTGATTGCAATACCTATTACAAAGCCTTATTTCTATCAGGCCACAGACATTATTCCTGGACTGGGGCATAAGTTTTAGGGCAATTCCATAATGACAAGGAGTCAGCGGAGGGGGACATTCATATTATCTTTGGAGTTTCCATCTTTCCTCACCAATGGTTTTTAAGACATCCTTAATACCATATGGTGATTGACAATTTATCCATGTAGGTGTTTAATCACCATAACAAAGCTCTTCAGTGTCTGGAATTCTATTAGATACTTGCTCAGAGATCCTTCCTAGAAATCCTGAATTCATTCGGTGCTCCCTGCCTATGGGTATGGGGCATTCTAAGGCTATGGCTAATGCACTTAATTTCTATTCGCATCTAGACAGCAAACAGAATTTCTCTGCCTTGCAGCCTAACCTCTGTATCAGGCATCCCTGGGGCCCCAGCAGGTTTGGGTACAGACTGCAGGTGCTGGGGGAGCACTGTGTGCTCACCGCACAGAGGAAGGTGGCTAAGTCACTGGGCTGGGAATCTCTGATGAGCAGAGAGACATATTAGCTGGCTTTAGTGAGCTGTCCTGTAAATATTCCTTCATCCTTGTCACCATTGGAGTATATGTACATCAGCAACTCAGGACCTTTCCAGGAATACTGTCTATACCATATGAAGTACTGGGAAGCACTGTCACTGTAAGTGCAGTTGAGAGAGGCAATGGCTCCCTCTGGAACACTCAGAGATCCAGGACTCTGCTCCACTCTGTTCTGTTGGCTCCTCATCCCTGTGCAAAAAGACATTCGTCAGTCAAAGAAGATTGATTGGGAAGTGGGAGCTTACTCTCCAGAATTACAGGCCTCCCGTCCCTACCCTCCCTTAGAGGGCAAAAACATTCATGTTTCTACCCACAGGCCCAGAATAGACAATAACTCCAAATATTGTACTTTCTATTCCCATAGAGAGGCCTAAAACTCACAGGTTAATTGAAGCCACAGGATCACTAGTGAAACTCTCGAGGATTTCATCATTCTTTCCTTCCCTGATTCACTGAGGATTCAAATTTAATCCCTAAAAACAAGAGTCTAGCTCAGACATTTCTAATTCTTCTGCTTTAGGAATCATAAAAAGAATCTGTTCTATCAATTAGAAAAAAAGAGACTTTTTTCACTACTCCTGCTACACCACCAAGCCCCTCCTCTCATCTCTCTCTCTCTCCTTCACACACACACACACACACACACAGGAGCACTTGAGAGCTTTTTTCAGAGTCCCTGAGAAGACACGGCCATCTTGTGGACTCATGACTGTGATCAAAGACATATTCAAATTGTAGACCCTTATTATATGAACTGATGAAAGTAAACATCTGCCACTTTAGTTAAATTAAAAATTTGAGAAGCATGTAGTCTAAGTCAAGGTGTATGGGGAGCTGGGATGTGTGTGTATGTGTTTTACATCAAATGGCAACTCTTGTCTGAGCAAAAGCAGTTATATCAAAGAGCCACTTTCCTGCACTGACAAATCAGCCATAAAGTACTCTACTCTAGAGGTCTGCGAGAGGTTCTCGCAATTCAAGGAGTGTTTCACATTTTATAGTTCTTCTCCACATTAGGCCAGATACCCTCATTCCCTCACCTCCAATTTTTAAAGAAATCTATTCTAACTCAGAATAATCCTTTCAGGACAGAATGGCCTAAAATCTGTTGAACAGACATGTTTCCAGCTCACAACTGGGAAATATTTTTTAACAAGTTCAGGGACTAGGGGAGCTTGGGTTTCTTCACTCCATTTTGCACCAATGACACATCTGTGTCAAACAGTGCTTACTTAGGCTATTATTATTATGATTATTGCAATAGATATGGACCTGCCTTCAGTACCCAGATTGTAAATAAAATCCAGTATAGCTGTTCATTTGTCTAATTCCTCTTATTCCCTTTTCTTATATAAAGCCCTAGCATCTAGAGATTAATCTCTAAAAGTTATGGATTTGGTCTTGCTCTCTCTGAATTTCCATCCTACCCTAAGCAGCAAACCAGATTTATCAGAGGGCTATCTCTGCAAGAAGCTTAATTGGGTCTACCGAGAAACAAGCACAGACAACTACTGTTCCTCCTTGTTCCACAACCTGCCTCATGGCCTTGCAGAAGCTGTTGGATGGAGATCAGCAATGCAGTAGGCCCTCTTCAAGCACCACGTAACCAGTATTCATCAAAGATGGACTGGTTAGGCCCTTCCCATTCCCATCAACAACTGTGTAGGAAATAGAATGAGGGAGAAGATGCTAATATTGAAATCCCTTTCTCTAAGAGGACATTGTGTTTGACAGAAATCACACAGCCATTTCTCAAGAAAGGAGACGTGACTGCAACAGAAGATACCAACCAGCACAGGCTTAGAAAATTTATGAAAACCAAATATAAACCCTTAAAAATAGAATGTGGAACTGAATCATAGTCTTTATAAGAAGCAGCTTACCTTTTTAAGATTTGTAACAAAATTAATATAAATGGGTTATTAGATCTAATATTGTGGTGGATCCAAAGCCATATCAGTGCTAGCAAAACGACAGAATAGATATAACATCAAAGTTGTCCTGCGTGCAAAAGCTTCTGTTCTTAATGATGTCTCAAGAATATATGAATCTCCTTCAGATGACTGAAGGATAGCACTATGGCAATCAATCAAAAAGAAAAACTACAGTCCCCACCCCCACCATGTGATTTCAGTAGTCTTCATTTTCCACAGCAGTAAATTTTTTAGGTGTGTCTTGTGAACCACAAAGTGCTACAGAGCAAGCTCCTGTTCAAAGGCAATTCATCTTACAATGCTGTAAATGCTACTAATTTTGTACACATTTGAAATGTATGAGCTGTACTATTACAAACAAAAATAAAAAGGTGCCAGCCCTGTGGAGAAGTGATTAAGTTCAGCACGCTCTTCTTCAGAGGGCCAGATTTGTGGGTTCAGATCCTGGGAATGGACCTACACCACTCAGCCGTGCTGTGGCAGTGACCCACATACAAAATAGAGGAATATTGGTACAGATGTTAGATCAGGGATAATCTTCCCCAAGCAAAAAGAAGAAGACGATTAGCAGCAGTTGTTAGCTCAGGGCGAATCTTCCTCATGAAAAAAAAAAAGATCTTTATACGTGTGGAAACACACATATCTTTACCCATTGTGTTCCCATTAACATGACTTTATAATTATTATTTATGCATTTGCTTTTAAACTATATAGGAAAAAAGAGGAGATACAAACAAAATATACAAAAATACTGGCTTTATATTTATCTATGTAGTTACATTTACCATTGTTCACTACTTTTTGTATGCTTCCAAGTTACTGTCTAGTGAAATTTCATTTCAGCCTGGAGGACCCCTCTTTAGAATTTCTTATAGGACAGATCTACAAGTGATGAACACCCTCTGATTTTGTTTATCTGGGAATGTCTTAATTCCTCCTTTATTTATTTATTTTTTGATGAGGAAGATTCACCCTGAGCTAACATCTGCTGCCAATCGTTTCTTTTTTCCCTTTGCTGGAGGCAGATTAGCCCTGAGCTAACATCTGTGCCAACCTTCCTCTATTTTGTATGTGAGATGCCTCCACAGTATGGCTGATGAGGAGTAGGTCCGCACCTGGGATCCGAACCCATGAGTCTGGACTGCCAAAGCAGAGCGCGGAACGTTAACCACTCGGCCATGCGGCAAGCCCCTCCTCCTTTATTTTTGAAAGATATTTTTGCCAGATATAGAGTTGTGGGGTGACAGTTTTTTTTTTTCTTTCAGCACTTTAGATATATCATCCCACTGCCTTCTGGCTTCCATGGTTTCTATGAGAAACTGATTGTTAATCTTATTATGGATCTCTTGTTTATAATTAATCCCTTCTCTCTTACAGCTTTCAAGATACTCAGTTTGTATTTGCCTTTTGAAAGATTAATTATTATGTATCTCAATGTGAATGTATTTGCTTTTATCCTACTTGGTGCTTGTTGAACTTCTTATATGTGTAGATTTATGTTCCATTAAATTTGAAAAGGTTTTGGTCATTATTTCTTTAAATATTCTTCCTGCCCTTTTCTCTCCCTCTCTCTCTCTCCACTCGCCTTCTGGGATTCCTATTATACTTATGTCAGTACACTTTACAATGTCCCACAGGTCTCTTAAGCTCGGTTCATTTATCTTCATTTTTTTCTTTCTGCTCTCAGACTGGATAATTGCAATTGACATATCTTCAAGTTTGCAGATTCTTTCTCCTGCCTGCCCAAATCTGCCGTTGAATCTGTCTACTGAAATGTTTTCTTAGAAAATTTCCTCTGTGTAGCTACTCCTCTGTCCTGAGGGAGTTCTGAGTTATGGGAAATACAGGGAAGCTTTGCATTAGTCCTTCAGGGAGCCACCTGACAGGTCAAAGCAGTTAAGCACTATTCTTTTATAGCAAAGTCTGTTCTGCTCCCTCTACCACCAGGAATCCACACTGGGAATGCAGGCTGCCCTCTAACAACCATCATGGAACCAACGGCGAGAGGATGGAGCACAGACAAGTTAAAATGCCACAAAGGTCTCCTACCAGATTTCAGTTACCTTTTTCTTAAGTATTTGTTTGAATGCTATGTACCCTTCAGTGGTGGTGGCTAGAGTGGACTGGTTGTTGTCTTTTCGCTGGTCCTTTGGCTACAGGGAGAGACTTTTCTTGGATTTTTTTACTGCACCTATTGGCATTTCTGGGTTACTGGCTTCTCCAGGACTCACTTGGGTTATATGAGGGAAAAGAAAATTCAGGGATCTCACTACTCTACTGTTCCTTAGGTCACAAGCTCCTTAGCTAGTCTGGCTTCCTCTCTCCTACTTCTTGTGTTTTGTTTTGACATAAGGTCCAGTGCTATTAGCCGTACTTAGCAAGAGGAGTAGAAAAAATATACCTACTCCAACTTTCCAGCAGTGGAAAGCATGATGCTTCTTTCTTTATCTGAACAGTGATCTCAGACCAGTTTGATTGATATATTCCCCTGGTAGCAGCCCAGTCAAAATGGTATTAAAATTTGATTCTGGTTCAGCCCATCTAGATTATCTTGTTGGATAAATGTGTTTCTATATCATGAAGATAACTACCATTTACTTGAGTACACCACTCTAGGACTTCACTCACAGTGGCCCAGGAGGGCGAAGATGGTGACTATAATTGGTCTCTGTAAATGGCATGAAATTGTCCCGTCCCTCTTGCTCTTTATCCTTCTATTCAAAAGTTTTGAGTGTGATTAGGAAAAGACTAGAAAAAAAGGTGAAATTATAGCTACTAGAATGCTCACACCAATTTTGTGGTGGCGCCTGGGAAGGGAAAACTTAGACCCTGGGAAGTGAGGGGTGGGACGTTAATGTCCTCTTTGAATGCAGATTCAGCACTACAGCCCAGCAAAACAACCATATCTTCTGCTGGAGCCAAGCAACAGCTGCAGTTGGCAATCTGACCTGCTCTGGTTTGTCATCGTCTTCCACATTCTATGAAAACAGAAAAACTCATATGAACATGGCCTGTCCAGAACTATTCTGCTGTGCCTGACATCATCAGTGGAAGCTTCACAACATGAATTCCCATCCTCATATGTGTACAAAGACATAAATCAGCACAACCTTGTTTCAATCTGACTGGGTACAAATGTATATGCTTCTGATGTCTAAGCAGTCTTCAGTTATGCCTCATGAATGACTATCAAGGTTGCAAATACTCAGTAACACTGCTCATCTAGCTTAACTGAAGTGATGTAATGCTGATTCTAATCAAATTTAACAATAAATCCCAAACTGGATTAACCTGTGCCCTTTTGGGTTCTATGTTTACATTTGGGAAGAAAGAGGCCACAGACCATCTTTCCATTGGGAATGGTGGTTGGTTTTTGGTCCCTTTTGGCAAATAAACCAAAGATCAGTGAGTCAGTCTAAGCTCCCTTGCATGGATCACAATAAATATTACTCTACTCCTAGCTGTCTATATCCTGGGACTTATTCACAGTTGACTGAATCTGCAATCCTAGGAGGCGTGATTGAGGTTATTGCTACAGTTTGGTCTCATCCTGCTGCTTAGAATTCTGCTAATAGTAGCTTTAATTAAATGTTGTTTTAGACAAAGCCAATGGATTTAATCTCAGTCTTTGTCAGACAGATTAATCAGAAAGGCTGATGGAATAGCATAGTCCTGAGAAAAATTTCTAGAAACTAACACAATATAGGACCATGGAGCAGTTATTGTTGAAAGACAGTCCGCTGTGAGTCTCTCGCACTCCTACACATCTTGCTGGGTGTGCCAAAAATGTAAGGCCGTGACCACTCAACCTGAACCAGTCCTTGACCAAACTAGTGATCTTTAATCACACTTTAAAAAACAAAATCTAGCCCCAGAAATGTCTCTATCAAAGCTAATTGTTTGAATTTGTTTCCTGAGGAGCTTTTCTTTTGCAGTAATTTGAAATAAAACTTTGATGTGTTCTCATAATTATTTGACTTGAAATTACTTTTATACTTTCCAATGTCTTTTGGATATATCTTTTTTCTTTCCTTTAAATATTTCACCATAGAGTTCCTAGCCTTCCAGTTGGCGCAGTTCATTCAGATCACACCTAATAAGGGGAGGTCAGTTGAGTGAAGACAGACTGAGACCCTGAGTGGATCTAATTATTTGACAGAGACCACTGAGCAAAGGAAGGCTGGGATCTGAGTCTGAGGGGAAGGGCCAGAGAGAACTGAACTGCACCACGTAACCAAGCAAAGAGAACATACACAAAGCTGAGAGCTACTAGGGTGGGAATGAGAAGAAGAGAAAGGGAGAGAGTGAGGAGGGCCAAACATCATTCATTCACTCATTCATTCAATAGATATTTCTTGACTGACTACTGCGGGTCAGTCACAATTCTATCTTCTGTGATTAGAATCATATGATTCTATCATTACATAAGTGAGATATTTTCCTTCACTTCTGTTTGGAGACAGAGACTATAAAGAAAATTTTCTCAATAATTCTCTCCATAATTCTCTCACCCACAAGGCTAGACCTGTGTCACAAGGCCCAGCTGCAGGGTTGTGGTACAGACGGCAGGTGCTTGGAGAACACTGTGGGGCAAAGCATGCAAGTACGTGGCTGAATCTCCAGGATGAGAGGCTGGGATACGCAAAACACTATAGAATTTCTCTTTTCCAAGCAGTTCCTTCAAATTTTTGTCTGCTTGCTCTTTCTGGCTTGATTGAATTAAAGTCAAAGATACAAGTCCTTTCCCAGGATCCTGCCTGAACCAATAGAAGTTGTAAAGCATTTTCTTTTGATAAGAACAATTAAGAATGACATGTGCTATCTCTGTATACTCAGGAATGGAGGACTGTGCTCCAACATATATGGGCTGCTCACCCCTGTTTAAACAGAGAACCACAGACAAAGGAGATTTATTAATGCTGATTCTTTTTTGAAAGAATATACTTCCTTTTTACAATCCCCCCAGGTGAGCATGGTAGCTCTAGCCACTCTTCTATAACTGTCAGATTTATGGAGAAGGTTACTAGGATCCGTTATTTTTCTTCATATCTCCAAAGCCCACCAACTCACAGCACAGCTGCCAAAAGATGATCACGAATGAAACTCCCAAGGACTTCTCCATTTTTCTCTTCATTGGACTCAGGAGGACTCAGACTGGAGTCTGAGAGCCCTCACACACTACCAAGCCAAATAACTTGTTTATCTGAGTGAGTATTCATACTTCTGTTGTCACAGGACGCTGAGAGACTCCTCAGCCAACCAGAAATTAGATCCATTCCCCTGTGCACATGTTCACTCAGCCACTCCTGCTCTCTGAAGAGGTAACATGGAAAGAGGACCGTGTCAGGACCACATGCAGATTGGGTGGTGAGCTACACCTGTTGTTTGTCGCCTAGATTGTTCTCTTTCCTTTTTTCTTCTATAAAATCTTGAACATCTACTGTGTACAAGTTATAAATTGAATAACTAAAAAGCATCCCTCCCCAAGGAAAACCTACAGAGGTTCTTTTCTCTGTTCTCCATGCAAAAACCTGCTAAATGAGCTTCTATGTAGGAATCTAGTTATTGACACTGTAGTTCAGTATAATGATCTTATGTCTGAGCCCCGCTCCGTAAAGTTTGTGTGAATTCATCCTAGAATTTACATTAAAATATACCAGAAGCAAGAAATCGTCGTTTTTCTGTGCATGACACTTATGAGATAAAGAAACCAATAAGAAAGCCATAACAGTCTGTCCAGATAATTGGATGGCATAAGGCCACTGTGGAATAAAAGGAAACTCCCAGTCACAACTGTAACAAAACAACATAATCAGTAGTGGGGGAGTGGCAACTTAAGCCATACATGAAATTTTCTTTTTTTTTTTCTTGAATTATCTTCAGTGCCTCATCCCATCTACATCCAGGAATAATCACCATTAGTTGAAAAATTTTCTACTAATGCCATTCGATCATTTAATTCAATTAATTTAATTTAATCCTTATGAATATGTGATGAGCTATTTGTTGTTATAGATGATGAAATGTAGGTGCTCTAAGTTTAAGTGACTTTGTCCAAAGTCACTTCTTTTAGTAGTGCAGGACTTCAATGTCTATGCCTTTAATCACCACACAAAACCTGCCAGTCACTGAAAGCAAGCAAGGGAAATGCCTACATTGGAAAAAAACTTAACGGTATATTCCTGTAAAAGAAAGTGAACAACATAGACAAATCTAGATTCAAGCCTCATAAGGAATGATCTTTTGGTGTTTTCATTTGTGTTTCTGTCACTTATTATGCATTTAATAAATACATGTACAATGAGTAAATTCATTGTGTGTCTTTTAGAGCAATTAAGAAAAAGAAAAATAATTTTTTTATTTTACTTTCACTTATTCCTTCTTTGATGCTCTTCCTTACTTTGTGTCATTCTCAGTTTCTGACATATTATTTTCCTTCTCTCTAAAGAACTTCTTTTAATATCTCTTGCAAGGTAGGTCTATTGACAACAAATTCCCTCAATTTCTGTGTGTCTGAGAAAGTCTTTATTTCTCCTCCACTTTTAAAGTATGATCTCACATAGTATAGAATTCCAGGTTTGTGTTTTGTTGTTTTTTTTTCCTCTCAAAACTTTAAATATTTCACTCCACTCTCTTCTTGTTTGCATGGTTTCTAAAAGAAATCAGATGTAATTTTTATCTTTGTTCCTCTATAGGTAGGGTGTTTTTCCCCTCTGGCTTCTTTCAGGATTTTTTCCTTATCTTTGATTTTCTGTGCTTTAAATTGTTATGCCTAGGTATAGTTTTTTTGGAATTTATTCTCCTAGGTGTTCTCTGAGCTTCCTGGATCTGTGGTTTGGTGTCTGACATTAAATTAGGGAAATAATCAGTCATTATTGCTTCAAATATTTCTTCTGTTCTTTTCTCTCTTTCTTATTCTTCTCGTATTCCAATTAAGCATATGTTACAACTTTTGTAGTTGTTCCACATTCTTGTTTATTCTGTTCTGTTTTTTTCAGTCTGTGTTGTCTTTGTTTTTCAGTTTTGGAGGTTTCTATTGATATGTCTTCAAGCTTGGACATTCTTTCCTCAGCTGGTTCCAGTCTCCTTATGATCCCATGAAAAGCATTCTTCATTTCTGTTACAGTGTTTTTGATCTCTTGCATTTCTTTTTGGTTCTTTCTTAGGATTTCCCTCTCTCTGATGACATTGACCATCTGTTCTTGCATGCTGTCTACTTTATCCATTAGGGCCCTTAGCAGTAGTTGTTTTAAACTCTTGATCTGATAATTCCAACATCCCTGCCATGTCTGGCTGTTGCTTGCTTTGTCTCTTCAAATTATATTTTTTGACTTTTGGTATGTCTTGTAATTTTTTTCTTGATAGCCAGACATGGTTACTGGATTAAAGGAGCTGCTGAAATAGCCGTAGTAATGTGGTGGTGAGATACGGGGGGAATGCAAGGGTTCTATCGTCCTATGAATAAGTCTCAGTCTTTCACTGAGCCAGTACCTCTGAACTGTGAACTTCACAAGCTTGTCTCGTTTTTTTTTCCCTCCTCCCTCAGGAAGGACAGGATGGCTAGAACCAGCTACAGCTGGGTATTTCCCTTCCATCCCATTCGGTCAATTTGGCTCTGATAATACCCCAGCAGGTTAGGTGCCAGTTAACCAGTTTCCCTAAGGGCAGGCCTTGTTAAGAACAGGTGCTCTGGTGCATTTCAAAATAGATCCTCCCCCTCCCCTACCAGACACATTAAGGGATTTGTCTCTAATATTTGCTGTGGGCACCTGGTTGAACACCTGGAGGTAAATCTCACAATATAGTAGGGTCCCCCTCTGACTGTGTGCTCTGGAGTTTTTAACTCTCAGACTTGTCCACACTGAGCCTCCAGTAATTCATCAGTTACAGTTCAGGTTTTCCTACTCCAGCACTGGTTCCCACTGCAGTTTCTGCTCATGAGTCTCTACTCCAGAAAGCTGCAACTTCCTGTTTTTGCTGTCTCTCCAATCTTGGGGGCAGCAGTTTGTCCTATGTCTTCCTCCTCTACAGATCTAAGAACAGTTGTTGATTTTTAAGTCTGTTTAGCTTTTTATTTATTGTTAGGACAGAGTGGTGACTCCAAAACACTTTACAGGCAGAACGAGAAACCAGAAGTCCCCTAGTTTTTTTTTTTTTTTTTTTTTTTTTTTAATAACCTTAGTTTTGACATAAGCGTAGCCTGTGAACTATAGAAAATTAGAAATAAAAAGATAGAAAAATAAAAATATCTTATTCCTACCACCCCAGAGATGACCACTTTTAGTACCTTAGTATATTTCCTTTCTGTTTTTCTCAGTTGATATCTGCCTTTCGAATAAATATTTATCTCATCTAATTCTCAAACCATACTTAAATTTCTCTAATTGTGCCAAAAAAGAACATCACAGATAATTTGTGCAATCTCGCACTACACATAGCATGTAGGCATTCTGTCCCTTAAGTCTCTTTTCTAGAATGCCAATAGTTGAAGAGCCTGGGACAGATGTCCTGCTGTCTAGAGTGACTGTGCCTGACAGTGTCATGCTGGCATAACAGTCTGAGCAGTGATGTTCTGCGAAGAAGCATTTGAGGGAGACAATAAAAGAGTTAATGCAACATCTGGAAAGGTGCCTTGATGTGCAGCATAAAGTGGTGGAGCAGATCTTTCCTTACAGAATACTTTCTGAGAACTTGAATAAGGATTAAACGGAGACTAAAAATCTTTCGGGGGAAGGAAATTTATCAGATAATGTAGTCAGCCCCATCAGCTGGTTGCTTTTCCACTTGGTCAACATTCTACTGTTGACTGGACCCCATACAGAGCTGATCTCTCCCTTTCAACAAAAATTATCATCTACTCCGCAGCAGTAATGCAATGTGACACTCTTATCCTTGGGAAAAGCCAGATGTAGCAGTTAACTTTATGTGTTGAGTGAGGATATCTTTACACTATATAGACATATAAGCTCAAGTTGAAACTTAATCATGTCTGAGAGAGATGTACTAGCTCACTTGTGAAATTACATACGACATAAAAAAATAATGCTCCTACTTTACCTCCTAAGCCTTCTTCACAACCTCCTGGTACAGGTTTGTATACTGGCTGCAAGTGCCTGGGGAACACAGTGTGCCCACTGCACAGATGTAGAAGGCTAGATCTCTGAGCTGGGTGGCTGTGATGTGCAGGGAGCTGTGCTTGATGGTTGTATCCAGAGTCGCTGTATACCTTCCATTAGATTTTTCACTTTCACTGTAAGTCATGGTTATCAGGGAAACAGGACCTCTCCCAGTGTCCTGTTTGTACCACCTTAATTTGTTAAAGGGGCTCACTGTATAATTGCATTGAAACGTGCAGTTCTCTCCCTCCAGGATGATCAGGGACAGAGGACTCTGTTCTACTTCGTTTTTGCCACTCACCCTTATTCAGATGCAAAATGAGATTCAAGAGATAGATCATGCATTCTTAATGCTTTCTAATTTGCATCCCTTCCCTCTCCCCACAATGAATCCCAGATGAACTATAAAATGGCCCCATTTTCTTGATTTGCCTACCCCAATATAAGACATCTTTGCTAAAAATCCTAAGAAAATGTTCCCTGGACTTCCTGTGTCAAATTAGCTGAAACTCTTCTGTAACTTACAACAAAAATGAAACCACAAAACCAGCAAGGAAGTCCTCAGATGCTTCTCCATTCTTCTTCTGTGCAGGGCTGCCCCCAAAAGTTGGCTTGTCTACTTTACATCTTTTTTTTTTTTTTTTAACATTAAACAGAAGGATTCTCAAGGTGTATGCCAAGCCA
Organism: Rhinoceros unicornis; assembly: GCA_028646465.1. Taxonomy (NCBI): domain Eukaryota; kingdom Metazoa; phylum Chordata; class Mammalia; order Perissodactyla; family Rhinocerotidae; genus Rhinoceros; species Rhinoceros unicornis. The sequence goes on along the minus strand of CM053518.1, from coordinate 69,085,656 downwards.
ATCAGAGAACACATGCCCAGTCAATCAGAGAACTGAATTTGCTATCCTATACACAACCATCCTTTCAGGCAGGGCCAATGCAAACACTGACACCATGCTACAGATGCTCAAAACCTCTGATTAAGCTTCTTGCTAGGTTCTCTGCTCACTATTTGCTACATGATATAGAATATATGCCCCTATATGTCTGTACAAGCACAGTGGATTAGTACTTAAAACACATTTGAAGACATCTGTCTGAATTCCATCTGTATGTGATATTAGTTAGGAGAGTCAAGCCTCAGCTTTCTCATTTGAAAATAGGTGTAGTGACACTTACCTGACCATTTTTGAAAAATTTAGAAGACATAATGCAGGCTGTTAGCTAGATGGCAGAGTAGAAAGTCCTAATTCTCTTTCTTCCACAGAAACACTGATTTAACAACAGTATTATTAACAAAATAACTTTTGAACAGAAATTCAGAATCCAAATAAAAAAAATCCTTTCATCATAAAGATTCTCAACAAATTAGGTATAGAAGGAATGTACTCCAACTTAATAAAGGCCATATATGAGATATACACTGAAGGGTGAAAAGTTGAAAGCTTTTCTGCTAAGATCAGGAACAAGATAAGGATACTCCTTCTTATCACTTATATTCAACATAGTACTATAAATCTTAGCCAGAGCCATTAGACAAGAAAAAGAAATGACATCCAAATAGGAAACGAAGAGTAAAATTATATCTATCTGAAGATGACATAATCTTATATAGAGAAAACCCTAAAGACTCCACCAAAAAATCTATTTGAACTAATGAATGAATTCAGTAAATTTGCAGGATGAAGAATCAACATACAGAAATGAGTTGCATTTTTATATACACTAACAATGAACTATCAGAAAAGGAAATTAAGCAAACAATCTCATTTAAACCAAAAATAATAAAATACTTAGGATAAATTTAACCAAGAAGGTGAAAGATCTCTACACTGAAAACTATAAAACATTGATGAAAGAAATTAAAGAAGACACAAACAAATGGAAAAATATCCTGTGTTCTTGGATTGGAATAATTAATGTTGTTAAAATTTTCCTACTTCCCAATGCAATCTACAGATTCAATGCGATCCTTATAAAAATCCCCATGGCATTTTTTAAAAAAAACAGAAAAAAATCCTAAAATTTTTATGGAACCACAAAAGACCACAAATAGCCAAAGCAATCGTCAGCGAGAAGAACAAAGTTGGTGGCAGCACATTTCATGATTTCAGAATATACTACAAACCTATAGTAATTAAAATATTCTGGTACTGGCATAAAAACAGACACATGGACCAATGGAATAGAATAGAGAGTGCAGAAAGAAATCCATGCATTTATAGTCAACTGATCTTTGATACAATGGGGAAAGAATAGCCCTTATTTCCAATGAGGAAAAGATAATCTCTTCAATAAATGGTGCTAGGAAAACTGGATATGCACATACATAAGAATGAAATTTAAATCTTACCTCACACCTTATACCAAAATCAAGTCAAAATGGATTAAATACAAGCATAAGACATGAAATTGTGAAACTACTAGAAGAAAACACAAGGAAAAAGCTTCTTGACATTAGTCTGGACAATAATTTTTTGGATATCACCCAAAAGGCATAGGCAACAAAAGCAAAAATAAACAAGTGAGATTGCATCAAACTAAAAAGCTAGCTTCCGCCTAACAAAGGAAACAATTGATTGAATGAGAAGACCTACAGAATTACAGAAAATATTTTCAAACCATACATCTGATAAGGGGCTAACATCCAAAATATATAAGGAACTCAAACAACTGAATAGCAAGGAAACAAATAATCCAATTTAAAAATGAGTAACGAGGGCCGGCCCCGTGGCTTAGCGGTTAAGTGCGCGCGCTCCGCTGCCGGCGGCCCGGGTTCGGAACCCCGGGCGCGCACCGACGCACCGCTCCTCCGGCCATGCTGAGGCCGCGTCCCACATACAGCAACTAGAAGGATGTGCAACTATGACAGACAACTATCTACTGGGGCTTTGGGGGAAAAATAAATAAATAAAATCTAAAAAAAACAAAAAAAAATGAGTAACGAATCTGAATAGACATTTCTCCAAAGAAGACATACAAATAGCAAGCAGGTATACAAAAAGGTGCTCTAAAGTCACTAATTATCAGGGAAATGCAAATCAAAACCACAATGAGATATTACCTCACACCTATTAGAATGGCTTTTACCAAAAAGGCAAGCGATAACAAGTGTTGGTGAGGATGTGGAGAAAAGGGAACCCTTATACACTATTGGAGGGAATGCAAATTGTTGAAACCACCATGAAAAACATTATGGAGTTTCCTCAATAAATTAAAAATAGTACTACCATACAATTCAATAATCCCACTTTTGGGTATACAAGCGAAAGAAATGAATTCAGTATCTTGAAGAGATATATGCACTCCTAAATTCATTGAAGCATTATTCACAACAGCCAACATATGGAAACAATTTACATGTCCGTAAACAAATTAAATCCTACCATTTGTGATGATGTGGATGGATCTGAAGGACATTATGGTAAGCGAAATAAGCCATACACAGAAAGACAAATAGTGCATGAAATCACTTATATGAGGAATCTAAAAAAGCTGAATTCATAGAAGCAGAGAGTAGAAAGTTGGTTGCAAGGTAGCTTGAGGGTGGGGAAAATGGGGAAATATTGTTCAAAGGCTGCAAAGTTTTGGTTATGCAGGATGAATAAGTTCTGCAGTTCTAACATACAGCGTGGTGTCTATAGTTAGTAATGCTGTATTGTATACTTGAAATTTTCTGAGAGTAGATCTTAAGTGTTCTCATCATTAAAAAAAGTAGCTATGTGAGGTGATGGGTATGTTAATTAGCTTTATTGTGGTAATCACTTCACAATGTATATGTATATCAAAACATCATGTTGTACACCTTAAATATAGACAATTTTTATTTGTCAGTTATTCGTCAATAAATGTGGAAAAACATTTAAAAACAAAGAGATGATTCTTGTAAAGGGTCTATGGTAGTAAATAGTTCGACCTTTGCCCTCAACTAAAGTATAAGATCTTTAGGATAGAAATTTTTATCTGTTCTATTCTCTACTATATCCTCAGTTTCTAGAATGGGGTCTGCCAAGAAATAGGCACAATGAACTAATGGTAATTTTTTGTTCTGGTACTGGTAGTGGTATGTTTTATCATTTATTTTTAATTCAACAATTTTTATAGGCCTACTGTTTTCCAGACATGGTTATATGTGTTAAGGATAAGCAAATTCTTTGCTCTCACGGAATTGCAATCTTATAAGAGAAAAGACAGAATATTTGAGCACAGACGCTGATAAGTGGTAAGTTTAGAAGCTTGTAAAAAATTTTCTTCTTATTGCTTCTATTTTCTCAGTGAAATAGGAATCGAATGAACACTTGAGAGTGGGTATATATGAGGAGTTATTGCAAATTTGAGATATAGTGCATGGAGAGATTGGAAATCAAAAGAGTGGAAAAAGATATACTGTGCAAACACTTATGAAAAGAAAGCTGGTATATTATATCCATATAAAACAAAGTAGGCTTTCAGAATAGAATTATTAGAGGTAAAGAAGGTGTGATGGTTAATTTTATGTGTCCACTTGGCTAGGCCATGATACCCAGATATTTGGTCAAACATCAGTTTAGAAGTCACTGTCAAGGTATTTTTTGCATGAAATTAACATTTAAATCAGTAGACTTTGAGTAAAGCAGATTACTCGCCATAATGTGAGTTGGCCTCATCCAATCAGTTGAAGGTCTTAAGACAAAACTATTGATGTCCTGGAGGTAGCAGGATTCCACCTGTCCTGCAGAATTTGGACTTTTCAGTCCCCACATTCATATGAGCCAATTCCTAACATCTCTGTGTCTGTCTCTTTCTCTCTCTTTCTACACACACACACACACACAAATAGACACACACACACACACACATCCTAATGATCCTATTTGTTCTGTTTTGAAAATGCTGACTAATATAAAGAGTTTGTAAAAAATAATAAAGATTTCATATCCAAAAAAATCATACTCTTTTATTTGTATGCACCTAAATAATATACATTCATTGTTTGTAGGTTTTATATTCCTTTGTAAACATTTGTTGTATTTCACAATAAAATGATTTTTAAGTGCTGACAGTGATGATATTGTAGTCCATAGAAATGGTTGATCCCTCAGAGACGCTTACTTTGGGGAAGGATAAAAACATAGAATCAGTCCAGCAAACTCAAGAGAGAGAGCTGAGAGGAGCAAGGAGAGGAGAGAAGAAGAGAGGGAGAGAGAACAAGAGAGAGACAGGAGGAGGAAGAGGGGGAAAGAGAGAATCTCAGACGACAGAACTATCCATATCCATTCTGCTTAAGTTAGGGGCACTATGTTTGAAATATAATCAATTCTCAACAACATCCTCAAGAGAGGCAATGATTGTTGCTTCAATGGGTTTTTACTAACTTCATGAAGAAACATGTAGTAACAGAAAAAATTCAAAATTTTTCTCCAAAGCAAAGACAGGATGCAAAACACTGAGGCAACAGCAGATTTCAAAGCATTTCAAGTAGTTGGGACTCTTCTGAACTCTAAACCCAAATCTTGATTATTTAATTTCTCCTCTTCAAGAAGAACACAGAAAATGCAAAGTTGTCCTTGTTCTCCAAAGTATGTTGTCTACTTCCCGTTCTTGTGTGGGCCATTCGTGAGCATGTATAAGCTACTTTGTATGGGTCTTCTCAATCTAAAACAACTGACAGAATTAGGAAAACAGGCAGACAGTTTACATCGCCTAATGTGACACCTCACCACACATCTTGTGAATTAAGGGAGTGGATTTATCTCTCCCTCCTTCCTTAATGGCATCTCTTCCTTTCACATCATGTTCTCCATACTTATTTCTAGCATGGGCTTAGGGTTGACTAGATATATATTCTTTACATATACAGTAAGCTAATTGCATGGAGAACCACTAATACTAAAGTGTAAATTTTGGATCAGAAAACAATGCCTAGGTTGAAAACCTTAATAAGAAAAAATGAACAAAATGGAAAGAAAAGACAAAGATAATGTTTAAAATAAATGAAGAAAAATAAGTTATTCAAGATTAGATATTGAGCCTAGGTAGCTGCCTCAAAATAAACAAATAAACAAAACTGAAGGAAAATAGAAAGCTTTGAACTTCAGCCCCACTTCTTGCACACACACACACATACACACACACAAATCCAGATTAAAGATTTAAAGATAAAAATAATCTGAGACAAACTAAAGAAAATGTGAGATAAAATTTTATCATTTTAGAGTGCTATGGATTTTTAAACAGGACATGCAACTCAGAATCCATAAAAGAAAATTTTGATGAATTTACTACATACTATTTTTTAAATTCTGCATGGCAAATAAATAAAGACCATAAATAAAGTCAAAAGGATAATGATAAACTTTTTAAAAAGACACATATATATGACAGTCATATGACAATATTCTTAATATATAGAATCTTCTTCAAAATTTATATTTAAAGGACAATAATACAGCAGGAAATGGGTAGATATATGAATGGACAATTTACAGAAAAAACATAAATGACTTTTAAATATATGAAATGAAGGCCCATCTCATTCATAAATAAAGATATTATTGAAAATAAGAGAAAGCTTAACTGATAAGCAAAAGCCAAAATCCTTAGTATTACACAAGGTTTGGGGAAAATAGATATTCTGCCCAATCACCCTATTGGTGGTACTTACTAGTAAAATATCTAGAAGACAATTTGGTTGATCCATATAGACTACTAGGAATACGTTCCTTTTTTGAATAATATTTTATTTTCCCTGAAGTGAATAATTAATTATTATATTTTTCTACTTTAGTTATTTTAACGTTTTTATATGCTAATACTCAGTTCATCAACGACTAATTTCCAATTTTCTGCAGGGTTTGGGAAATAATCAAAGCTTGTTATACAGGCACTGTAGACAACATGGGTGGTCTGTTACTATATATCTTCTCATGCAGTCCTCCTATCTTCATCCTCTACTCCTCCCCAAAATGCTCGCAAAACACACAAACACACACACACACACAGCACCATCAATCTCCATTATTCGAAAGTAATTATTGCTTCTGATGCCTAAACCTTTCTATGAGGGGATAGCATACACCGTGTTGCTTCTTGTTGGCTTCTCACACTAGATCCAGGATTCTTCTTTATTTGGTCTTCTATGCAAGTTTTCATTTCTCCATACACTGCTCACCCTCTAAAATTTTGTTGACATCATTGTCTGCCATCATCTTCTTTTCTGTTCTCTTTGTGAGTTTATGCCCTTTTCAATTTCTTTACTATCTTTTTAATAGGGTTTCAGGGGATACAGGGATGAAAATGTATGCTTAATCTTCCATTGGCACTGCATAACTATCTCACTTGAGGCCTTGTTGTAAGAAAGCCAACAGATCTGTGTACTGGCCAGGAATAAGATGAGGGGCACTGTCCATGATTTAGACATGAGTCGTTTCTTCAATTATGTTTCTACCTCTCCCCTTCTTTTTGAATATCAGCCTGTGCCTAGCATCTGTTACTAGAAAAGAAACTAGGATAAATATCCCTTTTCTTTCTTTCCCTTGTTCGATTGTGTATGAGATTCTGTTCCTTCCCCTTTCTTCTCTTCCCTCCTTTCTCTATTAAGAACTGTGTTTTTTTTGAGGTTGTATCTCTCCTATCATCTCGCCTGCCATACTCTGTCAGGAAGATATTATGCAAAAGTTGCCTTCTTTGGAACGCTTTGGCTCTCTAAAAGTATAATAAGGCACAGCAATACCCCCCAGATTGGCCTAGAACAACTAGTGGAGGTGGATTTTGACTGCAAGAACGAACAAGAGATCACTTCATTGTTTATGTGGTTTTACTTGAAATTACTTTGCACGTGAGGAGGAACTATTGGTGTCAGATTGTTTTAAATTTCACTAATGAAGAATTGGGTATGGGGAATGTTCACTTCTTGTTCTTAAGCTCTAGCTATTTGCATAATTTTGTATCAACCAGAGACGGCGGGACAAAGAGCCATAGATTATGCTGAACCCAGAGTGGATCAAACAGTCAGAGACACTCAGCAGCCAGGCCCCTTGTTGCTGCTCAGAGTTTGCGCTCAGCTCCCCCTGCAGCTCCCGTCACTGTGTCACTCAGGGCACAGTAGTACACAGCAGAGTCTGACTCTTGGACTGAGTCTTTCTCCAAGTGGAAGGAGGTGGTTTCTTTATTGTATGTGGTTTCAAAACCTTTGTTGCTTCCCTTCTGGTTGGCTGTCATGGCTTTCAGGAGGAGCTGTGGACCTTCTCCGGGACATTGAACATACCAGAAAAGAGTGACAGATGTTGTGGTTGAATAAGTACAGTTCATAGTCAGGGAAGCCCCTTCTGAGAGCGTCACTTGGCCTTCCATCTGAGTCACTGAGTCTCCGTAGGTTTGTCCTGGGGAAAAATAAGAGATCTGTGTCACCTTGGGCACAAAGTTCTGGGATAAAATTATGATTAAAGATTTTGCTGACACAACAGAAGAAAGAATCCAAATTTTAAGAGGCATTTTACTTACCAAGCATTAAGAGTACCACGGTAACTAAGCCCGGAGCAGAGTTCATCTCTTGAGAATCGTCTAAACAATGTTCTTGATTCTTAGCGTGAAGAAATGTTGAAGTCACAGTGAAATGATAAATCGAAGCCTACATTTCACTCAGGACATGAGTTTGTGTTAGGAAGCTGCACCCCCTGGTGGACAGGGGCTGAAATGGGTGCATGGTTCCTAGACTCTTCCCAAGTCAGAAATATGTTCTCGTCTCTGATTGTATTTATGAGTATATGTCAGTCTTCAGGTGGTGCTTAGAAATCTGAACGACAGCTACCGTAATCTCTCAGGTCTATTTTGTTCGTAGGACCCCACCTGATATCGAATTTATTTCACAGAGCATCCTAGGTTATTTCTGTAGATGAGAAGATATCAATTTTCTTGACCATTTTAATACAATACTTTATATTGTTATATATTCATTGTGGGCCAGAAAATAATTCATTAAAATATCAGAAAAGGGTTTGGAGCTGAATACAGGGGAAGAAATAAGAAGTAAAGCATTATTGAATGATTTTGTGTTTCTCAGCACCGTACCCCAGTATATACAACAGTGACTGACATTTATGATGTGCTCACTAAATATTTGTTAAACAAAAATAATGAATAAACTGTTTTTGATGGAGGATTCACTACTACTTGAAATGCAATATTTCCTCAGTCCTAAAATAATATTAATTGTAAGGAATGGTACCTTTTTAATAAAAGCTTTTTAGGAGAGAAAGTCACAATATCTTATCAATAGTCAAATCTTCCTGAATTTCAAAATCATTAAAAAGTGAAAAATATGAATCCTAGACAGAAGAAACATTGTAACTGAAGTTACAAAATCCCTATAGAAAGATTTGAGATCAATATCTTATTCTCTCACTATTTCATTGACTCCAAGATAAGATGGTTAACCTATCAGGCAGCGAATACTCATCCTATACTTGGAATGGAGATCTATTCTCAAGGATACTTTCCATTGTGGTCCATCTGCCAAATCTTAGTGCCCGACTTTAATCAAATAATTTTCCCCCACAGAGTAGGGAACCCAGAAGATGTGGAATTGCATCAAAAGCCTGGAGCAAAGTTGGGACTCTCTTCTTTCCCAGCATTTCAAATTCTTAAAGCCATATCAGTTGATATTGATACAACAGCTGATAACGGAATCAATGTGCGAGTGATTTAAATTACAGGTTCTGGGATCCCACCACTAACTTCATGAATCATATTTTCCAGAACTGAGGCCCACTAAGTTGTAGTTTTTAAAAGCTCCCCAGATGGTTTTGTTTCAGCCAGCCTGATACTGGTTTACAAGATTTCATTTATGATAACTGTCCTAGACCTCAAAGATGATGGACAAAGCTCTGGGATCAGCATGGGAAAATGTCCCCTGACTACAGAAATTTTAATAAACTGGTTTTTCTATGATGTACCAGCAACAAAAGCCAGCACTTTAACTCCCTTTTTATGACCATTCATTTTCTAAAACAAAACAGAAAACCTCTGAGCATTATCAGGATATAGTTCTGGAGAAGGACACATCTTCTCTAAGGCCCTGTAAACATTTATCCCCAGACACATAGATAGAAGCTTAGCTCAGTCTGTTTCCTGGAGTTCACTCTCCACAGATTTGGATCAAGTGGCTTCAAGAGTCCAAGAGTCCAAGAGCTGGTTGAACAATGTAAATGTACTTAATACCACAGGATTGTACACTTAAAATTTGTTAAAACGGTAAAATCTTAAAAAAAATTTTAAAGACACTCCTTTTAAGATTTCTACTCTATACATTTGCTTTCCAAATGCAAATATAAGATGAAGTTACAGAACAAGATCACTTATCATCTACCCATTACCATTCAAATTTTGGGCACTGAGAAAAGGGGTTTGAGGTGGAAGGAAGAAATTGGACAGAATGAGTATTTTGGATTGTGGAAGATTGATTGAACAAAGAGGGCCTGGAGGTGTGCAAAATGAGCCACATGATGGCGAACCTGCTTTTGGTGGAGTGGTGAAGGAAGGGAGAGAGAAGAAAGAAGATAATTCATCTCCTCCTTCATAGTGTCTTTCTAGGAACCACTGATTATTGATCATTTTGTGTATAAGACTGGTGGGAGGCAGGTAAGTCTACATTATGGAAATTGAACTCTTCCTTGCAGGAGGCATTAATAAGATGAGATGAGCCTTAGCACAAAGTTTATCACATAGTAGACATCTTAAGAAGTAAAGGAGAGTACCATTAACCAGCTAACAAAACTAAATTAAACTAATTCATTAAATGCTATAAAATAGCATGATACACAAAAAGAGCAAAACCACAGAGGGATTTCACAGCCTTTGTTATTCAATACTATGCCTACAATATAATATATCCTCAATAAATATTTATTGAACAAATTGATCTGAAAATCCACAATTCATACATGTCTTTACTGATTTTTGAGTCTGATGTTTCTGACTTTCCTTAGTCAACTCTTCTAGCTCAATCTAATCATCAAATAGCAAATTGTTTATGGTGGCTTTACTTTGTCTTCAATAAACAATTTCAAGCCAATGATTCAGGAGTAAGGACGTTTTTGATGAATGATAACTCTGGACATGGTCTATGAACCTATGAAGCTATATTCTTAGAGTGAGTGTTTTCTCTCTAACCCTACACCTGCGCTGCCACAGCCCCACTTCCTGTCTGTGACGACAATTCCCTGCCTTGGTCCATACAGGACGTGCATGTATCAAGCAGAGCCCCGGGGTTTTGGTACACATCTTTCCAACACATCTCTCACTGTGGGCTCCTTCAGTGCACAGAAATACACTGCAGAGTCCTCCAGCTGTGCAGCTGAGATGGCAAGATTGATGGACTTGTTTGCCTTCTGGAAATTCATTGAATAGCGACCTTCTGTGGCACTTTGCTGATAAGAGTCCCGACGAATAAGAAAAATCATCGCCCCACTGCTGGGCTTCTTGTACCAGAATAGGCTATAACTGACAGAACTGGTGTCGTATCTGCAGTTCAGGGTCACAGCCTCCTCCTCCTGCACAAACATTGCCGATTGGGCTTGAGTTACCCTCTGGGCAATACTGGATCCTGAAGGAAAAAATATAGAATCAGAGGTTTAGATAAGTGGTGTGAGACAAAGAAATCCTAGCTTACACCCAGCTACCCCTCCTTCCCAGGGCACCCCCAAGACACTGCCTGTAGCTTTGGTCCTTAGGTCATAGAGGAGGCACATTCCCACTGAGGCCATCCCTAGCCACATTGAAGCTGCGACCACCTTCAGAAGGCTGAGGAACAACATGTTTCAGTTCTCCCACTAGACAGAAAATACCTTGTTCTTATTTTCAGGGCTCTACACTGTGAGGCGAGCTTGACAGAGTGAGGAAAGAATTGCTAGATATGTGCTGCTTTTGCCCCAGAACAGGAAACAGGGGTTTCCTGGTGTAACAATTGGTGTGGGTCACATCAAACTTCTCTATGCACTGGCTGGTAGCCTCACCCAACCCAAACTTCCTTTTGCATTAACCAACTCTTAAACTGATAACAATTACATCTGCAAATAAACATGGGTACAATTTTATATTGAATGGAAGATTGATGGTTTGAACGACTGCTATGTTCAGAGTTCACACCTGTGGTGGAACTGGATAGGTGGCACTTATTTTAAAATACAACATGTAATGGATTGTGGAAACAATATGCAATGTAAGAATCATGTATCCTCACACCTTAGTATGCTATTCTTTCACCTAAGATAGAAATAAATCGGCCAGCCCTGGTCTATTGATTAAGATTCAGCACTCTCGCAGCAGTGGCCTGGGGTTGGTTTCCCAGTCAGGGAATCACACCGTACATTGGTTGGTTATCATTCTGTGGTAGCTGTGTGTTGCTGTGGTGCTGAAAGCTATGCCACTGGTATTTCAAATACCAGCGGGGTCACTCATGGTGGACAAGTTTCAGTGAAGCTTCCAAACTAAGACTAAGAAGAAGGACATGGCCATGCACTTCCAAAATGATTGGCCATGAAAACTCTAATGAATGGCAGCAGATCATTATCTGATACAGCATCAGAAGGTGAGAGGATATAGCAAAAAGACCAGGCATGGTTCCACTCTGCTGTACACAGGGTCACTAGGAGTTGGAATTGACTCAATGGCACTAAGAACAACAACAAAAAATCACTCTATGATAAGAAGGCGAAGCTGTTTGGAATAATCACTGCAGCATTTTCAACCTACATATTGATATAGCAATATACCTCCTCACTATCAATGTCTGTCCAGTTACATATCTTGGGGCCAAACAGGAGGAACAAAAACTAATCTCTCTTACTGTAGACTAGAATGAAGCCCTCAGACATTGAGTCCTGTCATAAAGCTCTCCTTCTCTTCTTTATTTAGTTTTGACTGCTCAGTTCTGTTCAGAAAGGCTAGAATGGACAGCAGAGTTTGGTCATTACATTAGAAAATCTTTGAATTTTTATTTTTCCCATTACCTCAATTGGGATCTAAATGAGCTACTACAAGCCTCTATATTCTGTGTGTCCAGCTCTAAAGGGAATATATACTGTATAGTCCGTAGGACAGCTGATCATAAGATCACTGATTGTAATAAACTTTTCTTTGTGTAGGAATATAAAAGGAAGGCCATGCCCTAGGGATATTACTCAGCAACATGGCAAACAACAAAGACCCATTGCATATCACACTTATTTCTCGATACAGTAATCAAAATTATCCTCCTTGTCTCAAAATAATTGTAGCCTCAACTAAATGAGTTGAAGCATCTTCAGATCTTGCACTGGGTCACCAATAAATCTGATGATACCATATAGAATACCAATTGTTCCACTATCTAAGGATGACCAACAGTTTTCTACCAATTGGTTCATTATTTATGAAATATTATTAATTCTCATATTATTCAACCATGTTACTCTTCTCAATTAAAGGAATCTCACGATTGTACTTATGTCTTTCAAGAAATGTCCATGTCCAGAACAGATCTTTTGGACACTCTCATACCAAATTCTGCATTAATAAGTTTTTTAATAATATTATCTAAACAATTGAAAACAGACAATACTAGGCTGGTTAAGCAAGAACTACTCGAGATTCCTTTATAAAATCCAATCTTTTTGCAGAAACAAAATTAATTCAAGTGGTGGAATTAAAAATGGACACCATATATATGAATTATTTGATGTCTTCATATTACTCAAAGAAATTTGTGTCGTAAAGACAAAGTCTAACAGTATGAAAAACACTATAGAAGCTAGGGAAAAAATGCTTGGGCAGATCATCATGCTAAACATGACTTTCTGAATAAAGTCCTTATGTACCTCCTCTTTGAGAACATAAAGACAAATCCATGGAAGAGTTCAGTAATTCCATCTTAGATGCAGAAAATTTGGCCCCCAATTTTGTAAAGATATGCTGGGAATTACTGATTTGTTTGATCCATGATGATAGATATATCAAAGCCAGGACAGCTGTCTAGGGGAGCCAAAGTTTCTCTAATGAACATTTACTAAAATCCTCCAGAGACAACGCATCACAGTAGGGACATATTGGCTGCAACATTAAACAAACACTGGTGGAAAACTTTTCTCGTACAACAGAGAATGGGACAAGTTCAAGTCTTTCTTGAAACCAACAAAATCCCAGAAAAACTGTAAAGGTGGGATACGAACTGGAATACCATCCAAAGGAAACATTTGAGTATCTCCAAAAGGATCTTACACAATTGCATTCGCTCCAAGGGTCCTGAGTATGTACTGGTAATAGTGTTTTATTTTCTAGATGGGTTGAAGTACACTCCTGTCAGAAAAGAAAAGAACTCACAAGAGTTAAAAATCAACATGATTTTGTGTTTACTACCTGTGCCATTTCTATTTATCTCTATAGAGGGGAGCAAATTTCTCTGGGACAGTTATGAATAGTTTTGCCCTCATTCAGAAACTTCACTTTTCTTATCATATATCTATCCTCTGAAAAAGTGGAAAGAATAAATGGAATATTAAAACTGATATTAGTTACTGTAGCTGATACCCTTGAACTCGTATGGCCTAATGCATTGTTAGCCTTAGCTCTCGTGGCCCTGCATTCTTCTCCTCACAAAATCTTATGTTGTCTCACTATGAACTGATCACTGATAGGCCTATGTTACTCAGAATGTCCCAAACCACACATATTCCAATCTTTAATAAACTGAGCTAGATAAATATACCCATGATACTCAATCTTATCATCAACAGCCAGAGGTTGATTTCCTAGCCTTTCATTTAATCAGCCTTTACATGACTTTACGCTCAGTGACTTGGTGCTCTCAAAAAATCCCAGAGAAAGACTGTCGTTGAGCTTGTGGAAATGAAGTTACTGGGTGCAATATATTTATACAAGTTCAGCAGATAAAATACAAGAAATTGACCCTTGATTACATGTTTGCCAACTAATATAACATCATGCATCCTTAAGTGACAGAAATAGAATAGTTATTTACATTAGAGATCTTAAACTGAGGTTCTCCAGAGAATGGTCAGAAGCAGACAGTCCACAGAAGGTGAGTTCTGACCCAGGATCCTTGAAACCAACATATAATGCCATAAAGTAGATGGCTCCATCCAAGTCCATTAGAAGAGAATTCTCCTAGATGTTTGGAACCTAGATGATTGACATACTTTCCTTTGCATTCTTTGTCTTTCATCCTTTTCAAGGTATTATCCCACTAATGCTAGAATGTTACATATTTCTGATCTAATCTACTTTGTTCTCTTACTAATAAAATAACTTGTTAAGATATTGGCTTTACTTTAAGCAATAACCACACTAATGCTATAGTTCAGCTCTACAAACCCATTGCTAGTTCAACAAAGTAAAGAATTGTTGGATATGTTATGCAATATCAACTCCCAGAAAAGCTAAATAATAACTATACACCAATTAGAGTGGCTAGAGTGAATTTAGATCAACTAAATTTGTCTTAAAATGTTAGAAAAATTTAGAATACAATTGGTATAACTAGACTTATATAAAGAACATGTCTCAACCTGATTATATAAATTGGTCCAACACTCCCCTGAACCTGTCCATTATCGATTGCCATAGCGTTTCTTTTGGAGAACTGTAAACCAAATCTTCAAAGGAATTCAAACACTTGATATGATGAGTTATTCCTATAAAATAAATAAAAGTTCAAAACATCGGGTGTAGAAAAAACTAAAAGTGATGACAGAATTGGGGGTCATGCATGTGCCCAGTGGTATTGCTACCTCTCACCAAGATGCAGACTTTTCAAAAGGATTTTTTATTGTATGCTTCCATTCATTTAATATTCTTCAAAAGATAAAAATATAAAAGGACAAATAAAAGTTTCAAGGAATGAGAGTGCAAGTGGGTGTAATTACAAAATGATAGCACGAGGGAGTTTTAAAGAACAATGAAACTCTTTTGTATTATGGTTCTGTGATGATTATTTGAACCTATACTATATATTAAAATTCAGAATTCACAGATATAACTGTGTACATATAATTAATTTTCTTATATGACTTTTTTAAATAAAAATTTAAAATGCTGGGAAAATAAAATAAAGTAATTGATGTGGTTTCTATTTTCATGGCTAGATTCTACCTAATATGTATGTTATTTTCTTAAATTGGAAAAGAAAAGCACCAGCCATGCCAAATGTGATAGGCAAAATAATGAGTAAAAAAAACAAAATCAGGTGCTAATCCCTGGAATCTGTGAATGTTACCTTATATGGAAAAGAAAATAAAACTTTGAAGATATGGTTAGGGTAAGGATCTTGAGATGGGGAGATAATCTTGGATTATATGGACCTAAATGCAGTCACATGTTTACTTTTAAGACATCAGAGGGACATTCATCTACAAAAGAAGAGAAGCCAATGAGATCATGGAGACAAAGATTAGAGTGATGCGACCACAAGCCAAGAAATGCAGCACCCACCAGAGCTGGAGGAGGCAAAGAACAGATTCTCCCCTAGAGCCTCTAGAGTGGGTGCAGCCCTGCTGACACCTTGAAGTCAGCCCAGTGAATATAATTTCAGCTTCTGGTCTCCAGAACCATGAGAGAAAAAAATTCTGTTGTTTTAAGCCACCAAGCTTGTGGTAAATTGTCCAGAGTTCGTAGGAAACAGATACACACACCATGGTGAAGGTTGAAAGCTTGAATGTGTCTGTATCTGAGACAACTATGTACTGACTCTGTGCACTCTGGCTAGACAATTTTTTTCTTCCATTGTATAAATTCTCACCTAAGTCTGATAAAGCAGGTGAGCCAATAGTAATTGCACCCTCTTTCTTCTAACCTGGATATAAGAAGAATAATATAATAAAAATGTGAGTCACGTTTCCTTCTCACTCCATTATCAGTCT
Source organism: Rhinoceros unicornis (assembly GCA_028646465.1). Lineage (NCBI taxonomy): Eukaryota > Metazoa > Chordata > Mammalia > Perissodactyla > Rhinocerotidae > Rhinoceros > Rhinoceros unicornis. The sequence goes on along the minus strand of CM053518.1, from coordinate 69,069,627 downwards.
TGAAGGAAATGGACAATCAAGACTCAACTTGCTTCTACTGGACAGGAACTAGTGGCTTTAGTGAGGAAAATAACCAAAGGTGATTGAAGGGCTGGGGTACAATACTGACCTTTCCTCTTCAGATGTTTTAAATTTAATTTAATCTCATGACTCTCCCTGCAAGAACAAACCAGTTAACTAATAACTAACAATCATAACTCAGCCAAGAGGTATCATCTCACAACACCAATTGCCAATTACACCCATCCTGAGGAAGACTATGAGGGATCTCAAGAATAGCCTACTCTTGACCAGCAGTGGAACAATCAGGGAATTAATTTTTATGCAAAATTTTTGTCTCCTTTCATTTACCTACAACAATAAAAGAATTAACTTTTTTTTAAGAAATAGTCTTGTATAATTTAGTCAAAACATGAAATGAGGTAGGGAAATTTGTAACAAGCTGTCTCTAAAATAAGCATTAATCCAAATGTCTTCTGCAATCCACTAATATCAGGTGAATTATAAATGCATAAAAAAATTTTCCTATATATCTCAGGAAGAAAGATTTCATTATAAATGTAATAAAAAATGAAATGTATAGAAAAAATTTAATTATCTTAAAACAACAGAGATTTATGAAGAAAGATGTAAATGAATGGAAAGAAATACTATGTCCTTCAATAGTCAAATATACACTTTCAGTTTATTCTTGACAAACCAACTTATAAATTTAATTGAATCACAAAACTTAAATTAAACTTTCAGGGCCGGCCCAATGGCACAGCAGTTAAGTTCACATGTTTCTCCTTGGTGGCCCAGGGTTCACCCATTCAGATTCTGGGCACAGACCTACTCACCACTCATCAAGTCATACTGAGGCAGCATCCCACATAGAAGAGCTACAACTCTACAACTATGATAAACAACTACGTACTGGGGCTTTGGAGAGAAAATAAAGAAAAAAAAGAGGAAGATTGGCAACAGATGTTAGTGCAGAGCCAATCTTCCTCAAAAAAAAAAAAAAGACTTTGTTTAAATAAAAAGCTTAAATTAAAATTTTGTATATGTAGTAGATTATCAATTGTGTGCTAGGTGGCAGTGACTAAAAGATACAACTCTCCTTTCTAAATTCTATGACAGTAAATATGAACATATACTAACAAAATTTTGATAAAGAAGATAAGTTTTCTGAGTCTAATCCTAAACCCACATTCTTGAATAAATCACTTCCTATTTTAATTAATCTCAAACACACAAACACTATATATGCCACTGGGCTCTAAAGGAAAATCTAAGTCACATTTGCTCAACTAGAAAGTGGTCAGAGCACAAATTTTATCACAAAAATATAGAGAGCAAGAAAATCAAAATATAATTGTGACTTGAAAATCTCTCCAAGACCTATTAAAAGCCAATGTTAGGGAAGAAGGTGATGAAATTGGGACTGCTCAGTTCAAGATATAATATTAAGAAGTGGGAAATTCAGAATCCCAATTATACTAGAATTTATCAAGAGAATGCTCCAAATACTAGCAATAAATTATCTGGGTGCAGATTATCAACTTCACACTCATATTTTGTATATTTAGCATGTGAGGTTTTATAGTGAGAAAAAAATACATGCCAGAGTGACATCAGCATCATGGTGGAGTGAGCTTTCCCATTAACTCTTCCTCCGATAAGATACAACAAAAGGAACAGTCACAGACCAACAACAGACTCCTAGACAGTGAAAACGAAGATCGAAAAGATCCACACTGCCGCACATCTGAGAGTGGACCATGCTGGGGCCCCTGGAGGAAGTGAGAGAGGTAAGGAGAACACCTCTCCTTCCCCATCAGATCAGCAATCTCGGTCCATGTGGCTCCCAGAGAGGGGGGAGGGGTGGCCGTCTGTGGGGAAACCGTAGCTCTTCGGGCTCTCTCAGCCAGTGGGAAACTCCCACACAGAGGACTCAGGACTGCTACAGTGGTACCATCAACATCTGTGTACCCCAGGAGAGTGGATAATGTGGGGCGAGTGAGAAGCCCCTACGTCAGCGACCCAGCGTGAAAAGAGAGAGCCTCCCCCTCATGCTGGACACTGCAGCTCAGTCAACCAGACCCAACCAAGTGGCTGGCAGATCACAGCGAGCAGCCAGGTCAGAGCGCAGGGGGCTCAGATTACACAGCCCTTAACCCCCACATGGTGGCGATGGGTGGAAATTGTAACCAGATATTTCCAGGATGAGGAAAAACAAAGCAAATACAGGAACAACAATGCAAAGGTATATGAAATCACCAGACCAGAAGGAAAATGACAAGCACCCAGAAACCAACCCTGAAGACACAGAAATACATAACCTAAATGACAGAGATTTCAAAATATCTATCATAAAAAAACTCAATGAAATATGAGATAACACAACAGTTCAATGAGATTAGGAGTTTCTTCACAAAAGAGATTGAAATCATAAAGAAAAAACAATCAGTACTGATGAAGATGAAGAACGCAATGGAGGAGATTTAGGAGAATCGGGAATCTTTAAAAAACAGAGCTGACAATATGGAGGATAGAATTAGCATTATAGAGAATAGAAATACAGATATGTTCCAGTTGGAAGAGGAGAGAGAACTAAGACTAAAAAGAAATGAAGAAAGTCTCTGAGAAATATATGACTCTATTAGGAAATGTAACATAAGAATTATAGGTATTCCTGAGGGAGAAGAGAGGGAAAGAGGAACAGAGAGCCTATTCAAGGAGATAATAGCTGAGAACTTCCAAAATCTGGGGAAAGAGCAGGAAATACCAGTAAGTGAAGCCAATAGGTCGCCTAAATATGTTAATGGGCAGAGGCCCACATTACGACATGTAGTGGTAAGGCTGGCTAAAGTCAATGACAAAGAAACAATATTAAGGGCAGCTAGACAAAAACAAAAAATAACATACAAAGGAACTCCCATCAGGCTCTCAGTGGGTTTCTCAACAGAAACTTTACAGGCTAGGAGAGACTGGAATGATATATTCAAAATAGTGAAAGACAAAAACTTTCAGCCAAGAATACTCTATCCAGCAAAGATATCCTTCAAATATGATGAAGAAACAGTAACTTTCCCAGATAAACAAAAGCTAAGGGAGTTTATGGCCACAAGACACCCACTACAAGAAATACTCAAGAAGGCCCTCAGGCCTGAAAAAAAGAAGAGAAAGGGAATACAAAGCTTGGAGCAAGGAGGAAAATAGGTAGACAAACTCAGAAAATTAGTAGATCTTTACTGGAATAGGTTAGCAACCACTTAAATACCAAAATCAAAGATCAAAGGAAGTAATTCACCAAAAACAAATATAATCTCATCACTGTAAACACACACCCACAACACAACATAGAATAAGGTATAACAAGAACGACTTAGAAGGGAAAGAGGAAAGTGATTGAATTGACTTAGTATAAGGAAATAAGAGGCCACCAGATAACGGACTATCTCATACACAAGATTTTTTATACAAACCTCAAGGTAATCGCTAAAGAAATAAACAAAACAAAATCACATATGATAAACAAAGAGAAAACTAGAAGTGTCATAAGACAGAACAACCAAACTGAATTGGCAGTCTGAAACAAATGGGATAAGAAACAAAGGAAATGCAAAAGAACCAGAAAATAAATGACAAAACAGCAACATTAAGCCCTCATATATCAATAATTACCCTAAATGTAAATGGATTGAACTCTCCAATCAAAAGATACAGAATGGCAGGATGGATTAAAAAGCAAGATCCAACAATATGCTGCCTCCAGGAAACACATCCCATCTCTAAAGACAAGCACAGGCTCAGAGTGAAAGGATAGAAGACAATACTCCAAGCTAATGGCAAACAAAAGAAAGCAGGTGTTGCCATACTCATATCAGAAAAAGTAGACTTCAAGATAAAACAGGTTAAGAAAGACAAAGAAGGGAAATATATAATGATAAAAGGGACACTCCACCAAGAAGACATATCAATTATAAATATATATGCACCTAACATAGGAGCACCAAAGTACATAAAGCAACTATTAACAAAACTAAAAGGAGACATTAACAGCAACACAATAAAAGTAGGGGATCTTAATACCTGACTTACATCAATGGATAGATCATTCAGACAAAAAGTCAATAAAGAAACAGTGGACTTTAATGAAAAACTGGATGAGATGGCCCTAGTAGACATATACAGCGCACTCCAAAAACAGCTGACTACACATTCTTCTCAAGTGCACATGGAACATTCTCAAGGATAGACCATATGTTGGGAAACAAAGCAAGCCTCAATAAATTTAAGAAGATTGAAATAATAACAAGCATCTTTTCAGATCATAATGCTATGAAACTGGAAATCAACCATGAAAAAAAAAAACTGGGAAAGTGACAAAAACGTGGAGATTAAACAACATGTTACTGAACAACCAATGGATCATTGATGAAATTAAAGGAGAAATCAAAAAATATAGGGAAACAAATGAAAATGAAAATATGCCATACCAAATCATATGGGAAGCAGCAAAAGCAGTCCTGAGAGGGAAATGCATAGCAATACAAGTCCACCTTAACAAACAAGAAAAAGCCCAAATAAGCAACCTTAAATTAAACCTAACAGAACTAGAAAAAGAAGGACAAAGCCCAAAGTCAGCAGAAGGAGAGAAGTAATAAAAATCAGAGGAGAAATAAATGATATTGAGACCAAAAAAACAGTAGAAAGGATTAATGAAACAAAGAGTTGGTTCTTCGAGAAGATAAACAAAATTGACAAACCCTTAGCCAGACTCACCAAGAAAAAAGAAAGAAGGCTCAAGTAAATAAAATTAGAAATGAAAGAGGAGAAATTACAATGGATACCATGGAAATACAAAGGATTATAAGAGAATACTATGATAAATTGTATGCCAACAAATTGGATAATCTAGAAGAAATGGATAAATTCTTAGACTCATACAACCTCCCAAAACTGAACCAAGAAGAAATGGAGAATCTGAATAGACCAATCACAAGTAAAGAGATTGAAATAGTAATCAAAAACCTCCCAAAAATTAAAAGTCCAGGACCAGATGGCTTCTCCGGTGAATTTTACCGAACATTCGAAGAAGATTTAATACTCATCCTTCTCAAACTATTCCAAAAAATAGAGGAAGATGGAACACTTCCTAACTCATTCTATGAAGCCAACATCACCCTGATACCAAAGCCAGAAAAACACAATACAAAGAAGGATTATTACAGGCCAATATCGCTGATGAACATAGATGCAAAAATCCTATACAAAATATTGGCAAACTGAATACAGCATTACATTAAAAAGATCATACACCATGATCAAGTGGGATTTATACCAGGGATGCAGAGATGGTTCAACATCTGCAAATCAGTCAACGTGATATACCACATCAACAAAACAAAGAATAAAAACCACATGGTCATCTCAATAGATGCAGAGAAGGCATTTGAAAAGATCCAACATCCATGTATGATAAAAAACTCTCAATAAAATGGGTATAAAAGGAAAGTACCTCAACATAATAAAGGCTATTTATGACAAAACCACAGCCAACATCATACTCAATGGGGAAAGAGTGAAAGTCATTCCTCTGAGAACAGGAACGAGGCAAGGCAGCGCACTCTCACCACTCTTATTCAACATAGTACTGGAGATTTTGGCCAGAGCAATTAGGCAAGAAAAAAGAATAAAAGGAATCCAAATAGGCAATGAAGAAGGGAAACTCTCACTCTTTGCAGATGACATGATTTTATATATAGAAAACTCTAAAGAATCCATTGGAAAACTATTAGAAATAATCAACAACTACAGCAAAGTTGCAGGGTACAAAATCAGTCTACAAAAATCAGTTGCATTTCTGTATGCTAATAATGAACTAACAGAAAAAGAGCTCAAAAAGATAATACCAATTACAATTGCATCAAAAAGAATAAAATATCTAGGAATAAATCTTACCAAGGAGGTGAAAGACCTATACAATGAAAACTACAAGACATTATTGAAAGAAATTGATGATGACATAAAGAAATGCAAAGACATCCCATGCACATGGATTGGAAGAATAAACATAGTTAAAATGTCTATATCACCCAAAGCAATCTACAGATTCAATGCTATCCCAATCAGAATCTCAATGACATTCTTCACGGAAATAGAAATAAGAATACTAAAATTCATATGGGGCAAGAAAAGACCCTAAATAACTAAAGCAATCCTAAGAAAAAAGAACAAAGCTGGAGGCATCACAATCCCTGACTTCAAAACATACTACAAAGCAATAGTAATCAAAACAGCATGGTACTGGTACAAAAACAGACACACAGATCAATGGAATAGAACTGAAAGCCCGGAAATAAAACCACACATATACGGACAGCTGATTTTCGACAAAGGAGCTAAGAACATACAATGGAGACAGGAAATTCTCTTCAATAAATGGCGTTGGGAAAACTGGACAGCCACATGCAAAATAATGAAAGTGGACCATCTGCTATCACCATTCACAAAAATTAACTCAAAATGGATCAAAGACCTGAAGGTGAGATCTTAAACTATAAAACTCATAGAAGAAAATATAGGCAACACAGTATTTGACATTGGTCATAAAGGAATCTTTTCAGATGACATGCCTACCCGGACTAGGGAAACTAAAGAAAAAATAAGCAAGTGAGACTTTATCAGATTAAAGAGCTTCTACAAGACAAATGAATCCAGAATCAAGATGAACAGACAACCCACCAGCTGGGAGAAAATATTTGCAAAACATATATCTGACAAGGAGTTAATCTCCTTAATATATAAAGAACTCACACAACGAAACAACAAAGAAGCAAACAACCCGATCAAAAAATGGGTAGAGGAAATGAACAGACACTTCTCCAAAGAAGATATACAGATGGCCAATAGGCACATGAAAAGATGTTCAACATCACTAATCATCAGGGAAACGCAAATCAAAACAACACTAAGATATCACCTCACACCCACTAGAATAGCTATAATCACCAAGACAATAAAACAACAAATGTTGGAGAGGATGCGGAGAAACAGGAACCCTCATACACAGCTGGTGGGAATGCAAACTGGTGCAGCCTCTATGGAAAACGGTATGGAGATTCCTCAAAGAATTAAAAATAGAAGTACCCTATGATCCAGCTACACCACTACCGGGAATCTATCTAACGAATCTGAAATCAACAATCCAAAGAGGCTTATGCAACCCTATGTTCGTTGCAGCATTATTCACTATAGCCAAGAAGTGGAAGCAACCTAAGTGTCCCTTGACTGATGATTGTATCAAGAAGATGTGGTATATATATACAGCGGAATACTACTCAGCCATAAAAAAAGACAAAATCATCCCATTTGTAACAACATGGATGGGCCTGGACAGTATTATGTTAAGTGGAATAAGCCAGAAAGAGAAAGACAAACTCTGTATGATCTCAGTCATATGTGGAATATAAACAAACACATGGACAGAGAAAACTGTATTGTGGTTACCAGGGGCAATGGGGGTAGCGGGTGGGCGCAAGGGGTGAAGGGAGATATATATATGGTGATGGACAAACAAACCCAAAATTTCACAATGTTATAAACTATTAAAACATCAATAAAAAAATACATGCAATGTTGGAAAGACAAGAGTTAAATGTCTTTAATTAACAAGAGTTACTTCACCCATAATAGGATTGTGATATCGTTACTAAGGATTTATTTATATGAGAAGAGTCTGAACAGTAAACGTAAAGTCATCTTCAAAGCCCAAATTCAAAATAAAACATCATTAACTCCCTTCAGGAATCCATTAGGCAATAGTCATCCAACAAAATGTTCTAACTCTTTCTGGGTCATCTTGGACCTAATCTTATTATTATATGCTTTTAATGTCTAATACCTTAATATCCACTTGCAGACAAACAATATGACAAATGCTACAATTGAATGTTGGTCCCAAAGGAAATGGGGCTGCCCCAGTCACAGGTGTGAGTACAGGTTGCAGGTGCCTGGGAAGCAATGTGTGCTCGCTGCACAGAAGTAGACAGCTGAGTCTCTGGGTTGAGTGGCTGCGATGTGCAGAGAGAGTTGTTTGGCTTTCTTATTCAATAAAACAGTGAGTCTTTGGTCTTCTCTTTTTTCCATATTTGGACTACTGTCTATAATGATCTGGGGGCCTTTTCCACATTCTTGCTTATACCAAAGGAAGTAAGACAAGACACTGTCTGAATAAGTACAGTTGATAATACAGCTGTGTCCCTTCTGGACACTCAGGGTAGAAGGATGCTGCTCCACATTCTTTCCTCGGCTAACCCCTAAGCAGATAGGAAAATTCAGATGAAGGAGAGGTTTGACAAGTCATCATACCCCAGAATTTACTTTTCCTTTTCTATGGTAACTAGAGGAAACCTGAATAAAGCCAGTTTCCTTCCTGATCTTTTAAAGAATATCTTCTAATATACTCTGTTTCCCCAAATCCCTCAACTCGTAGTCCAGCTGCAGCCACAAGAACATGAATAAAGTTAGAATGGATGTCTTCATTGTTCCTTCCAATTAGGATCAATCATACACTTGTAATCTCCAGCCAGCAGAGCTACTTCTGTTATCAGATTGTCCCTTCTTTTCTCTATTATCATAGTGGTTTCTCACTTCTCTACCCAGCCAATAACAGAAAGACTCAGCTTCTGCCATAAGGCTGTTCATTCAGATTCACTAAAACAAATCCTCTACATATTCTGCATCAGCAGAGGTGTACTACCATCTTGTGGTCACATCTCTAATTACTGAATTCACTGAATAAATAATCTTCCCTTACCCTGTACCTACGAGAGACTCAGACTCATATAGTCAGCAATAGGTCAAACAAATTACATCTTAGATCAGAGATTAAATGCACAGTAAGAATTTAGATATCAAGATTTACATCTCTGCACACTACTGAGTCATTGTTAATAAATTAGAAAGAGGCAGATGAGGTTGCTATTTATTCAACAATAGGCCTGGTATACATGTTTGAAATCAGGAAAGCACCATGATTCACTCTCTTTAAACAAAGAAAATATACAACCTTCCCTTTCAGCCAAATCTACCATCGTCATTTGTCTGTTATAGAGAAAAACTCTTTCTAAAAGCAACATGTAAGCCAAAGATCAGAGTAAAAGAGAGAAGAACATGCAATATTTCAAGTATCTATTATCTCAGACTGCTTCTCTAAGTTGACCTTGCTATTCCCAGGGAACTGACAGTACCAACAGTCATAGTGGGGAAACTTCCTTCAGTAAAGACAATTATGGTAAGAGATAAAGGATCAACTCTCAATGATAAGGGAATGGGGGAAAAGTTCCATGAGTTAGGAAACAGTTTGACCAGTAGAATGGATTGATTTGCAATGAGAAATCTGACATGCTTTAAGAAATCTATTCCTATTGCTATGTGGATTATATGCTGCAAAGTATTGAGAGAAAGAGTAGAAATTCTGAGAAAACATCAGGCTGCAGATTCAAAAATGTAACCATATGTATGTTTATTCTACAAGGGCTTTTATTTTCTGATATAAAAATGGATGGCATATCCTAAATGCAATGACATTCATATGCTTAGTGGAACTTCCTCAAAGGTATAAGCCAATTTTCCTGGCATGGATTTCTGCTGCATTGGCTATTGCTTGCTCAACTTCAGTACTCTTATCATTTTTCTCTGAAACTTCACTATAATGTTCTTTCCTTAAGACATTGATAAAGTTCTTCAGTCCTGTAAATTTCCAGAATTATCTCCCTCTTTCAAAAACCCTGTCTCATCTACTTTAATAACTTGGTATTTTCCAATTTCCTCTCTAAGAAAAAAAAAATCTAGGTAAGCCTAAATACTGCCTGTGTCTGCTAGGGGAATAGTACAAATAGGTAATTGATCCTAAAGAACTCATCATGAGAAGTGATCCCTGAGAAATGAAGAAAGATCCCTTTCTCATCAAGATTTGATGAGAAATCAAATTTCATTTCCAGAAGTGGAAACCCCTTTCCTGTGATTTGTACTCACTGATCCTCTGGAGTTATGGAGAATATATATAATCCTTCATCTACATTTCACATCCTTAAAGATTTAAGAACAGCTCTGATGAAGAATCACAAATCAACATATAAATTTGTATGTAACTATAAAATGTGTAATTTTACACTATCAACTTCTCTCTTCTAAGATCTTCCTCTATTCTCTCATCCGTCTTCAGTAGGATAGAATTCCCAAATCCTACATTAAGCAAATTTCCCTCTTCTTAAATGTCAATATTTGCCCTTTTCAGTAATGTACCCAGAACTGAATGTTATAGATTGAACATGCTCTGTTCAGCATATTGTTCCATATGTTACCTGTAGCACAGTTAGCCATTCCCGGGGCAAATTGGACCACAATTTTCCCAGACCCAAACTACAGAGATCTGAGTGGCTGGGCTTGCATTAGATGGTTTCACTTTGCTCAGCAGTATGGTCCTGCAGGAAGGAAGCAGGGGAAAGAATTCTAAAGAGGAAGTGAGGTAATTCAGTTTCTTTCCACTCCCAGCTCATTTACTGTCCAATCGTTTCATACTGTCATCTTGTTGTCTTTGTAAAATGAAGTTGGACTAAAGTATTTCTAAGGGCTCTTCTAGCTCTAAAATTCTTTTATACTGTTTAATGAAGCAAATATTTATTGAGGACTGGTTTGTGCAATGTGGACTGGTGTGAGACTGGGGAAAAATTGCCCACATTATGGAAGTCCAAGACCATTTTCACATCCACGTGCAATCTAGTGGGTCTGAGGTGTGGCTTAATCATCCAGCTGGGAGGCTGTGATGTGTAGGGTACTATAGGGTTCCTTAGAATTCATTGAGGAGTTTAATCTTCCATTCTGCTTCATTCCTTAAGTCATGAAAAACAGACTGATGAGGCTGCCCCCAGAATTCTGTTGGAACCACTGCATATAGGTCACAGTCATAGAAAAATTGCATCTCAGAGTAAAGCTGGTTGCCTCCTGGAGGTTCAGGGCTGAAGGACTCTGCTCCACATTCACCCCTGGCACCCCTGCTTGGAAAGAGAAAAACATACACAAATGATGTCACTGAGGAGTCATTGATTCGGTTTGTAAATCTGTAAAACATCCCAAGAAACACCATGAGGATGTAGGACCCTCTAGGAGCTCTGTGTCAGCTCTCCCTTCCTTTCCTCCCACTGTCAGTTGTGGAACATGCCCCAGTCCCCTGTCTGGGAGGTCTCCACCTCATAGCAAGCCTAGACCCACAGAAGCCCCAGCAGAGCTCCCCAGTGTCTCTTCATGATTCTTTGCCCAGTTGCTGAGGTGCCTTCACCCCTGCACTGCAGGGTGTCAAATCTTGGGTCCAGGCAAATTTTGTTCTTACAGTCAATATGTTCCAAAAGAATCATTGAGCACCAATTGCATCTGAGCTCTGTCATTCACTTAATAGGAAACTCCACCCACAGTGTCCTGGTGAGACTGCACACTGATGTCTCCAAAATTGTGGATTAAACAGTACAAGAACGTAAGGGAAATATTTCTAATATATGAAGTTATAAAGTACTTCTTTCTTAAAAGACTTTATGTAAGAGAAGTTTGTGAGTTACTGTGTGAGAAAGAGGGGATCATACTTTTGAAAAGAACCGGTGTCTCAGTTTGGTTAAGTAGAGCCTTGAAGAATCATGAAACCTTTAAGCAGAGCCTAGGAAGAGTGACCCCATTTCCAAAATTGCAAGTTTGATGTAGAATTAAGAATCTACTTATATGAAAATTCTTATAAATGAAAACAATCCGATATCATGCATTGTGTATTGAAGAAGAAAATATATTTTCTTGAAATAAGGAGAGTTCTAGAAACACAAGACATACAGTCATCATTTGCATAGAAAATATTTCCAAAGAGTCCAGTTGGTGAAAAATAAGATATATGTATAATGTCCACTCTGGCTTCATTTCCACCTCTCCTCTTCTCCTGTCCAGACAACACAGCTAATTCTAATCAGGCTACATATTGCTAGTCAAGTTAAATATTGTCCTTTTCCTCTGCCTTCTATTCATGTTTCTTGTTTTTTTAGTTTATATTTTCTTCTTTTCTCCTTGGTATTCTTGTTCCTTCTACTCTCAGGGGAGATATATGAAAAGGTAAGATATCTCAGGTATTGGAATAATTTCTAGATCCATGGATTTCGGGAACGTTAGTCATAAAGTTAAAAAACTGAAAACAGGTAATGCAGATGTTTTCTGTTGAGCTTCCATGCTCACAATGCCCAGTTATATTTCTATTCCCGCACCTCTGCTCAGAGATTCATCCTACAGTGGATTTATAGACTTATGGGCTCCAGCTCTCTAAGCTTTGGATAGAATGGCAGAACTGAAAATGTGAAAGGAACTTTACACAAATACTACTCATCCTCTCCCCACCTTTGCTGTCTATAATTCGACTGATTCACGTGGCCTCTGGTCTCCTATCTTATGTTCAATGCTCTGGGACCATTGGAAAAGTCTTTCTTTCTTGTAAAGCCTAGAGTGCCCCCTAGTGGACTGACACCATTAACAAAGACCACTTCAGACCCACTGACGCAGCAGGCACACAGCCCCAGCAGCATTCAGTCTGTTTCCTGATGAAGGAAATGCAGATTGTCAGAAAACAAAATACCTGATTAGATTGAATGGGGATTAAAAACGAACCAATTTCTACTTTATAATGTTATTAGATGGAAATTAATATCTTAAAATAATTTGGCAGTTCTCATGTTGTGCTATTTGATTTCTTTTACTTAGTTCAACATAAATCCGTAAACATTTGCTGAAGTTTTACCATAAATGAGGTAATTTACTAGGTTTTAAGAATATATAAAAGGAATGAGGCAGTAGTTTACAGAGACAAAAATATACATCTCTACAATAGAGTCAAAGAGTAGGGCCCTAAGAGAAGTGAGAACTAAAAGCTGTATGATCCCAGAGGAGGGAGAAATACTTAAGCTTGGGGGATTGGGCAAAAATCTTTTAAAGAAGTCATTTTCTCCTTTCCCTCTTTTTCAGTGAGAAGAATAGAGGAGAATATGGATAAACCTTTATGATGGCTTTTATGACTTTTTATTAATTTTAACATTAGAAGGAATTCATGAATATATGAATTACTAAACTAATAAAACTTTATGTATAGACTAAAATCCCCTTTGACTATCACTCCCAATTTGATCTTTTCATCACTCATCAACTTGGAGTTGATTTTTTATTTTCATCACTCATCAACTTGGAGTTGATGAGTCCAGGTGTTTTACTATAGAGTCGCATACATGTACCAGATATATGAATCAACAAAAAACATACAGCATTTTATTTATAGGTTTTCATTTAATACAAAATGATACATATTTTGCATACCTTTCTGTAACTTGCTTTATAAAATTGATACTCAAACTTGTAGGTCTTGTTATATTAATACATGGAGGTCCCTCTGCTCCACTGTATTCTACATTATGGATGTATTGTTATTCATACAGCCATTCCCTTAGTGATGAACACTTAAGATGATGATTTTTTTTGGTTGTGTATGAAATACAGCACTGCAGTAAACCTTTTTGAGTATTCCTCTTTATTCACACATGCAAGTTTCTCTCGGAGCAGAGACTAGGAAGAAGTGAAGGGACGAACCATGAAGCTGATACATGAAAATCACTCTAGACAAAGGGAAGATCAGGGACAAAGGCTCTGAGGAAGAACGCAGTGAATTTGTGTTCTGATTATTGTTTTTTTAAATCATCTTCCTTGATGTGCAGTGGAATTGTAGTTTATCTGCTCATTTGATAAATTTTATTTGAAACTACCATCTTGACATATAACTGGTGTTTAGTCTGCTCCAACCAGCCGCTGAGGTAATTTTAAAGATAGTAAATCAGCAAGTGAAAAAGTACATGCGAGGAGAAGGAGTGCTATATACAAGAGGAAATGTTAGATAACATTGGGCACGGAAAAATATATGGTTAGGTATGTATATGAACTTTAAGGATATTTGTCATAGGAATCAAAATACATTTTACCATTTGTAAATCAGCAGGGAGAAAAAGGAAAACTTTATCAATGCAATAGAAGACAGACTAGAAAAGAAAAGAAAGAAAATGAGAGTATATGGAGCAAAACCAAAAACTTAGAAAAGAGTCCAAATAGTGACAATGAAGAGCTAGAAGTGATCAGAGAGAAATAATTGATGTAGATAAAAACACACATATATATATAATGTATGCTAACTTGTGTTTCCAGGAGGATAAAGGATTGAAATAAAATCAAATTTATAATAGAAAAAATAAGTCCACATATATCAGTAATCAAAACATATATAAAGAGATACTTTTCGATTGAATCAAAATTAAAAATCTTGCTACAAACTGCTTGTGAGACAAATCTAAAAGAAAATAACCAAGAAAGCTGAGCACACACGATGGGATTCTTCCTGTTGCCCCTTTGTGCAAAAGCTGAAGCCCCCTCCCTCACCCACTAACCCACCACGCCCACCAAAGAGATACCCCAAAGGAAGCTCAATTATGCTGAAGGGGCAGTAAAGGAGGAGTCTCAGAGACACCAAGTTAGTGAACCAGATTAACTTCTGCACAGGTGAGATCTAATAAAAAAAAAAAGAAGAAAAAGGCAGAAAAGTTTTAAAAAGTTAATATTCAGACAGAAAAGAGAATGAGAAAAAGGGAAAATTGAAGAGACCAAATACTAAGAAGAAACTAAGATTTATTTACAGAAAAGGATAAACTTAAAATTGAGGACATCCCATAATCTGATATAGTAGAGAATAAAGTCGCCAAGTGTGAATGACTTTTATGAATGACTTCTAAATGCATATTTCAAGGTCTTCTAAAAATACATTAAGAGGAATTGGGAAACCTCTTCATCAAAATTATATGTAATCATTTTGTGCACCAGAAATTAGGGGAAAATTTAATCAAGGGAGACCTCAACTGTGTTGTTTATGAACTTCACATTTACTTACTTAGAGGGCTGTTATTCATAGGTTGACCCCCAGTACCTCAGAATGTGACTGAAATTGGAGACAGGGCCTTTAAAGAGATACTAAGGTAAAATTAGGTAATTTGGGTAGGTCCTAATCCAGTATGACTGGTGTCCTTACAGAAAGAGGAAATTTGGACACAGACATACAGGGCATCAACAAAAGACCATGTGAGGACACAGTGAGAAGTTGGCCATCTACAAGCCAAGGAGACAAACCTCGAAGAAACCAACCCTGCCAACACCTTAATCTTGTACTTAGAGTCCAGAGTGTGAGAAAAAAAAAATTCTGTTGTTTCAGCCACCCAGTCTATGGTATGGCAGCGCTAGAAAACTAATGCCAGGGTCGATTTTAATATCCTACTGTATGAAACATGTCACAAAAATGCAATTGGAAGTCATAACTAGACATATGACATATTTTAAAGATTTTAACAATTTATCTTTTATACTCATGTTTTAGTGCATTTGTTTACTAAATAGAAGTTTCCTTGTCTTAGATATCCCCGTAGGAATTGTATATAGAGGTCTACTTATCCTGATGACTTTGTTAATGTGCTATAAAGATTGGAAATGTATACCAAATGTGTTGTTTATTTCATATTAAATAATAAAATAGTGGAATTTTCTTCATAAGTTATCAAATAAGCTTTCCAATATTTTAATATTCTTTTACGTCAAAGTGTCTCTAAATCTTAAACTTAAAAATCTCTGGAAAAACTAACTAGTAAGCATTATAGTTATGCAGCTTATAGATTGTCAGAACTTGCCCCAACAATTATCTACAAAATTTTATAGTAACAGTATATCACTTACAAAGTAAGAATGTGTATTTTGAAGTGCTAGGATATGTAATTTATATTAAAACCTTTTCCACACAGACAATAGGGTATCATGTATGTGTGCCATTTAAATTAAGCTGCAATTCTAAGGAGAGTGAATTGTTCTACTCAAGAAAGCAAATTCCAGGGGAGGTCAGCCTGCATTATAATAGAAGGCCACGACAGAGGAAACTACAATTCAGCTATCCACATATTGGTCGATACCTGAAACTTTTCTAAACAGCATAGGAAATATCAGATGTTGGGTTTTCACTGGAAAAAATTAGTGGCATGTTAACTAACATAATGAATGTTAGACATGGGTCTTTAAAGAAAAGTATATAAGATATGTGCTTTGCCTAAAATATGTTAGAGACACACCTTGCTCTTGCACGAACAGGATAATAAGGATCTAGGGCAGCCGTACCTTACTCGTTTATGCACGATACCAGAGATTAATCCCTAAATCTCCTGTGTCTAGGCAGTGGTGGATACAGCTGAATGGATTAAGAAACCATAATACATTCAGGTAATAGGATACTCACTAATAAGAAATAATAAACAACTGACACACGGGAGAACTTTGGTGAATCCTGTTGAATGAAAGAAACTAGGCACAAAAGAGTACCCATCACATGATTCCATTGATTTGAAATTCTAAACCAGTTAAAATACATCTATGGTAATAGCGATAAGAATAGCCATTGTCTTCAGGAGGTGGTTGGCTGGAAAGGGACACATGAAATCTACTCAAATGATAAAAGTATTCTTCCTTCAGATTGTTTTAAAGTTCTGTTTGCCTTCTCATCCCATTCTATAGACATAAAAATGTCAGAAATAAGGATGTATTAAGGGAGTTACAGACAAGAAAGATGACTTGGAATTACAGTCTTCAGACACATTCTCATTATTGAACGAATGTTAATTCATGTTTTAAGTTAAAATAAAATATCTTTAAAAATTGATTATAGGGCCAGCCCTGTGGCTTAGCGGTTAAGTGTGCGAGCTCCGCTGCTGGCGGCCCAGGTTCGGATCCCGGGCGCACACCGACGCACCGCTCCTCCGGCCATGCTGAGGCCGCATCCCACATACAGCAACTAAAGGATGTGCAGCTATGACAGACAACTATCTACTGGGGCTTTGGGGGAAAAATAAATAAAGAAAATCTTTAAAAAAAATTGATTACAATTTTGCTTTTTGGTATAATGAATTTTTGTGTCAAATATGCACAAAATGTGAAAAATGAAAATTATGTTAATTGATATAATAGCTCATATAATATTTCCAAATTACTCAATATATTTTTATCATAGGAAGTTTTTCATAATTATATAATAATCATATAAATAAATAAAACAGTAAATAAATGGCTCCTGAAGAATGACAAAGGATTATTGTAAACTTAATTAGGTGGTGAATACAACTGCAGCTGCTGTTTCACATGTGGTTTCCTTGGTGGAGTAAATCAACAAATTCTTTGATATTTGATTTGGGTATTGATATGGAAAATCATTTTTCCCTCTATATACCTGTTAGCAGAGACTACCTGAAGCACGTTTTTTTCATCTGGAAGGGCCAGCAATATACCTTCATTGTTCTCCTCAAGGATATATCAACTCTCCAACCCTGTTCTATTCTATTCCACAGGGAACTGATTGCCTCTCCATTCTACAAGACATCACATGGATCCACTACCTTGATGGACCAGAGGAACATGAAATAACTACTTTAGACATCTTGGTAAGACTCATTTATGCTAGAGGGTGGGAAATAAATCCCCCTAAAATTTAGGGGTTTATTCCTTCAGTGAACTTTCTTGGGTTTCCATGGTCTGGAACAAGTTGAGATATGTCTTCCAAAGTGAAGATCAAGTTGCTATATCTGGTCCCTACTACGATTAAGATAGAGTAACACTATGGGGCTGGCTCAGTGGCATAGTGGTTAAGTTCAGTGCACTCTGCTTCAGTGTCCCGGGGTTCATGTGTTTGGATCCTGGGCAGAGACCTATACCACTCATCAGCCATGCTATGGCGGTGACCCACATACAATATAGAGGATTGGCACAGATGTTAGATCAGGGCCAATATTTCTCACCAAAAGAAAGAGAGAAAGAGAAAGAGAGAGAGAAAGAGAGAGAAGAAGAGAGAGAGAGAAAGAGAGAGAGGAAGAGAGGGAGAGGGAGAGAGGGAGAAGGAGAGATGGAGAGAGGGAGAGAGGGAGAGGGAGAGAGGGAGAGAGGGAGAGGGAGAGAAAGAGAGAAAGAAAAGAAAGAGTCACATTGCTTCATATGCCTCACTGGATTTTGGAGGCAACAGATGCTTTATTTGAGTGTGTTATTATAGCCTAGGCCTATTTACTGAGTAATCTAAAAGGTTTCCAATTTTGATCAGGGCCTGAAAAAGTGAGGGTTCTACAGCAGGTCCAGGCTGCTATGCAAGCTTCCCTCCACTTTGGTCATATGACACAGCCAATTAAACGGTGTTTAACGTGTCTATTGAGCCTTTGGCAGGCCTCTTAGGTGAATTATAGAGCAGATATTTAGGATCTGGGAACAAAGCCATACTATACTCTGCAGATATGCTCCTTTTGAGAAGCAGCTCTTGGCTTTTTACTAGTAGTTAGTAAAGACTAAGTATTTGATCATGGACCACCAAGATACCACATGACCTGAAATGCCCGTCATGAAGTGGGTGTTGCTTGACCCACAAAACCATGAATTTGGGTATGCATAAGAGTGCGAGTGGTATGTATAAGATCAGCCTTGAGCATTTCTTGAAGGCACATATCAATGATATTACCATGACATGTGTTCACATTACCATGGCTCCTAATTCTGCTACACTGTCTCATCTTTTTCACCTTGCACCTATGGCCTCATCAAGAGTTTCTTATGACCAATTGACTGAGGAAATAATATTAGGCCTGGTTTACAGACTGTTCTGACAATATGCTAGCACCACCCAAAAGTGGACATCTGTAATACTACAGTCTCAGTTATGGGTGGGCTTGAAGGACAGTGATGAAAGTGATGGTGAGGAAGATTGGCCCTGAGCTAACATCTGTTGCCAATCTTTTCTCTTTTTGCTTGAGGAAGATTGTCTCTGAGATAACATCTGTGCCAATCTTCGTCTATTTTACATGTGGGACTCCACCAGAGCATGGTTTGATTAGTGGTGTGCATGTCCACACCTGGGATCCAAACCCATGAACCCCAGACAGCCACAGCAGAGCAAATGAACTTAACCACTTTGTAACTGGGCCAGCCTCAAGGAACTCCTGCTTTTACTGAATGCATTGGATAACTGGTGACATAGAAATCTGGGGAAGAGGTATGTGGATAGTAGTCTCAGAATGGTTATAGAATGTAGAAATATTTGTGTCTCAGGTGAATTCTCACCAAAAGGCAACATTAGCAGAGGAGGATCTTAATACTTAGGTGGACAGAATGATCTGTTTTATAGATGTCAACCTCTTTTACTAGACACCCTTGTCCTTGCTCAGTGGGTTGACAGATTAAGTAGCATGGCAAAGGATTATGTGTGGGCTCAAGAAGGTGGACTTCCACTAATCAAGGCCTATCTGGCTACAGCCACTATTGGGTGTTTAACCTGCCAACAGCAGAGACTATGACTGCACTCCTGATGTGCCATTTGTTGCATTCATGGAAATGTGCCACTCAGGTCTCCTTCAAGAGAACCTACATGGGGACATAGTTGACTGATAGCTTCATGTATCATCCCTCTGGAAATAACATTGCATTTGTGCCGGGACCTTGAAGTGCAAGCTGCTCCCAGCCAACGATTTAGTGCTAGGGTTACTCATGCTAGTCCATTCCTGCAGGATACAAGACTCCTCTAATGGGCAACTTTGGCGTTCATACCCCCCATTGGCCTGGTTGAAACTTTTCTAGAATCATGCTGCAGACTGACATTCTTTGTGTCCAATGCTCCTTTCTTGCTCCTCCCTTTTTATAGGAGTCAGATCTGCATCATAGTCTGAAAGTCCTCCTTGTCTACTCCAGATCCTATCCCTTTATTCTTCATAGATGTTTCCTCCAATAAACCACTTGTATGTCTAATGCTGTCTTGGCATATGTTTTTTTTTGAAGGAATCAAACTGATACAGTTGGTACCAAGAATTCTTAGAGAAAACAGATGGGGCTTGGAATTGACTGACCACAAGACAGGCAAAAGGGACCTCATGCTTAGTGATATTTGGAGCATCAACAGTCGCTTGCACAAGATGGAGGCCCAATTGCTGAAGATTTCACTGATGGGTATGGTGTGAGGAAGACCTGGTGGAAGAGAATTCCATTGTAGGTGCAATGATTCAGGCATTTGAAAGATATGGAGTAAGCAATGCCTACAAGGAGAATAAGTTAGCTGGTTATTGCTAAATTGTATTGAAACCCTGAGAAGGGATAATGAGAAACTGAGAGCCAGAGAGCCTCTTTGATAGCATACTAAGAGGCCTTTATCTTCTATAGTGTAAGGGCAGACACAGTTGACAAGACAAGATTTGGTAGAGTTTCAGAGCTTCAGATGTGTTTAAATGCCCACCCAAGGAAGATCTGTTATGCTATGATAACAGGGCCCTGGTTGGGAAAATCTGGAACCCTGAAACATGGGATGAAGATATCTGGATGGATGTCCCTGTGGATTTTTACTCTGAACCCTTATGAGCTAGGCTTTTGTACCTGCTAAGTCATAAAATTGAATGGACCTAGCAACAGTGCGTTGCAAAATGGAAATAATATATCTGGAATTGAACCCAACCTGAACCAAAGTTCATAAGTAAATTTCATGAGCAGATAGTCCAGACCCTCTAGGGCATGCACTGCAATTGCACCACTGCCCCTCCCACATATTTCATCTGTGGTCATTTTGGGCAGGGCATATGATTAGCTGAAGAAGGAAGAAAAAGCATGAGCTTGATTTATAGATCGATTTGCTTGGTATGTGTGTTCAAGCCAAAACTGTACAACAAGTGCATTATAGTACTATATTCAGGGGTGGCCTTGAGAGACAGTAGAGAGAGAAAAACTGTTCCCAATGTGTGGAGCTGTGAGCAGCACACTGATAATCCAGATTTTGTGTGGAAGGAAAAATAGCCTGAGGTAAGAACATACATATATTCCTGGACAGCGACCAGTGAGTGGCTGGTCATGGACCTGGAAGGAAAAGAGTTGGAAGACTAAAGTCAAGGATGTCTGGAGTGCAAGCATGTGGATGGACATATGAGAGTGGACAGTGAGATGATATAAACATCTTCACAACCACCACAAAGCATCCACCGTGGAAGTGGCAGAAAATAAGTAACTAGTAAAATGACTTCGGCACTGAATAACCAAGTAGACAAAAAAGTCCACCAATTGATGCTAGCTGGCCTTCCTCATCAATCAAAGTGTAACTGGCATGATGAGCATATGAATAGCATGTCTATGCTCTGAATGGCTGTGGAAGCTATGCATGGGCCCAACAGCATGGACTCTCATTTACCAAATCTGATCTAACCACTGTTGTCTATTCCCAACCTCCCAGAAACAGAGATCAATGCTGAATTTTCTTTTTCCATTGGTGAGGAAGATTAGCCCTGAGCTAACATCTGTTGCCAATCTTCCTCTTTTTGCTTGAGGAAGATTGTCCCTGAGCTAATATCTGTGCCAATCTTCTATTTTTTGTACGTGGGATAACACCACAGCATGGCTTGCTGAGTGGTGTGTAGCCTGGGATCCTAACCCAGGAACCCCTGGCCGCTAAGGTGGAGCATGTGAACTTAACCACTATTCCACTAGGCAGGCCCCCAATGCTGAATCCTTTTTTTTTTTAAAAGATTTTATTTATTTTATTTTTCCCCCCAAAGCCCCAGTAGATAGTTGTATGTCATAGCTGCACATCCTTCTAGTTGCTGTATGTGGGACGCGGCCTCAGCATGGCCGGAGAAGCAGTGTGTCGGTGCGTGCCCGGGATCCGAACCCGGGCCGCCATCAGCGGAGCGCGCGCTCTTAACCACTAAGCCACGGGGCCGGCCCCAATGCTGAATCTTGATATGACGCTATCCCCCCAGTACATCACCACCACCTGAAGACAAATCAACTACATAGTTCTCCTTCCATCCTGGAAGGATCAGTGGTTCATTGTTATAGGTTTAGATACCCATTCCAGGTATGAGTTTGCCTTTTATACCTGCAGAGCCTCAGCCAGCATTACTGTACATGGTCTTATAGAAAGGCTGGTCCATAAACAGAATCCCACACAGCATATCACCCAACCAGGGGACTCACTTCATAGCAAAGGAGGTGCAAGAGGTGCAGGGCCTATGATCATGGTTGAATCAGATACCACACTTTCTGGAAGCAGCTAACTTCATAGAGTGCTGGAATGGCCTACTAAAGCTGAAATGACAACCAAAGGCAATAATTTACAAAGAAGTGGTGCTATCTTTCTAGATGCAGTACATGCATTAAATCAGAGATCTCTGTGGCTCTGTGCCCACAGTAGGGGTAAAACCTGGGTCTGAGAAACAAGAGATGGAAGGAGGAGTGGCCTCACTTACTCTCACTCCAGATGACCAATGAAGGATTTTGTATTTTCTGTTCCCACAGCTTTGGACTCCACAAGATTGGAGGTCCTGGTGAGCAAAATAGATGCTTTCTTGCCAGCGAACACAACAAGGGTCCCATAAAACTACAAGTTACAGCTGCTGTGCAACAATCCACCCCAAGCTTAAGTGCCTTAAAACAATGCTTTATTATCATCTCTTCAAGTTCTGTGGATTGAGTGGTCTCAGTTGTGTGGTTCTTGCTCGGTGGCAGGGGGGTCTCTCGTGTGTTTACATCAGATGTTAGGAGGACTGAAGTCATCTGAAGGCTCAGTTGGGTATGACATCCTCTGTGGCTTCTATACTCACATGATCAAACTTGGGATGAGGTGGCTGGAACAGCTGAGGGCTGACTAGGCATCTCCCTCTCCATTTGGCTTGCCTGGGCTTCCTCACACTATGGTGGTATCAAAGTAGTAGAATGGCTTACAGGGCTGTTGCCTTCCCCCAGAGCGAGTATGCCGAGACCAAGATAGAAACTGCAAAGCTGCTTCTGACAGAGCACCAGAAGTCACGTAATGTTATTTTGACCACATTCTACTGGTTACAGTCAATCACAGAGCCAGTCCAGACTCAAGGGGATGGGACCACACAAGTCTGAATACTGAGAGACATGGGTCATTGGAGGGCTATCTTTGGAGCCTAGTTGTCACAGTTGCCTTGAATACTTTTTGAATAGAGAGATTTTTACATTAATAACTATTCTCCTTACTGATAAATGTTTATGGAGAACCCATGGTATGTGCAGAGCCTTAAAGTAAGTAGAAGAAACAGAGAAGATGTTACACCTATCCTCAAAGTTTGTACATTCTATTGTGAAATATTCATTTTAACACTGAAGCTAAGAGCAGGCTGGGAATCTCAGAAGTGAGAATTAATGTATTGGTGCTGATGGACAATGTGTGTATTATAGATCTCTGAGTTAAGATAGATAGATTGATAATGGGCTTCTCTACATAGTTGTATCAACAATAAAATGATGGAATACTTTCCTAGTTCAAAATTTTCACAACCAGTGATCCTTAATCTGGTATCCAACTCATTCCTCATAAGACTTGCTTATCTCTAAGAATTGTTTATTAGGATACATTGAAGTCACTGTGAGAAACGATAAACTTGTAAACTATAAACAGTGATACAATGAGACAGATTTTAACCTTTCAAAAAGAACTCATGATAAATGTGATATAAATGAATAAAAAAATTAGACCATTAAACACATTCTTGAAACAAATTTTAATATATAGTTAGCTGAACTGTTACTCCTTTTTAATTATAATATTATTGCTTACTCAGCCATATTATGCTTGACAATTCTTGGAGTTTTCTGTCTTAATCTTTTTTTTGTCCCAGATTTATGGCTTGATGAGAGTAAAAGCAGATGAAGGGGAAATGAAAGTCAGAGAGACAGTGTCATGTCTAGGTGATAAATAACATCATTTATTTATTTATACATATGTCAGATCTTTATTTCATTTGTTGAATAATTCAAAGTCTTGGGCTACTTGACGCTTATAGTCTGGTGGGTAGACAGACAAGAAACACACCAACAAATGCAAAATACAATGTCTGCTAATGATGATTGCCATGAGAAAAATGAGACAGGGTAAGGCGAAAGAGAGATGGGTTGGGTGAGTGCTATCTTAGATAGGATTGAAGGAAGGGCCTCTCGATGAGGTGGAATTTGAGCAGTGACCTGAATGACGTGATAATGGGGCAAGCCATCTGGGGCAAGAATACTCAAGTTCAAAGACCCAGGAGTGGAAGCCCACTTGGCGCATTCAAGGAACATCTAGACCTTTCTAGGGGGTAAGTGTGACCACAACAGAGTGAGAAAAGTGAAGGAAGATAGGAAATATTCAGTAAACTAGAGATGCTTCTATTTGTCATGTTCTATGTAATGCTGGGGATATCAAGGTGAATAAAACATAATCGTTGTCCTCAAGGAAGAGTATCCTGGAGGAAGCTATTCTGGAGGTGTGTGCAAAGTTCAAAGGCAGCCAGCGGAGAGAGGCCTTAAATTTGCCTGAAAGATAAAGGAAGGCTTTAGAGAGGAGATGTCAGGGAACCATGAGGAGGAGGTGGTGATGAGGTTGGAAACTCCAGGAAATATCATGAGTTTAGTAGTTTGGTATTTCTTAGAGGTCAATGCTGATGAGAGATGTGCCAGGGGATGAGGTGTGATTGGTAGCTTAAGGAACTTCACATGTGGGCTTGTGTCATGCCAAGTCTGAAGAATATTGAGAAGTGAAGTAAAATAACTAAATTTGCCTTTTATGCAGAGCTACGAGGCAAGACAATGTCATTAACTAAGACAAGAAATACAAAGGTAGAAGAGCTTGGAGTAGCGGAGGTGACGTGATGATGGGTTTTAGGCTTGTGTAGTTTAGATTGCCCAGGGGTCATCTGACTAAACGGCAGTTGGATATATGTAGGTCTTGAGCAAAATCAAGGTTAGAGGCAGAACAGTCATTAGCATAGAGGTGTTAGTTGCAATTATCGTGTGAGCAGAGAAGTAGGCTAAGATTGGAACCAGAAAAACAGCAGCATTTAAAGCAGGGAGGAGAGGAGAGGTGACTGTACAGGAATTGTCATAGTATCACTGACCACATTGTGTTCTTATTTTTACTAAAGAGTCTAACTTCCATATAGACTGCGAGCTCCTTGAAGGAAATAATTTTAGTTCACCTTTTTTGTTCTTGTATTCCTAGCAACTGTCCAAGTGCCTTGCACATCTTGCACATGGGATACTTATATATATATATTTGAATATATATACATATATACATGAATATACATATACATATATACATATGTGTATACATGAATATACATATGTATGAATGAATGTACATATATATTCAAATGGGTGAATGAATGATAATTAATGAAAAGACTCTATGGCTTGACATTTCTACTTGGTGCTTTTATCATTTAGTGTGACATTTCACAGCAGTAGTTCTCGTATCTTTTTATTTTTAGGACCTTTTTTATTATACAAAGAACACAAATTTATTGAAAAAATTAGAAAAAGGGCAAGCTAAAAAATTACCCTGAATTCCACTACCAGAAATAGCTATTAACATTTCATGTCTATATTTTTAGACCATCACTATCAATAGAAATACAATGTGAGCTATATACATAATTTTAAGTTTTTTAGTAGCCACATTAAAAGAAAGTATAAATAAATATATTTAACCCAATAAACCCCAAAATCATTTCAACATATAGTCAATATAAAAATAATAACAATGAGATTGTTTATATTCTTTTCTTCATATTGAGTCTTTGAAATCTGACAGTACATCTCAACTGGACTAGTTACAATCCAAGTGTTCAATAGCCACATGTAGGTAGTGGCTATGTATTGGACAGCACTTTTCAAGTCTCTTTTTGATGTACAGTCATGCACCGATAATGATGTTTCTGTCAACAGCAGACCACATAGACGACAGTGGTCCCATAAGATTAGTACCATATAGCCTAGGTATGCAGTAGGCTATATAATATCATCTAGGTTTATGATGTTCACACAAAGACAAAACTGCTTAAGGATACACTTCTTAGAATGTATCTCTGTCAAGTGATCATGACTATATATATAATGATATACCTATACATAAAAATTATAATTCTCCCTCCACAAAAATCAGAATAGTTTTGGATTTACAGAAATGATGTGAAGATAGTACATCTAGTTTCCATATACCCCACACCTGGTTTTCCTTCTTATTAACATCTTACAATGGTACCTTTGCCACAATTAATAAACCAATACTGATACATTGTTATTAACTAAAGTTCATGTTTTATTAGATTTACCTAGATTTTGCCTAATGCCCTTTTTCTGATGCAGAATCCCACCTAGGGATCCCACTACATGACATTTAGTCATCACATCTCCTTAGGCTCCTCTTGGCTGTGACTATTTCTCAGACATTTCTTATTTTTGATGACCTTGACATTTTTGAGGAGTACTAGTCAGGTATTTTGTAGAATGTCTCTCAACTGGGATTTCTCTGATTATTTGCTAGTGATTAGATTGGGATTATGGGTTTTGGGAAGCAAGACCACAGAGGTAAAGTGCCATTTCTCATCACATCATAGCAAGGGGACATGCTATCAATATGACTTATCTCTGTTGACTGTGATCATCTGGCTGAGCTAGCGTTTGTCAGATTTCTCCACTGTCAAGTTACTCTTTGTTCACCCTTTTCACACTGTCCTCTTTGGAAGGAAGTCACTATGCACAGCCCACACTTAAGGAGTGGGGAGTTGTGTTCCACTTCCTTGAATGTGGTATTATTTAGAATTCTTCAGCATAGGAAATTTGTCTATTCTCCCTCATTTACTTATTCAATAATGTATTTGTAACAGCAACTCATGGATATTTATTTTATACTTTGGGTTATTACTCAATACTACTACTTTATTTATTTTAGTGCTCAAATTGTTCTAGCTTTGGCCACAAGGAGCTTTTTCACTTGGCTCCTATGCCTCTTTGACACAGCCCCATCATTTCTTTTTTTCCAGCTCTATGGGGTGCTTCAGGGTTGCTTTGCATATTCCCTGCCCCAGCCCTAGAATCAGCCATTTCTCCAAGGAGCTCTGGTTCCTTTTATTAGAAAATGGAATTAGAAACTGAGGTATGGGATTTAGGCATGCTCATTGCTCCTGGGGTATCCTCAAAGGCATCAAGGGAGAGAAAGATGTGAAATAGGTTTTGAAAGATGTGAAATAGGTTTTGAAAGATGGTGAGCCTCCAAAGGTAGAAATGGGGAGGAAACATTGTAGGAGAAGCAAATAGCAGGAGCCGAATTTTGGAGTTGGGAAAAGCACAGTCTCACAAGGAATCCAGAGTTTTGAGCAGGCAAGATTCTATGGAGGGACACTTTAGGGTGGTTAATAAGGCAGCACTAAGCAGGTGAACATGAACAAGAAGAGTCTGAAAGTGGAGACAACAGCTAAATGCCCAGTGTAGTAATGCAGGTACTAGTGTTCAATTTGTCCCTCCTCCTTACCACACTGGGTGATGTGGGAGGAAAGAGCTGAACAACTGCTCTAATCTGAAGAGTTTGAGGAATTGTATCCTTTCTGAACTGCAGCAATCCAAAAATAAAAAAATGTAATTTTAAAGTATTTTTAAATTATTAAGAAAAATAATTCTTGACATTATTAAGAAAAATAATTCTTAAGAAAAAAAATTACTTTTGTTGCATTGTTGGTGTCCCATCTAGATCCCTTTGTGCTTCACTTCACTTCAGTGCACACTGCAGACTTCCTCCAGCCAGTACTTGTGTTTCTTTGCCTAAGGACTTTCTCTTACTGCTACAGCCTGCTAAGTGCTAGGGAATTAACACTCCCAGGAGCTGTCCTTGACCAATGACACACAGGATTTGGGGTATCAATACCTTGGCTCCTTTGGCCCTCAGGTGGGATAACTTGTGGCACTTGTTCACACTGGTTCCCAGAAATTCCCTGGTAGGAGTAAATTCCAGGTGCCCACAGTGGCAGCTGGCCTGATAACACACACCCTTCACTGGCTGACTTCCGTTCCTGTCACTGTCTCCTATGCCCCTGCCATGCATCCTGGGGTCACCTCCCGACTAAACCACTTGCACCTGAATCCCTGTCTGCTCCTGGAGGAACCCAAGCTAAGGCGCCTGGGCTGCACAACTGAAAATCCCAGGTAGATCTCCTCTAATCACAGCAAGGGCTGTGGCCTCAAACAACGTTAAGGGAATTCAATTTCACTCTCTCTTTTCAGGATCTTGCTCTTCCCTTGTGGTGGGATAACGGCTGTTGGCAGCTCTAGGTTTACATCCTAGCCTCTTACATCCCCAATAGCATTCCCAACAGTTCCATATTGAATTTTGGGCTGTGGTTTTGGGTCATGTACCAATTCTTGAACCCCTCATTGTGGTCAGAGAGATGAACTATACTAATTTGCCAGGGGTCCAAGGGCGGGGTCAGCCTCATCCAAACCCAAATGCGGTTAGGAGGAAGGAAGGCTTGGTCATCCAGGGAAAATCAAGGCGTTGTCACCAAAAAGGGAAGATGGATGTTGGGCAGGCAGTAATGACAGATGCACACCTTAATTGACTATGCTTTTTTCCTTAGGCACCAGATTCAGAGATGAAAATGTTCTTGAGGTTGGGGTCTTGTAACCACAGCTCTTTCTTTGATACCAAATGTGGGAAGATTGTTGTTAGAACATTCATTAGCTTCCTCTCTAGATCCACCAGTGCCCCTCACCGTGCCTTCTGTCTACCCTCTTCCTGTCCTGGGGGTTGTTCTCTCCTAGGCTCCTGGAGCAGCTGGCTGGCTCATGCTGAGCCCTGGGGTTTTTGTAAGGCACTTCCCATCACTACTCTCACCGTGGGATGCTTCTGCAACAGCACAGAAATAGACAGCTGAGTCTCTAGACATCAAGGCTGAGATGGTGAGCTTTAGGGTTGGTTTCTGAAACACCACAGAATATCGTCCTTCCCTTGAGTTCCTGCTTGTAGAATATACTCGAATGATGTAAGTCATCTCTCCAGTGGAAAGCTGTTGATACCAGTACATCACATAGTAAGCATAACTGACTGTGATTTTGCAGTCCAAGGTCACAGAGTCTCCCTCTTGCTTATATACCACATCTGTAGGTTGAATGACGCTCTGGGTATTGCTGGAACCTGTACAAAAGAAGCAAAAAAATGACTTATCTGATGACATTGCTCACAAGAAAACCATCACAAATAACCAGGTTTTGACTCAGAAAATAAAGTGGAGAAAAGCACAGTCCAGTTCTATTCAAACTTCTCTCACAACCCTCCCTCCTCAGGCCCCAGCTGCAGGGTTGGCAGAGTCCCTACCAAAGCAAATGAAGGCCAAGACTGTGCACAAGAGAGTAAGTGGTCCTGGCTGCATCCTTGGGGCTTTTCCCACTGGTGAAATGGCTCTTATTCTGCCTGCCACCTGACAGGCTTTTGAAGCGTCACTGGAGCTGGGTGGTCCTGTGGCCTTGCTGCTGCAGAGCCGGAAATGGGGTTTCTGCATATGCAAGCTTAGTCATGTCGCCTACTGTCTGTGTTTCCCTCCTGCCTCTCTTTTTCCAGGGCTTTTACTTTTCTCAAATAAATATATAGCATGTAGTATATTTTAATTATGAATGAAAACTTGTTCAATGTAGACATAACCAAAAAGTAAAAAGGAGATAATAAAAATCCAACTATAATATCGCTATAGAGAGATAAATACTGCTAACATTTTGTTGTATTTCTTTCAGTATTTTTAATATAAATATGCATACTTTCAAGAAATTGGGATCATATTGAAAATCATTTTTTGTTTGACATTATGTATGTGAGTATGCCATCATGTCATTCAACCGTATGTGAAAGTGTGATTTTTATGGCTTCATACTACTCTGTTGTGTAAGTGTACCTTAATTTACTTAAACATCATTGTTTGACATTATTTTGTTTCCCCTTTTGACTATTTTAAATAAGATTCAGTGGACATTGTAAGTATAAGTCTTTGCATTTCTGATGATTTATTTCTATGTTAACTAGGTTCTTTTAAAGTGTTTTATTATGGAAAATTCCAACATCTACAAAAGAAGAGAGAATAGTGTAATGAAATAACATATACCCATCATCCAGCTTCCACAATTATCAACTCTTGGCCAATCTAGGTAATCGACACCCCGACCACCCTACGTATCTACATACCTTCCCCAATCCTGATTAGTTTGAAGCAAATCCCAGACATCATGGTGTTGTGTTGTGTACTTTATTCAGGAGACTCATAATGTCAGGTTGCCTTTTGGCCTGTGAGTGTGTGTGTGTCTGTGTGTGTGTGTGTGTGTTAGTGACTGTTGATAAGCAATGACTAGATCTATTGTTTGTTTGGGAGTTGGTTTGCAAAATGATATTCTAATTATATCATTTCTACTTTATTTATTAGCTGAAATATTTCTATAAAGATCATTTTTTCCTTCTCAGTTATTTGATTACTCTCTGAGGTTTAGTGTATCATTCTTTCCATTTATCAGTTTTCAGGATAATGAGTTGGTTCCCCTGTAGGGTAACCTACCATCCCTGTTTGCCTGACATGGAGGGGTTTCCCAGGGCATAAAGTTTTCAGTGCTAAAACCTGGATAGTCCCAGGCAAATCAGGACAAATCTCCAAAAGTAATTGAGGAGAATTCTTTATGAACCCTGACTTAAACATACTTGATGTGTTTCAGTCCATTAAATTCATTATCTTGTTGATGTAGGAATTGTCCCATCTTTACCCAGCGGAAGTCTTTTCAGGTTGGCTCTTGAGTCCTTTTGAGATGGTCCTGTAGTCTTTGATAGCTTCAAGGTTTTCTGTATGACCAGATATTCTAGGCTCTTTTTGGACCTTTCCTCCCCCAGAAATGGAACCAGCCATCTATGATTATTGATAGTTGTTTTTTCCTTTCTAGTCCTAATGTTTTTATTATTTTACTGTACTTGTTAATACCTTTTGTGCAATGTAGAATAGAAAGAATAATATTAGAAATCTTTGTCTTTTTCAAATTTTTAAGGAACTGCTTTTAACATCTCACTTTAAAAACAAATTCAAAGATTCCCTCTGTCAGGTTAAGGAAGTTCCCTTTTCTTCCTAGCTTGCAAAGAGATTTTAATTATAAGTACATGTAACACTTGACCAAATTACTTTTCTGCATTTAGTGAGAGAATTTTAGAGTTAACATATTCATGTGGTATGTTGTGCTGATATTAAACCTTCCTCAAACTCTTGGGAGAAATCTTAATTGATCATAGTCTATTAGTATTACATTTTAATATTCAGGGCTAGTTTGATAATATTTTTAGGAGCTATCACTGCTTTTTATGAGTAACATTGGCCTATAATTTCCAATTATCATCTACGTTTGCTTGTTTTTGTCATTGTTCTCTTCGTCTCATAAAGTGTGTTAAGTAGCTTTTCTGTTCTTATTATTCTCAGTGCTAAGATACAGTTTGTATAATACGAAAATTATTGGTCTTGGGCTTGCTGTAACTTACCAGTAAAACTATATGTATGTACAGAGATTTAAATTTGTTTAATTTACGTGTAAATTCAAAATTTCTAATTTTTCCTGTCAGTTTTGCTAGATTATAATTTTTAGGAAGTTTTACATTTTGTCCAACTTTTCAAATTTCTTTCTATGAATTTGTTCCTTGTATTTTCTAGTAATTATTTAAATTTTTATTGTGCCTATAGCTATTATCTTCTTTTACACAATATTTTTTGTGTCTTCTTTATTTCCTTGACAAATCTCAGATTTGTCCATTTTCTAATTCTTTTCAAAGGACCTTTTAAAATTTATCCTTTCCATTGCTTCTTTGTCTCTATTTCATTAATTTTAGTTCTTATTCTTACTATTTTCTTCCTCCTACCTTTGTTGTTTACTCTTATTCCATTTTAAAACTTTTTGATTGAACGTTTAGCTCATTATGTTCAGTTTTTTGTTTTCTACATATATATTTAATATATGTGACTTTTAAAATAATAATAATACATTTTTTTCGAGGTATAATTGACACACAACATTATATTAGTTTCAGGAAAAATTGCTGAGAGAGTACATCTTAAAAGCTCTCATCACAAGAAAAACAATTTTGTAACTATGTATGATGACACATATTAACTAGACTTATTGTAGTAATCATTTCACAATATGTACAAATACCGAACCATTATGTTTAATATATTTTTAGGGCTATAAAATTTTATCTGTGTACAGCTTTAGGTTCACCTCACAAGTGTTAAAACGTCGATCTTTCATTATTGTTCACTTATAAATATAACAATTCTATTATGATTTCCTCTGTAGTTCATGAATTATTTAGGAGTGCATTTTTTTATTTGAAGTTGGTTTTTAATTAATGGTATCTGACTTTGTTTAGATCTATATGATATTGATTTTTTAATACTTGCTGAGTTTTGCTTTGGTCAAATTGTGGTCAATTTTTCTGACTATTTCTTTAGGGTAAATTTCTAGATGTAGAATTGTTGAGTGAAATAATTTTATATATATTAATAAATTACCCTCTAAAAGGATTGTACAAATTGATATTCTTATGGATTTACTCTAAGAGTTTTTGTTTCATGACATCCTTAGATCCATCAGAGTCTAATGCTTAAAAATTACATAACAATTTGTAGAGAAAAATATATTTCCTTCTAATTTTAATGTGCATTTGATTCTCCCTGAGGTTGCATTCTTTTAATATTTTTATTGTTATTTTTGTTTCTTAATTTGGAAATTATTTTTTCATATTCATTGCCATTTTTTAAAATGTTATTTTTTTCTAATTTCTTTGTAATAATACTTTATTTTTTAAGGATATTCAACAGGTTTGTTTATAAAAGATCAATGTCTGAGAGTCCACCACTGATTCTTAACCAGATAAGTAGGCAGTTGAATTTTTATTATGACAATGTCTGAGCTCCTTGAACTAACCATGTCCCTGGGCTCTCTCAATCCCAGAACTTACCTTTACCCTTATATACCTTTATATGTAAACTGCGAAACTTCTGTGGCCCTTATCTAGGTTGTTTTCTGAGAAACATTCCAGAAGACCTTGAGATAGTGGCTGCTGAAGTTGTCATTCCAGAAGAGACAAGGATGACATGAGTACCAATGGGTGCATGTAAAAGTTAGGGTGGCCTGTTCAGAAAAAGGAGACAACTTCTTAGGCTAAGTCATTCTTCTGAGAGGAGTTTGTTATAAAGGGTGAACTTGTTATAAAGGGAACTCTATCTGAAGAAATGATAATGGAATGGGGAGGTTCTCAGAATAAGGAAGTTTATAAACTATGGGATTGGGTATAAGACAGGAGTTGAGAAAATTGCTCTTGTAGGAGAAGGAAACAGTTGGTCACAGAATTTCCTAAAGTTCAGGAGGATTTTAAAGAAAATCTGTCTTCAATGACCTCAGTATTATTTAGGCTTCTAATTCTCAGCTTTATCCTTTTCTGTCCCAAATTCAGGCCTCTCACCAGTCCCCAGAGAGTACCAACATGGTCTCATTGTTCTCAGTCATGTTAATGGGCAGGATTGCCCCCTGGAGGCCAGAGGAGCAGCCTCCTCACAGCGTTCTAGGACAGTAGTTCTCAAGCCTGGCAGAGCATTAGAATAAATTGAGGAGCTTTAAAAAAAAGTGCTGATTTCTGAACCCTAGACCAGTGTGGGGAGACATCCCAGCATCACCATATTAAAGTTTACTCTTAAGTAAAAAAATACTATAGAAAAGAAAGCAGCTGCTCTACAATAAATCTAAACATGAACAGAAGCAGAATTACCGACAGGAGGAAGGTGAATTAAAGATGTTGGGAGAGGGAAGAAAGAGGCACTTTATCTGTAAGTTTCCCAGTCTGGGATGGAACCAATTTTATAAAATCTAACACTGAAACTTGAAATTTGAGTATGGCAGGTTTTTGGTATATATTTATGATGTTTTCATGAAAGTGCTCATTTTTGTATATGTAAGTTGACTGTTGACTACCGAAGTTTGTCCTCCTAATTCTCAAAACTTTACTTTTCACTCAGCTTCCCTGGGGTCTGGCTGGCTGGAGTAGGATCAGGGGTCAACAACTCTGAGCTACAACTAAAACCTCATCAAAGACTTGATTGTAAGAACTGAAACCATAAAACTCTTGGTAGAAAATACAGGCAGTACACTTTCTGACATCAGTCTTAGCATATCTTTTCAAATATCATGTCCACTCAAGCAAGGCAAACAAAAGAAAAAATAAACAAATGGGACTACATCAGACTAAAAAGCTTCTGCACAACAAAGGAAACCATCAACAAAACAAAAAAACGACCTACTGATTAGGAGAAGATATTTGCAAATCATATATTCAATAAACGGTTAATATCTAAAATGTGTAAACAACTCATACAAGTTAGCAACAAAAAACAAACAACCTAATTAAAACCATAATGATATATTGCCTCACGCCTGTCAGAATGGTTATCATTAAAAAGACAAGAAATAACAAGTGTTGGAGAGCATGTAGAGAAAAGGGAACCCTCGTACACTGCTGTTGGGAATATAAACTGGTTCAGCCACTATGGAAAACAATAAGGAGATTCCTCAAAAAATTGAAAATAGAACTACCATATGTTCTAGCTATTCCCCTGCTGGCTATTTATCCAAAGAACATGAAAACACTACTTCAAAAAGATATATGCACCCCTATGTTCATTGCAGCATTATTCACAATAGCCAAGACTTAGAAACAACCTAAGTAGCCATCAACGGATCAATGGATAAAGAAGATGTGGTATATATACAGAATAGAATACTACTCAGCCACAAAAAAAGATGAAATCATGCCATTTGTGACAACATAGAAGGACCTTGAGGATATTATGCTAAGCAAAATAAGTCAGATGGAGAAAGACAAATACTGTATGATTTCACTAATATGTAGAAGATAAACAAAGACACACATAGATATGGAGACCAGATTGATGATTACCAGAGAGGAAGGGGGCATGGAGGGGGAGGGTGAAAGGGGTGACAGATGGCAACTAGACTTTTGTTGGTGAACACAATGTAGTCTATACAGAAGGCACAATATAATGATAGACATCTAAAATTCGTACAATGTTATAAGTCAATGTTACCTCAACAAAAAATAAAATAAAAAAATATAAAATTTGATTTTTTTTCCCCCTGAGGAAAATTAGCCCTGAGCTAACATCTGTTGTCAATCTTCCTCTTTTATTTATTTATTTTTTTTTGTTTGAGGAAGATTATCCCTGAGCTAACATCTGTGCCAGTTTTCCTCTATTTTGTATGTGGGTGTCCACCAAAGCATGGCTGATGAGTGGTGTAGGTCCATGCCTGGGATCTGAACCCATGCACCTGGGCCGGTGAAGAGGAAAGTGCTGAACTTAACCACTAGGCCATGGGGCTGGCCCCCAGTTTGATCATTTTTGACATGGGCATACAAATGTGAAATTATTATCACAATCAACGTAAAGAGCATATGCACAAAGCCCATGTTCACTTGTGGCTGTATTCCTTGTGCTTCTTTTTAATCCCTCCTGTCTACATACCTTCCTACCGCATCCTTCAACCCCTATTCAGCCCCAGGCAATCACTGGTCTGCCTTCTCTTACCATAGATTAGTTTGTATTTTCTAGAGTTTTATGTAAATAGAATCATAGAGCATATACTCTCTCGTCTGATTTCTTTTGGCATATTTCTTTTGAGATTCATCTACGTTGTTGCACTTATAAGTACTTTATTTCTTTTAATTGCTGAGAAGTATTCCATTGTGTAGCTATACCACAATTTATTTATCCATTCACCTGTTGATGGACTTTTGGGTTTTTTCCAATTACTATTTTCCAAGCTATTGTGAGCATTCATGTATAAGTGTTTGTATAGGCATAAACTTTTATTTCTTTTGTATTAATACCTAGGAGTGGAATTGCTGGGTTATATAGTAAGTGCATGCTTAACTTTTTAAGAAACAGTGAAACTGTTTTCTGAGTGATTGTACCATTTACATTCCAAGCAGCAGTGTATGAGAGTTCGAGGTGGTCTAAAACCTTGTCAATAGCTGGTATGGTCAGTCATTTTTATTCTAGCTATTTTAGTAGGTATGTAGTGGTATCTTGTTGTTTTAATTTGCATTTCCTTTATGATTAAAGATGCTGAGCATTTTTTCATGTGGTTATTTACCACACATAGCTTTTATTTGGTGAAATGTCTGTTCAAATATTTGGCCCATTTAAAAAAATCTAGCGTCTGTCTTATGATTAAGTTGTAAGAGTTTTTTATATATTCCAGAATCAGGTCTTTTGTCAGATATATGTTTTGCAAAGATTTTCTCCTAGACTTTGGCTTTTGTTTCTATTTTCCTAACATTGTCATTTAAAGAGCAAACATTTTTAATATTATGAAGTCTAATGTATTGATTTAAAAAAAATACTTCTTGGAGGTATGATTGACATATAAAAGTGGTATATTTACTGTATGCAACTTTATGAGTTTGGAGGTAAGTATACATTCATAAAACCATCACCAACATCAATGCCATAAACATATCCTTCACCTCCAAAGTTTCCTCCCACACTCTTAATTTTTAATTTTTATTCATTTATTTTTTGTGTTAGATAAGATCTCCTCTCTTAGAATTTTTTAAGTATACAATACAATATTGTTAATTATAGGCACTATGCTGTACAGTAGATTTCTAGGATTTATTCATCTTGCATAAGTGAAACTTTATACGCTTTGACCAGCACCTCCCTATATCCCCCTCCCCTAGCCTCTAATAACCATCATTCTATCCTCTGCCTCTATGAGTTACACTATTTTAGATTCCTCATATAAGGGGATCATATAGTATTTGTTCTTCTGTGTCTGGCTTATTTCACTTACATAACTTCCTCCAGGTTCATCCATGTTGTCACAAATGGCAGAATTTCCTTCTTTTTTAAGGTTA
Source organism: Rhinoceros unicornis (assembly GCA_028646465.1). Lineage (NCBI taxonomy): Eukaryota > Metazoa > Chordata > Mammalia > Perissodactyla > Rhinocerotidae > Rhinoceros > Rhinoceros unicornis. Next base: position 69,032,705 of record CM053518.1, on the reverse strand, counting down.
AATAATATTCCACTGTATGTAAATACTACCTTTTCTTTATCCATTCATCTGTCAATGGACATTTAGGTTGCTTCTATGTCTTGGCTATCATGAATAGTGCAGCAATGAACATGGGAATGCAGATATGCTCAAGATTCTGAATTCAATTCCTTTGAATATATACCCAAAAGAGGGATTGCTGGATCATATGGTAGTTCTATTTTTAATTTGTATTGATTTTTTTATATTGATTTTTTTAAATCTGTCTTGCACCTATTTTGACATAATTAATAAATCTCTACCAAACCAAAGGTATCTAAAATTTTCCCCAATGTTTTATTCTAGAAATTTATAGTTTTATCCCTTTCATTTAGGTCTATGATTCCTTTGGAGTTACTTTTTTTTACATGGTCTGAGCTAAGAGTTGTGGTTCATATTTTTGAATATGGCTATCCAATTGTTCAGGCATGATCTGTTGAAAAGACTATCCTTTCCTCATTTAATTGTTATGGTGCTTCTGTTGAAAATCAATCGATCATATCTGTGTGGGTGTTTCCGGACCTTTTAGTCTATTCCACTGCTATATTTGTCTATTTTTACATCAACACTATAGTTTCTTGATTACCATATCTTCATAAAAACAATATCAGTAGTGTTCCTCAAATTTTTTATTATTTCTGGATTTTTTTTTTTGCTAATATAGTCACTGATTTTTCATACTTATCTTAGAATCCTTTTGTCAATTTCTACAAAAATTCTGCTGGGATTTTTATTGGGGTCACATTGAATTTATAGATCAATTTGGAGAGAATTCACATCTTATGGGTCTTCCAGTCCATGAACACAATACCTCTCCATTTATTTAGGTCTGAAATTTCTCACAGAAATTTTTTGTATCTTTCAGTGTACATCTTGCACATCTTTTGTCAAATTTGTCCCTAAATATCATATTTGTTGATGCTATTATAGATTGTATGTGTGTGTGTGTGTATATATATATATTTGTAAATTTCAATTCTGATTGTTTATTGTTAATCTATGGAAACACAGTACAAGTATCTTGAAACTTTGCCACACTCATTGATTAGTTATAATAGCTTTTTATAATTGTAGATTCTATAGGATTTGCTACATAGACAATTATGTTGTTTGTAATGTGATAGTTTCTTTTTCTTTTCAAATACGGTTGCCTTTCCTTTATTTGCTTTTTGCCTCATCTTTTGCATAGATCTTTCTTCTGTGTCTCTCTTTGTTCTGCTTCTGGTACTCCCATTATGTGTATGTCACAATTTCGTAGTTATACGGTTATTTGATATTCTATTCCTTTTTTCAGTCTTTTATTTCTCTTTTTTTTCTATTTTGAAGGATTTTATTGATATATCCTCTAGCTCAGAAATTCTTCCCTCAGCTGTTTCCAATCTACTAATAAGCCCATCAAAGGCATTTTTCATTTCTGATACAGTACTTTTTTCTCTTGCATTCCTTCTTGGTTCTTTCTTAGGATTTCTATCTCTCTGCTTCCATTACCCGTCTGTTCTTGCATGCTGTCTACTTTATTCATTAGAGCCCTTAACATATTAATCATAGTTGTATTATATTCCCAGTCTGATAATTCCAACATCCCTGCGATGTCTGGTTCTGATACTTGCTCTGTCTCTTCAAATTGTGTTTTTTTGCCTTGTGGTATGTCTTGTAACTTTTTCTTGATAGTCGGACAGATGTACTGGGTAATACAAACTACTATAAATAGACCTTTAGTAATAAACTGATGAAGTGTAGAGGGAGAGGAAGCATTCTACAATCCTATGATCAGGTCCCAGTTGTTTAGTGAGCCTGTGCCTCTGAACTGTGGACTTCAGAAGTATTTTTATTTATTTATTTTTCTCTTCCTTTAGGCAGGAGAGGACGGCTAGAGTGGGCTGGAGTTTATTTCCCTTCTGCAGGTCGTTTAGGCTCTGATAATCCCCCAGCAGGTTACAATCTGGTTAACTAGTTTGCCCTAAAGGCAGACCTTGTTAGGAAGAACAAAGTGCTCTTGCCTGTTTTAAAACGGTTCCTTTTCCCCTTTTTCCTCCGGAAGCAGGAGGGGAGTTTTCTCTGAAATTTACTTTGGGAAACTAGTCGAGCTCCCGGAGGTGTATTTCACAAAATCGTGGGGAACACTTATTAATGGGTCCCCCTGGAGTTCTTAACTCTCAGACTTTGTCCACACTGAGCCTCCAGCAATTCATCAAATGCAGTTCAGGTTTTCCCACCTGGCATTGGTTCCGGCAGTGGTTTCTGCTTGTGAATCTCTGCTGCAGTAACAGTGACTCCCTGCAATTGCCTGTCTGTCTTTCCAATCTTGGGCACAGCAGTTTGCCCTGTATCTTCCCTTCTCTTTCTTATGGGTCCAAGAAGCGTTGATTTTTCAGTCTGTTCAGCTTTTTACCTGTTGCCATGATGGGGTGATGACTTCCAAGCTCCTTACATGTGGAACCTGAAACTGGAAGTCCCTACATCTTAATTAATCACAATCTGTTTCAGATTAATGCTAACTTAATTCCAATAAAATACAGAAACTTTGCTCTAATATAGCTCTATTTCTTCCCTCCTCCTTTAGGTTATCACTGTTATATGTATTATGTCTATATAAGGTATAAACCCAACAATAGTATGTTATAATTTTTGCTTTATACAATCTTATGTCCTTTTTAAAAATTGGGAGGAGAAAGAGGAAAAACATTTATAGAACTTTTTCTATTGATCCAAATAGTTACCATTTCTAGTGCTCCCCCAGTGGTTTGAGTTACTGTCTGGTGTCATTTCATTTCTCCTAAATAGCTTCATCCCCTGCCCCCATCTTTGTTCTTTTATTGTTACATATATCATAACTTTATAGACTATAAGCTTGACAATACAATTTGAAACAGAGTTTTGTGCAATTTTCCTTTAAATCAATTAAGAAAATAAAAGAAAAATATATGTGTATTTCCTTTTCTATTTAGCTGGATAATTTCCTTTACCTGGTCAATTTATTTCTTTACATATATTCAAGTTACCATCTGATATCATTTCCTTTCATCCTGAAGAACTTCCTTTAGTATTCCTTGTGAGGCAGAGCTTCTAGCAATGGATTTTCTAACCTTGAGTTTACACGGGAATGACTTCATTCTGCTTTCTGAGGGGATCATTTTCCTAAGCAGCTTCTAGTTTATGGGAACAAAATAGATGTGTCCCTTAGCCTGAAGAACATCACAGGTGCTGAAATGTAGACGGGCACCACACCTGAGTGATGAGGAGCAGGAGGGTCCTGTCTTAGATCTCACCCACTTGGCAGGAGTTTGAACAGTGTATCAGTTTGCTAGGGTTGCTGGAGGAAAGTAACATAAACTGGATGGTTCAAAAAATAGAAATTAATTGTCTCACAGTCCTGGAGGCTAGAAGTCCAAAACAAGGTGTCAGTGGGATTATATCCCTCTGAGGGCTGTGAGGGAAGAATCTGATCCAGGCCTCTCCCCTGGGATTGTAGATGCATTACTCTGACCTCTGCCTTCATGTTCATGTGGTATTCTCCGTGTGTGTCTGTCTCCAGATTTCCCCCTTTTATAAGGATACAAGTCATGTTGGATTAGGGCCCACCCTAATGACTTAATTTTAAATTGATTACATCTGTAAAGATCCTGTCTTCAAATAGGGTCACACTCTGAAGTACTGGGTGTTAGGACTGAAGCATATTTGTGTATATCGGTGTGTGTGGGTGCTGGCACAATTCAACCTATAACAAACAGTAAGTTTTTTTTTTAATCAATGAATCTGTTACGCTTTGACTTTTAAATTCAACTTGTACTGCATCTCTTCTACAGGTAAAATGCAGAATTATGGAGCCCATCATTTTGAACCAGAGTCTTATCACCCTTTGTCAAATATCTAAGCCCTAACAGAGCTCTCAAGTCCCTCACTCAGGCTGACTCAATGAATGTCCTTGATTGGAAGAAAATGTAGGAATTTAAATTTATCAACTTGGAATGGAGAAAGTCTTCCTTAGAAGTCTTAGATTTGACAATATAAAAATTTAAATATCCTTGATAACATCTGAATAAACAAATTTAATAGACACACTATATTTCAAGGAAGTATGTGCAATATATATGAGGCAAATTAATATTCATATTATTAAAATATTTTTTTAGAAATAAACAAGAAAAAGACAATCTATTAAAGTGCCAACACATGGGGCAAGTTGTTCAACTGCCCTAGAATCAGGAACATGCAAATGAAAATACCAACAAGATACTTTCAAGTTATCTAAAATCTAAAAATTATTGACATAGTATTAACAAAGATACAAGGAAGAAGCTTCTCATACCCTGTTGGTGGTATGAGATTGTAGATTGTTAGAGCCATTCTGTAAGGCAACTTTTCAATAACTATAAAAATATAAAATATGCATGTCCTTTGACCCAGCAATTTCACTTCTAAGAAATATATGTATATTTATAAAAATATATATGCATTTATATATGTTGACATGAATACGTAGAAATATGTATACATATATATGTATATATATGTTGATTTATGATTCTGGTTATGATTATTAAGATAAGTAAAAAATTTATTGAGTGAGCAAGTTATTTAAATTATTATACAAGCATACTATAGAGTTCATGTGTGTATGTGTTTGTGTATGACCACATCTCAAAAGTACATTTTTAAATAAAAAAATAAAAACAAGTTGCAGAAAAATACACTTGATATGTTCCAATTTATGTAAGAAAATTGGGTAGATCTTTCCATGAGTTTCCATGTAAATGAAAAGGAATATGATTGGCAGGACACACTCCAAACTGTAAAAATGAGTTACTATAGGAGTTGAAGAGGAAATGGAATGGAGGTAGGGAGGGTCAGTTTGGGGCTTTCAGGTTTTACTCTACATACTTATGTAATATTGTGACTCTTTTACAGTGAGAGAGGATTTGTGTATTTTCTTGTGTAATAAAATATTTCAACATAAACTTAAAAAAATGGAATTAATATCCACATTTCTGTCCATTTTTTACTTCTTCCCCCAAATCTTCTATATCCCAAGTTATGGGCTGCAGAAAAGCAACAAAGAAAATTTCCAATTTTTCACGAGGGCGAAGGAATCAATTTCTAAAATTCATTTCAATTTTTGAGAGATTGGAAGGACTAATATGATGCAAAATCCAGAGACTAGGCACTTCCCTGGGTCCAAAGGAAGAAAGCTTTTGAGACAACCAAATGTGTGTTCTCACCTTTTTTAGTGAGACCTATAAAGAAAGCAATATTTGATTAAAACAAAGAACCATGGCAAATTCTCATTTCCTTTCCCCTTTAGCGCAAGATTACAGTTTTGATTCTTTGTTTTCTCGCAAGCTTCTCAGTCCCTTCAATCATGTCAGCTCTCCTTCCTCATCCTCCTTGTTTCTTTCATCCCTTGTTGATTTCCTCACTATCTTCTCTTTACTCCTTTTCCTTTTTTTCGTTTACTTTTCTTCTTCTTCTCTTGGGCTTCTGCTCGTTCTTGTGCAGTGGCCTCTTTGGACGGCTGCTGCTGTTTCCCTTCCCCACGAGGGAGATATTGCACAAGTGCAGCCCCATCTGTCCCAGTGTGCCTCTCATGATGCAGTAGTACACAGCGGTGTCTCTCGGGGTGACCTGGGGCAGGAACAAGGTACTGGACTTTCTGTCTGTTGTGATTGTCAAAGAGGTCATTCCATTTGTCACATTGTTTTTTAGACCATGAATCACATACTCCGGACCCTGGTGGGAAATCTGTTGATACCAATATATGTACTCACATATGTACTCATTTCCACTGATTGTAGAGTGGTTACAGGGCAGCTGCATGAGTTCTTCTTCAGTACTCTCCACTGCATTTAGCTGTGTGGTCTTAGCATCACCCATAATATCTGAGGGGTTGAGAAACAATTGATTAGCTCTGGATTGTCAAATCTGGGTGCATCTAAGGTCAGGTTCACAGGCATCCCCAGAACTCCGCTCTCCAGTCATATCCCATACTTGAGTAGTTTCCTGTGTGTTGCACAGGCCAAGAACTATTATTGGTGTTGATTATTGATGTATCCAGAGCTGCAAGGCCAAACATAAATTACTGTCTTCCACAGTCTTGGGCTCAGTGAACCCAAAACTCCTTATAGCCTGAGAGCTGTGAGATTCAGGGGATCTTCTGTGAGTAGTGGATACCATCAGCCTCTCACAATGATGCTCAGACTCTCTAGAGAAACACATAGACACATAGAAACACAGAGATGCAAATTCTTTGCAGGAGTTTAGTAAAGTACAGTGGGAGAAGTAGAAGCAGCAAATACTGGCCCTTTGTCTTTAGCCATGAAAACCATCCTTTCTTAGACCCAGGTCACTTACCCAATGTTAGGAGAATAGTTATTCCTGTCACTGATCTCATAGTTCAAGTGCAATATGGGGCTCCAAGCCTCAGAGCTCAGGATCTGTGTCTGATCCTCAGTTGGGGGAGGTCTCAAGCAACAGCACAGCATCCACTAGCACAGCCCCACACCAGGCAGCTGTCAATTTGGGTGTTCCCCAGTCAAGCATCAGCCAAAGATAGAGTAGTCTGTTGGTTGGGTCTACTCCCACCCCCAGGACTAAACATAAATTTAAAAATAAGCTAAGAATGTTTTCCTAATATCTGGCTCTAATTCAAAGGGTTTATGTTGAGATCATTTTCAAGGCTCAAATCAAATAGTCTATGTCTGAATGAGTAAAATCCTCCACAAGGAGATTGTCCATCCCTCATTTATGGTACAAGGCAAAACCCACCACTAATTGGTGGTTTGATGCTACATTGAGTTGGTATTAAATGTCCTCTAATACAAGAAACCTATGTTGAGCCCTGGGCTGTAAAGGGAAGAAGAGAATTCCTATCCATATCCCCAACCAGAGTAAATAAATCTCAGGAGCAGTAATATATAATTTAATTTCAAAAGTTAGAAACTTCTTTCTGGTGGGAAAAAAAAAAAAAAGACCATAAACTAAGTGAAAAATCCAATGACACTATGGAAGAAAATATTTGCAACATATATGACAAAACTAACTTCATTGTTAATTGAATATCATTTCACATCAGACTGAGCTGTGCTCAGTCTGATGTGAAAAGATAAAATTAAAATCCAGTCTAAAAGCCGAGTTACCTGGTATTCAGGTCTCCCATATTGGCTCCTGGAATGATGTCTTAAGCATCATCTAGATGGACATTGTTGAATGCCTCTTGTCTTGATTCAGGAACCGATGATGTGGATGGTACTTATTTCTATTCCACATGAGTCTCTGACATATGTTTTCTCATCTCAATGCCCATGCCTAAGGGTGGCATGTGTTGAAGACACTATGGAGAAAAGAAGACAAGGAAGAGATGGGAAGAGAAGATTTGGAAAGGGAAATGAAATGAAGCCATTTTACAACAGAGGTGGAAATAAACATAAAGGAATTTCTCTGGTTATTCTCAAAAGTGGTTATTATTAACAAAATGGGGTAAAATAAAATTAAAATTACTTATCCTTTTCTGCTACAATAGCCAAGCTTATTACTCCACTAAAGGAACAAATATTTGGCTATTTAAATTAATCTATTCATCATCTCTCCTTTTTTTTTTTTTTTCTTTTTTTCCTTAAGGAGTCAGGTCTTTGCTCTGCATTTGGGAAGAGGCTTACTCAGGTCCTTGAAGCTGTGCACACACTCAGTGTGGGATTATGAGGTACAAGCTGAGGAAGGGGTTGAAAGCAAGGTCTTTGTACAACACTGATAACCTCTCCCTCACCCTGGAAGGAGCTTCACTTTGCAGCTCTAACAGCCCCCTCTTGTGACTGTGCTTATCAGCCCCTTTACTTAGGAACCAGGAACCAAGTCAGTCAGCAATCTTTCAAGGTATGTGTTTCAGGTCTCAAGATAAATGTCTCAAGTAGGCTACCTCCCTCTAGTGGCAAGGATCAGTGAAGAGCTTCTTACCACAATACTCTGAGGTTAAGGACTGAATTATGTTCAGTCACTTGGGGATTTTAGAACTATTTTTGTGTTACTTTTCTTACAGAAATAGTTCTGAAATCTCCCTCAATGAAATTCCTTTCATTTTCCTAAGTATCTTGTACTTCCCATGTTTGAAGGCAATTCTCAAAGCCCACATTATGCACTGTTTAGCATAGAATTTGGCAAACACTATGCACTTAATAAAAGTTTGTTGGGGGCTGGCCCTGTGGCATAGTGGTTAAATTCTCATGCTCCACTTCGGCAGCCCAGGGTTTGCAGGTTGGGAACCTGGGTGCAGACCGATGCACCGCTTGTTAAGCCATGCTGTGGCAGCATCCCATATAAAGTGGAGGAAGATGGGCATGGATATTAGCCCAGGGCCAATCTTCGTCATCAAAAAAAAAAAAAAAAGAGGAGGATTGGCAATGGATGTTAGCTCAAGGCTAATCCTTCTTACAAAAAAAATTTGTTGGATGAATGTATTAATATTTACTAAGAGAAGTTATATGGAATGACTCTCAAAATTATCCTGAATAAAAGATTCTAGTTATCTGGAAAACAAAATGAGCTAAAATATCCAGCAGTGAAGGTAAATGCAAGTTTAGACCTGTGGACAAAATTCAAATAGACCAATTCTCACTCTCTGTCCTCCTAAAAAAGAAAAATTCACAAATCTAGAACAGGGAAAACCTGGTTATGAGAATATGGCAATCTATGGCCTGGTGGTCAGGTAGCCATAATTAATTTAATGAGTATTCAGTGTGCATCTATTATGTGCCAGAATATAAAATAACAATAGGAATTCAAGGATGGTGTAAATATATAGATGAAAGAAATACTGGGATTGCTAAAAGAAATATGAAAAAGAAGAGTCATTTTGTCCTCTAGTTATATAATGCAAAATTCAGACCAACATTACAGCTTTGTATCTAGTGTTTATTACTGCCATGGTCAGATGGTATGGAGAATCCAGACTGAGTCCAGAGAACAATAAATACTGTGGTACTTTTTGTTTTTGTTTGTTTTTATATAACAGCTTCATTGAGATATAATTCACATACCATACATTTCACTGATTTAAAGTGTGCAATGGTAGAAGTGTTCGATGGTTTTTAGTATATTCACAGAGCTGTGCAACCATCACCACAATCAATTTTAGAACATTTCTTTATCCTCAAAAGGAACCCATATCCATCAGCAGTCACTCACCATTTCCCCCCATGAAATTCCTTCTAGGCGACCACTAATCTACTTTGTCTCTGTCTTAGTCCAGTCAGTCTGCTATAACGAATTACCACAGACTGAGTAACTTATAAACAACAGAAATTTACTTCTCAGAGTTCAGAAGGCTGGGAAGTACAAGATCAGCACAGCAGCAGATTTGGTGTCTAGTGAGGGCCTGCTTTGGGGTTCATAGATGGTGCCTTCCTGCTGTGTTCTCAAATAGTGGAAGGGGCAAGGGATTGCTCTGGAATTAAATCCCAAAGGCCTCACCTCTTGATACCATAAACTTTGAGGGTTAGGATTCAATATATGAATTTTTGAGAGATGTAAACATTCAGACCATAGCAATCCATAGATTTTCTCATTCTGAACGTTTCATACGAATGGAATGACACAATATGTGACCACTTGGGACTGGCTGTTTTCACTTACTATAATGTTTTCAAGGTTCATCCACGTTGTTGCATGTATCAGTACTTCATTACTTTTTATTGCTCAATAATATTCCATTGTATTGATACACCATCTTTCATTGATGGATCTATCAGTTGATGGATATTTGGGTTAATTCCACTTTTTGGTTATGAACATTCATGGTAAGTTTTTGTGTGGACATATGTTTTCATTTCTCTTGGGTATATACCTAGGGGTGGAATTGCTGTATCAGATGATAGCTCTTCATATGATAATGGTTTGAGTAACTTCCAGATCATTTTCCAAAATGGCTGCATCATTTTACACACTCATAAGAGTGTAAGAAGGTATATTTCTTTATATTGTCACCAAAACTTATTTTCTGTCTTTTTGATTTACCCATCTTAGTGGCTGTGAAGTACTATTTTCTTGTGGTTTTGATTAGTATTTCCTTGATAGCTACCAGTGTTGAGCATCTTTTCATGTGCTTATTGGCCAATTGCATACCTTCTTTGGAGAAATATCTATCCAAATATTTGACTCATTTAAAAATGAGTTTTGACTTTTTATTGTTCAGTGGTGATAGTTCTTTATATGTTTGAGATCTAAGTCCCTTATGAGACACATGATTTACAAATATTTTCTCCATTTTGTGGGCTGTTTTTCTCTTTTTTTTTTTTTTTTTTGTGAGGAGGACCAGCCCTGAGCTAACATCTGCCAATCCTCCCCTTTTTTGCTGAGGAAGACTGGCCCTGGGCTATCATCCGTGCCCATCTTCCTCTACTTTATATGGGACGCCCCCACAGCATGGCTTGACAAGCAGTGCGTCGGTGCGCGCGCGGGATCCGAACCGGCGAACCCCAGGCCGCCGCAGCGGAGCGCGCGCACTTAACCGCTTGCGCCACCGGGCCGGCCCCTGTTTTTCTCTTTCTTGATTGTGTTCTTTGAAGCATGGGAGTTGTAATTTTGATGAAATCTGATTTATCCATTTTATCTTTTGTCATTTGTGCTTTTGGTGTTATATCTAAGAAGGCTTTGCTTAACTCAAGGTCACAGAGATTTACTCCTATGTTTCTTATAAGAGTTTTATATCTTATATTTAGAGTTTTGATATATTTTGAGTTAATCTTTTGTGTATGGTCTAAAGAAAGTGTACAACATAATTCTCCTATATGCAGATCTGCAGTTGTTGAAAACACCATTCTTTCCCTTTGTCAAAAATCAATTGACCATAAATTTTGGGGTTTATTTTTGGACACTCATTATATTCCATTAATCTATATGTCTATCCTTACTGAGTCATTAAGTATGAATGGCTCAAACTGACAAGTTAGTGCTGAACAGTTTTCCTAAGTATTGTTGTAAATTTGCAACCTTGGTTGTAGCCTATGAGAGTGCCAGTGACTCATTCTCTCCATTACTTGGTATTATCTTTCTTTTTATGTTTAGACTTTCTGGTTGGTGTGTAGCAATAGCTCACTGTTTTTATTGACTCAGTTGTTTTTAGATCAATATTATTTAGGCATAAATTACATGTAGTACAATGAACCTATTGTAAGTGTTTTGAAATATAGTGAGTTTTGAAATATAGTGTCATATAGCTATTGTCTAACTCAAGGTATGGAACAATTATTTCACCCCAAAACATTCCTCCGTGCCTCTTCCCAGTCCAATCTTCCTCAACTCCAGAACCCGGGCAACCACTGATCTGCTCTTTCTTAATATAAATTAAATTTGTCTTTTCTAGAGTTTAAAGTAAATGGAAGCATACAGTGTAAATTCCTTTCATCTGTTTTTTTTTTTTTTCCTCAGTATAATGGTTTGAGAATGCATGCGTGTTACTGTGGGTATAAGTATTTCACTTCTATTTATTTCCGAGTAGCATTCAATTCACTCGTTGATGGACATTTGGGTTGTTTCCAATTCTGGGCTATTATGAAAGAAGCTACTACTAATATATGAATACAAATATTTCTGTGAACATATTTTTTTTATTTCTTTTGGGTAAAAACCTAAGAGTGCAGTTGTTAGATTATGTTGTATGTGTATGTTTAACCTTATAAAAATGCTAAAACGTTTTCCAAAGTGTTTCCTCAATTTTACATTCCTAGAAACAATTAATAAACCTGTAAGAGCTGCAGTTGCTCCACGTCCTTGCCGATACTTGGTAGTGTCCTGAAGTCTTCCTCAAATAGTCTCCACCTTATTCTCAGTTGAGGGGTTCTAAGCCTCTCCACTGGCTTAGTTCTAGGAACTGAGTGAGGAGGCTATAGATCCCCATTGTAGCAACTCAAGTTATGTTCCCCCTCCCGCAGCAAATCTAGAAGATATAATGCAGGAGCTTAGTAAGCTGTCCTTTTCTTTCGTTTCTAGGTACTCCATGAGTAATTAGCTCTGTCCAAAGATCTCTGAAGGTTAAAACACTCTCATTAATAATTTTTCCCTGTGATTTATTGTGGTAATATCACATACCTTGTATCTGTCTATTAAATACTGCCATCTATCACCCCAGGATCCCATTATGCCCGTTGGAATCAGGGAAGCAACTTATATGGCAATATCCTCCTTCTGTCGCTCTCCTGTCCCCGTCATCTCGCCCTACAGAAACTGCCTGCAAGTAACATTTTAATAATTCAGTGACCTACTCAACAATAAATTTCTTGATACCTTGGTGAAGAGAGTGTCCTCTGGGATTCCCAGGGAGTATGGTTAGCAAGCATATGATCAGACTGCACCTATAAATTCCATTTCAACATTTCCATTTCCCTGAATTTTCAGACTTCTTCCTCTATAAGATACCCAAAAAGTATCTACATTCCAACATCAATAACTGTAGGTCAAGGGAGCTCTTACTATCCCTAGGTCCAAAGTGTATACAGGAAGTAGGGCATATCAAAACCTGAAAGGAGATAATCATATAGAGATCCAACTTGGAAGGAGCTACAATCTTTGAACAAATGATGCAACCTACTCAAATAAATCCCTCAGGAAGGGAACAAGGGATATGTCCCCTACTTCACTCTGTTACTTCTTTCATATTTCTACAGGGGGCTCCTCACTGGCAGAAATCCACTAGAATCCAGAAGGAAAAGGAGGTATATTGAGGTGGTCCATTCAAATCTGATTCCAGATGCAGGCGGGAGGAGGAGATAAGGGGGGAGAAAGATGAGAGTGGGTATGAGAGGCAAATGGAACACTTTTAGCTAATGGTCTGTGTCTATTCCATCCCTCATACCACAGTTTTAATTTCATAGGCTTAATATGAGGTAGAGGAAGCCCTCCTCCTTCTTAGTCTTCTTTCAGAGCTTCTAGAATATTCTTGATCTTTTTTTCATATATATTTTAAAATTGGCTTCTACAGACACACACACACACACACACACACACACACACAGTTGAGACTAACGGAGTTTTCATCGATTTTATTTACCAAAGGTGAGAACTGATATTTTTGAATTATTCTTCTTGTAATTCATGAACATGGCTTATTCTCACACTTATTTACATACTCAGTTTATTAAATTTTTATTGTATATTTTTCTGCTCTGAGGTCTTGTCAATACTTTAAAAATTTTGTTCCTAAGTTTTTTGCAGTCACCCTATTTTAAAGGTATTTTTAAAAATTTCAGTTCTGGGCCGGCACCGTGGCTTAGCGGTTAAGTGCGCGCGCTCCACTGCTGGCAGCCCCAGGTTCGGATCCCAGGCTCGCACTGACGCACTGCTTCTCCGGCCATGCTGAGGCTGCGTCCCACATACAGCAACTAGAAGGATGTGCAACCATGACATACAACTATCTACTGGGGCTTTGGGGGAAAAATAAATAAATAAATAAAATTATAAAAATTTCAGTTCTGATTTCTAGCTGCTTGCATACAAAATGTAATTTTAAAAACTGTATTTCTAAACTGCTTTGGTAATGTAATATATTTGTAGATTATTTTTGATTGTCTATATCACAATCATATCTGTGACAAATGTTATTTATATCCCTTGATTTCTAGTTATCATAACGTTTATTTCTTTTTCTTTCCTTTTTATATTGGCTGCTACCTCCAGTACACTGTTTAATAGAATTAGTGCTATTTGGCTTCCTTGAAAGAAGGCATTTAACATTTCACCATGAAGTTTGGCATTTGCTTTATGTTTGTAATTTACACCCTTTACCAGACAGAGGAAGTTTTTCTTTTATTCCTAATTTGCTAGGAATTTGTTTCATTACTATGAGTGAATGCTTTTTATACATCAAATACTTTTGTGTAACTATTGTGATGATTAAATGATTTTTTTCTTAATGTGGATTATTACTTTGATTGATTTAAAATGTTAAATAAACATTACATAAAACCCAAGTTGGTTGTGATATATTATCATTTTATATAAACTGACGATTCTTTTTGCTAATATTTTGTTTAGAAGTTTTGAGTTTATGTTTATTGAGTGAAGTTATCCTAAAATTTTTTCAAAATTTCTTTATTCAGGTTTTAGTATCAAATTATTTTGTCCTTGTAAAATATTTCTTCTTTTTTTTTCTCTATTTAAATAAGTTTGGTGCACCAGTCATGTTGTGATAACTTATGCTGTCATAATAATCAATAATCAACTCCAAAATGTCAAGGGCTTAAAGAAAGAGCTGGTTATTTCCTGCACATACATATTCATTTTGAATCAAGGTGATTCTCCAGGTCAGCTATACTACATGTGATGACTCACATTTGAACCTCCGTATCAATACACAATTCAACAGTCACCACAGTCTAAGAAAGCAGAGGTTGAATGTTAAACTGGGCAATTAAATGCCTCTATCATGAAATGACACATGCAATCTCTACTCACATTTCTTTGGCCAAAATGAGTCATATGGCCATGTCAATCTTTACAAGTCATGTAATTCTGCTGGGTTGTTGGAAGGAGAGGGGAACTGGATGTTGATGAACAGTCCATGGGCATCTGCTGGACTTGTAACCAAAAATTCATTTCCTCTCTTCTCATACAGGGAACAGGTATTCCTTCACCAAGGGAGACAACTTAGGATCCCCTTTCAGTGATTCCTTCTGATCAAAAGCAAGTTCTCTGATTGATTTCCTGTAATCTTCCTCTGGCCTTTATGTGGTTCCTCTTGGTCTAAAGATCTATGAAGAAAAAACAAGCAGAAAATAAACAATTAAGCAAAAACGAGTAAACTGTCTCCTCCACACACTTAATATGCAATAGTGGAACAGTTACAGGATTACATAGCACAAGGTTCTCTTGCAAAAAGGAATGAAGATAAGAGAGACAAACAATATCTGTCTGAAGCTAGTCTGCGATCCCAGGAGGCATTCTTTTACCCCCTTCTGATGATACTCTGACTGTACTTAATGCAAGGAGCTCTCTTGTTCATTGTTTTTCACATTCTCTGGCTCAGCCCTTTGGAATACTCTTTTTTCATTGTCTTTTTTGGCCACATGTTAGGGGCTATGCCTTCCTTGGGGAATAGATTTCTCAGCCCATTCTCTGCCTGGGTTTTCTCAGAGTTTAGGAATTACTTTGAATCTGTAATGATCATAGTTTGTTGTAGTCAAAGCTGCTTTTGGCAATACAGCTCTTTGAAAAGATTATTTGCCTTCTTATCTATTTGATTCCAGTAAGATTCATATATTTATGTATTAAAATGCATAAAAATAAATTTACATATTTATAAAGTTTATTCATATATAGATAAATATATAAATTAATAAAATAAATTATTATATTTGAAAGAACTGTTAAAATCAGCACCATATTAGAAGGGAAAATGAATGGTTTTTAATGCTATTTTAGATCTGAGAATCCCACAATTTGAGATGATAATTAGAAAATTACTCCTGATTTTCCCGAAATAAATGGGTTCATTCAATCTAGCAGTTTAAGAACAAGTTGAAAAGCAGTTTGTGATTTATTTCAACCCAAGATACAAACATAATACCTGAGAATCTCCAGGAAGAATGAGGTTTTACACAATGAGCTCAAATATGGGAACCTTTTTTATAAAAGGAAAGTTTACATCAGAAGGTCTCAACTGTGCTGCCACAGTGCCTGCCTTCTTCCTGTCTGTGGTTCATGGGTTTTTCCCAAGCCTTGGAGCAGGTGGCTGCCTTTATGGAGCTTCAAGGTTTTTGATTATCTTCCACAGTCATTTTTATTACTGTGTGATCCTGGAGAGCACAGAAGTACGTCGCTGAGTCTGCCAGTTGTAAGGAAGAGATGATGAGGCTGATGGATTTTTTTCCCTTTTGAAAGTTCACAGAGAAGCGATCCTGCTTTGCACTTGGCTTATCAGAATCCTGATAAATAAGGAAAACCATCTCTCCACTGGGAGGCTGTTTGTACCAGTACAAATCATAGTAACTGTTCCAACTGATTTCATACTTGCAGTCCATGGTCACAGCTTCTCCTTCCTGCCTTGTTATCATGGTCTGACCTTGAGTTACTTTCTGAGCCATGCTGGATCCTACCGAAAAAAGGAGAAGAAAGGGTTGGTTCTCTGAAATGTCTCAGATGGGCCATGAGGATTTACAACACAAAGACAAAGAAAAGAATCACATAGTGTTTCATTTCCCCACCCCCATTCCCTCTTAATACCCCCACAAATTACAACTTGCATAGTCCCTTCCTTGACCACTAAGAGGAATCCAAGGCCCCATGTTTAGGGCCACACGTACTGAAGCCAAAGGAGGCCAGGAATGCCCACAGCAGGCCAGGGCAGAGCATGATAGAAGTTCTTCTCCTGGTGGAAATTTCTCTTGTTCTCACTCAAGCCCACAGACCAGCCCTTCTCTGAGCACCTGAGTGATGAGTTTCTGGGGTTATTAGAAGTTTCTGCCCCCAAACAGGAAGTAAAGTTCATAAGCAGGATGTTACACCACCCAATTCAGAGACTAGAACATCTACCCTACCCCAAACCTCTGTTTTGCCATGTTTTTTCTGTGACAAGACAAATGAAAAGTGGCTATTATATCTAGCAAGGTACAGGAATGAAGTTTAATCTTTTTTCTTATTGAATTCTTACTTACTACCATTGTGATCAGAGACTATAATCTGAATGATCGAAATCCTTTGAAATTGATTAAGGCTTGCTTTGAGATCCAGAATAGAGTGAACTTTGATAAATATTCCATGTGCATTTGAAAAGAATATGTATCCTGTTGTTTAGGGGTAAAGTGCTTTGTGTACGTAAATTAGGAAAAGAGTATTGATTTTATTGGTCATACTTTCTCTATATTTCCAGTAAGAGATGTGTGTTGATGCCTGCCTCTATGGTTGTATATTTGTTTATTGATTTTTTTATATCAACAAATTCTACTAGTTTAATTCTACTGATTGCTGATGTGTGTTTGGTATATTTTGAAGCTATGTTATTAGGTGCATATAAAAATAGAGATATTTTATCTTCCTGGTAGATTGTGCACTTAATCATTTTAAAGTCTTGCTCAGTATCTCTAGTAATGATTCCTGGTTTAATGTTTACTTTATCTGATATTTGTATAGCTACTCAGCTTTCTTTTGTTTAGGGACTCCAAATGTCTTGTTACCCATACGTGGAAGAACGAAGTTGTATTTCTGCCTTACAACATATTAAAAATTAACTAGGAAGGGATCAATGACTTCAATGTGCAAACTAAAGCTCTAAAACTCCTCGAAGAAGACACAGATGTAAATCTTTGTGACCTTGGATTAGGCAATGATTTTAAAATATGACATCAAAGCCAAAGTAACTAAAGAAAAATAGTTAAATTAGACTTTATGAAAATTCAAAACTCTTCTGCTTCAAAAGATACTATCAAGAAAGTGAAAAAGACAACCCACAGAATAGGAGAAGCTATTTGCAAATCAAATATCTGTAAAGGGTCGAATATCCAGAATATATAAAGAACTCTTACAACTCAACAATAAAAAGACAATGAGTCAAGAAAATTTTTAATTTTAACAGTGGTTTTACTGGGCTTCTGGGGATAAGAGGGATAAAGTTGAGAGGGAATATTACTTTTCACTATATATCCTTTTGTATAATTTTTATTTTATCCCGTGTATATTTATTACTTTTTCAAAAATCCAAAAATAATTTGTATTAAAAATATTTTCACTACTCTTATCCCTCCTTTATAAATATGAATTACTTTCTTTGCCTTAGAGAGCTGTTGGTGAGCTTTTTTTCTCTAGTTTGAATGGTTTGTTTAAAATAGTTATTATTTTCCTTTTCTGAAGGAACTTTGGGAAAAACTGAGACAGTTCATAGTCTTGCTGATGTATATAGAGAGAACGAAGAGGTATGAAGGAATTAAAGGTTTGTGTGGGAAAAATCTCAAAATTCCTGAGTAGTGTCATTGAACCGGGGGTGTACGCTGTCATTAAAAACTTTCCCAGTTATTTCTGGTGAGCAAACTTCCATCAGAAGAGAGAGGGAGAACAGAGTTAAATGTTGCCATCCCTTTCTGTTCATCCTGCTCAATCTTTAGCACTGAGAACAGTGTCTGGCACACAGTAGACAGTCAGGAAATATTTGTTGAATGTAGAGCAGTTGAAATGGGAAAAAGCTTTGCAGGAATTCCTCTGATTGCTACTTGAATTGTACCTTTTATAACCAAGCACCCATTACCCTGAAGGTGGACTTTACAGAGGAGAATGGACATAAATGTTAGAAGAAAAATATATTTTAATTTTTAAATTGTTGTGAATTAAAGTATATGATATGAATCAACCCTTGAAGTCATATAATTAAGACACAGTAGAATGAAAATACTTATAGTAAATGATTATCTTTGGTTGGTGAAACTTTGAATGATTTTAATTTTTCCGTTATTTTTTCTATATTTTCAAAAGTGTCCATAATGAGCACGTGTTATTGTATAACAATTAGCTTTTTTTCCCGAAGACCACCAAACTGACACCCAGAGAAGTTTAAGATCTCTTTGGTATATTAAGAAAGGTGTAGGATTTCAATGAGAGAACCTCAAATACCCAAGTGAGGTTATTTTTACAATTTACATATCTACTTAAAACACCATGACTTCTCTTGTGGAATATGTTGGAGTTAGTACAAACTGTAATAATTCATCTTGAGTTATTGAAAACCGAAATTTTTAAATCACATTGGTAAGATCTCTGCATTCTTTTCCAGTTAGAAACAAGCACATTAGGACAAGCCATTCTAACCCAAAACCTAGTCAAGGACAAAGCATGTGACTGGAGCCCCCGCTGCAGGCTGCAGGGGCCTGAGAGCTCTGTGTGTTCCCTGCACAGAAGTACAAGGCTGGGTCTCCTGGGTTGGTGGCTGCGATATGCAAGGAGACATGTTGAACGTTTTATTCAAAAGTATCGAGAATCTTCTGTCTTGTTTTCTATCCGTATTTGAACGAATCTCTGTTAGAAGAGTAGAGTCTTTCTCTGCTTCCTTCTTGCACCAAGAGAAATAATTCAAAGCCCTATCTGTATAACTGTAGTTGATAATAGCCATTTCTCTCTCCCAGACATTCAGGATGCAAGGACTCTGTATCACATCCATTTTTGGCCACTCACCACTGTTGAGACAATGAAGATGGGTTACTGTGTCATTTTCAGAAGTTATGTTGTATTTCTAAAGCATCTACAGGAAATTTGAGGACAACCAGAATGCCCCTCTTCTTTCCCCAGTCTTGGAATGGACCCTTCTAGAAGCCACAGTTTTGGCATCTGTGACAAATTTTGGACAGATAAAAATATAAATAAAAAACAACTCTTTTCACCAACTTCCTCAGAATTATACATGGTGAATTAAAGCATAAGAATAAATGTGTTTTAAGGTAAAACAATGGAGATAGAGGATTGAGAAAAGATAATATAACACAAGTAAGAAGGGTGGTTAGCTCAGCTGAATATGGCTCTGACAGTGTTGTCTGGCCATGTCATCTCTAGGAATAGAAAGAAGTAAGTAGAAGACCTGGAAATAGAGGCTTCTACAATAATGCTACCCTTAAATTAAGTACCGAATTTTTCCTGAAACAGTTTTATTGCTTTATGAACCACTGAAAATCTATCTTCTTGAACTACTGTTAATGTATATACATTATTAATGCTATTGTGGTTATGTTAAAAAGTAATCTCTATGTTTTAGAGTACTCCACCTTGGACTTCTAGCTCCACCCTCACATTTAAGCCATCCCTGCATTCCTGCAGCATAGAGAGGATCTCTCTCTACTTGCTCTTGCTCCCAGCCAACAATAGATGGCTGTTGTTTGTTATTTAGTGCTTGCTACACTCATTGTGTTGGTAGGTGGACTTCTCTGTTGTCTTGGTCCAGTTTCAATCTTAGATGTATCCAAGTGTCTGATCTCAGATTTAGGATTTTCTCAGTATCCGTGCCTCTCCTCACTGTGGAGACCAAACACTGACTGCCATGTTTCTCTGTGGGTCTCATATGAGAGAATTTTCTGCCTCTCTCTCATTGGTAGCAGAATTATAATGGTATTGTTATAG
This sequence comes from Rhinoceros unicornis, assembly GCA_028646465.1. Classification (NCBI taxonomy): domain Eukaryota; kingdom Metazoa; phylum Chordata; class Mammalia; order Perissodactyla; family Rhinocerotidae; genus Rhinoceros; species Rhinoceros unicornis. Next base: position 69,012,614 of record CM053518.1, on the reverse strand, counting down.
CATCTTCAGCTCAGAATGGTTTCCTGTCCCTTACCCAAAGGTAGAGGCTGTTTTCCTTGACTCCTCTCTCTGGTGCAATGGATTTTAACTGTGCCCCAGGCCATGTGTGTGTGTGTGTGTACATATGTGCATGTGAGTATGTGTGACAGAATTTGCTGTCATCTCTTTATCCCCATCCCCAACAGTTTCAGACATTTCCTTCATGTGAGAGAGTGATGTAGGCAAGCTGTCAGGATTTGTCCTTTCCTGCAGTCACAGTCGATCATGTCCTGCATGTGTATGTCTCTGATGGGGCTTCTTCTGTCACCCACTCTGGCCCCAATCATTTTTGTGAACAGACGGTGGAGGTCTGTGAAAATGGCCTTACCAGTAAGTGCAAACTCCTCTTGTGTCTGTGACTCCTAGGGGTTCTATATTGTCATGAAAGCCCTCACTCAGTCTTTCAGTTGAGTTCTCTTTCTTGCTTGTATGGCAGCCAGCTCCCCTTTTACCTCTGCTCTGCTCAAGATGTGCCAGTCCATGTGCCTGCCTCTCCTTGGAGAAGCCTGTTCCTCATTGCAATCCAGCCTACTTGGTTGACCTGTGACCTCAGGTCTCTGATAGGTTAAAGCATAGTTATGATTTTGCTGTTTATCTAGTTCTACATGTTAGGGTGGTAACAACAGTCTTTCATGCTTTATACATCCAAGGAGGAATGAGAACTCTGTCCTTCTATTGCATCTAAAATTGAAATATTGATATCAGGAATGCAGCATCCTCTCTGAACCATAGGAAGCATTGCAAAACATATTATCTTTACAAATCATAGTTCATAACTGAAACACCTCATTCCTATCCAGTCACAAAAAGAGGACACTGTTTTACCTTCTGCTGGTTGTATTTTGACTTCTAATGGTCTGTAAGCCAACTAGAGTCTTTACTGGGTCTTTGCTGATGGAGGAATGGACAAGCTTCTAAGGGTATTTTTACTGACTCTGTGGCTTCAGCTAGGTTGTTAATCATGGGAGTAAATTTGAACATAAATCCCAAGGAACATTACTAGGCTGAGGAATCAGATAATGGTAGTTTATTCTGGTCCAGATGGTTCTCTTTGAGACCTTTAAAAATGGGTTTTGAAGATGGGATTATGGATATTATGGATATCTAGGGAACATCTTTCACATTCTTATTCATCTTGGTCTTGATCCAGAAATTGGGGGGGTGGGGGAAGCATTTTGTAATACATATAAGGGAACTTGGACATAGACATTTCCCTTAAAGCAATGAGAAGCAACTGAGGGATTTTATATAGGGCATCATTTTTTTTTCTTGAACTAACAAATTATAGACTAAACCAATGAGAGTAAGTATCCGACAAGCATGACAAGCCTACTTCGAGTTCAGACAGATAAAATTTCAGAGGAGGAGTGTCCAAATTGTCCAGTAATAGATAACAACCCAGAAAGAGTTGATATTGCATGTATTCCATTTTTGGTTCTCACAAGTTGTGAAATCCTTAGTTGAGGGTACAGGATTAAGAGGAAAGGAGGTTAAGGATTAGGTACTTTGTCAGGCCTGCAGCCACATGAGTCAAAGTCCACTCAGCATCCTTACCAGAAGATTCCTAGGAGGGATTTCCAGGGAATTCCCAAGGCAAAGAAAATGACTTATCAGAGTCAAAAGACTAGTCCTGTGGACTTTACCAAAACAGTTGGGAAGTAGGTGACTAAACAAAGGAATACTGTGGTTTAGAAACTGCAGTCTCATTTCCGGTGCTTCCATGAACTAGTTAGGTGGCTGCATGATCAACTTCAGATGTTAGCAACTGTAGTAGTGCCTCGTCACTACCTCGTTTCTCGGTTGTGATTAACCAAAGTTTATAATGGACATGTGACTATAGGGGGACCCCGATCCACAGACCCAGGTGCAGGGGGCATGAGAACCAAAGGGAAGCTAAGCCAAGCTGGAGATGGCAAGGGTTAGAGTGAAATGTAGCCAAGAGGAAAGAAAATGTGTCTGGTTCAAATGGGTTACTTTTCTACATGGTCCGATAAACTCCAGTCTATAATCTCAGCCGTGGTTGCATTTTTCTGGCCAGTCTTTAGGCATTCCAGTATAAAAACCTCTACTTTGTGTGCTTATTTTTTTGTAGTGTCTTCCATACTATCCTTCCCAAAAGATTGAGTTGAGCAGGTATAAAATCTGGAACAATCAAGTATAATTTAGAATGTCCTTCATATGGTGTATTTTTTATGTCATACTCCATGGGAAGAAATAGAAATATGATGATGTCTGAGGGATATGGCTTTTGCACACAGTCCAATGTGGTCTCTGGGCCAGCTGTGAGGGAGTGCTTCCTAGAAAGAATTCAACATACTCCTTTCTAGATCTTATCTTGTGCACCTTAACCACTAACTGCTAACAAATGTCTGGGTAATGTTTGTGCGTCTTCCCTGAGAATATGGGAATAGGCAATTTTCTCTGGTTGAGTTCTGGGCTTTTTCTAATGCTCTTCTACCATATATATATATTTGTAGTGGGCTCTCTGAGACAACAGAATCATGTTGCAGGGTCTTCTAGCTGTGATAGTGATGTAGTGAGCCTGATAGTTTTAATTGATTTCTGGAAGTTCACAGAAGATTGACCTTGTGTTGAACTGGTTTCTGCACCTGTGTGCTGAGAAATGAGGAACGCCATCTCTCCACTGTTTGTGGCCATTTGTACCAAGGCAATACGTAATATATAACCCGGGTGTCACATGAACGTTCTAGTTCTGCAATCTCGCCTTCCTGCCTAGGTGTTGATGGTTGAGACTGAATAACCTCTGAGACTTGCTGGATCCTGTAGACAGAAGAAATAACAAGATTGATCCTCTGAGCTGACCTGTAAGGGAGTTGCCAAAAACTTTTAGGGCAGGAGTTAAATCTTCAGACAAGCTGGCAATCACTACCTACCACCTCTTGTTGTCTTCCCCCACCTTCAGCTTCTCGTTCTTTTATTTTTTATCCTAAATTGAAACAGAAGAATTACTTAACTGTTGAGTTAAAAGAAGTGTTACAGCTTATCTTGAGATCTAGAACCTAAACACTTTTATCCACCTTATTTTTGACATCAATTTTATTGGATGTAAGTTACATGAAATAATATTTTACATTTCAAGTGTAACATAAAGTGTTCTGACAAATATATCAAATAGATCACTTATCTATTTTTATATATGGATCATGTTTCATTGTGACCCACTGTAGTCAATGCCCTCCTTCCATCCCCAACCCCCAGCAACCACAAACCTGATTTTATCACCATGGATTAAATTTGCCTTTTTCTAGAATTTCATCTATATGAAATGATATAGTAGGTACTCCTATGTGTCTAGCTTCTTTCTTTCCAAATCATGTTTTAAAAATTCACCCATATTGGTGGATGGCTCACTAGTTTATTGTTATTTATTTATTTAATTATTTTCAGTGAGGAATAGTGGCTCTGAGCTAACACCTGTAGCCAATCTTCCACTTTTCACTTGAGGAAGAGTGGCCCTGAGCTAACATCTGTGCCAGTCTTCCTCTATGTTGTATGTAGGATGCTGGCTTGGTGAGTGGTGTGTAGGTCGATGTCTGGGATCAGAACCTGTGAACCCCAGGCTGCCAAAGCAGAGCATGTGAACTTAACCACTACACCACCAGGCCGGCACCCACTCACTAGGTTATTTTTGTTGCTGAGTGTTATTCAATTTTATGAATATACCAATTTCTTCATTCATTTATGGAATTTTTCTTCTTCCATCTCCAATCTGCTCTTGAGTGCATCCAATGGATTTTTCTAATACACTGTTCAGTTCTAAGATTTACATTTGTTTCTTTTTTATGGTTTTCATTTCTCTGTTGAGATTTTATTTCTTTACACTTATTAAGAACATATTTTTCTTCAATTTTTTGAATATATTTTATATGAGTTCTTTGTACATATTTAGTAGAGCTGCTTTAAAATATTTGTCTGCTCAATTCGATACCTTGAGCCATCTCAGAGTCAGTTTCTATTTGCTTTTTTTCTTGACTACGAGTCATATTTTCCTAGTAAATTTAGTTGTGTAGTGAAGATCAATGACTATGGTTCCTTTTGTGTCTTTTATCTTATCTAATAAAGAAGCATTATTTTTCTCTTTGTCATCCTAAATTCTTATTAATAAACAATCAATCCAAACGTGTTGAGCATGTACTACCTTCCAGTGTTCCGCTGGGTTTGATGTGGGGGAACATTTGAGGAAGGATCTTGACCATTGCATAGTTGGGCAAACTGGTATGAGAAGATGTCTTGTTGACAACTCAGAGTACTCTAGGCAAAGCTGAAAACCCGTCAGAATAAAGTAAAGTGAGAAGAGAAGTGGAGGTCAGTCTAAAAGTGGAAGTACTTTCCATGACATGTTCCCAAAACAAATGTTTAAAACCGTGGGAAAAAGTATTGCTAGAGAACTCTCCAGGTAAGTGACAACATTAGGAATGTACCTGTGTACAATCCTGATGCCTCACAAGGAACCAGACTAAAGACATTTTTGTTTGTTTGTGTGTTTTTTTCACTCTTTCTAATGGTAAGCTCAAGACACCTAGCAGAAAAAAGAGAGGTTACTTTTCATTCTCAGACAGGAATACCCACACAAAAGTAGTTCACATATGTAGTTCACTCTGGTTTTGAAAACTGACATTTATGTGATTCGCTTCTTAATCTAAGTTACCTACCATGCGATTATATAATCACTTACCCAGCAATTATACAATTACCTAGAAAATATGTTAAATTAGATATGATCTTAAGAGCATGACGCATATTGCATTATGTGTGGTAGCAATTGAATTTTCTTCAGGTTAATCATTTTTCACGGAGGAACCTTCTGGTAAGTGCCCCATAGGAGCCCTGTGTTAGGAGAGACCCTGTTGCCCAGCTTCAGGTGTGAGTACAGCCTTTGCGGGCCCGAGTATCACTGTGTCTCTACTCCACAGAAGTAGGTGCCTGAGTGACTGCTGGGAGGCCGTGATGAACAGGGAGCTTTGCTGCTTTTTTTCATTTAATGTGGGAGCTATTTTGTCATAATGCTTTTCTTCTCCATCTTTCATTAACATCGTCAAGAAGATAGGACCTTCACCATGCCTCTGCCAATACCATAGTAAGGAATATATAGTTTTTGAGAAACTGCAGTTGATGGTAACGTCCTCCCCCTCTTGGAGGATCAAGGACTGAGGACTCTGCTCCACTTCTTGGCTTCTCACACCTGATCAGAAAGACAATTGAAGGACACAGGAAACTCTCATGAGATGCTCAATTTTATAAAAGGAAGCATGATTTTCTCCACTCCTTCCTTACTCAAAACTTAAACATCACCACATAATTACAGAACAATTCCCACACTTCTCAAGTCTCATTCTCAAAAGGGCCCTTCCCAGGATAGAAAGAGGACCCAGTTCCTGCCCTCAGGGTGCTGTCACCATTATAAGCCTCTCCTAGACTGATCTGTGTACTCACAGGCCAAGTGCCACAACAGAGGGCCTGAAAGCACTTTCAGGAGACTCTCCATCCCTTGGCTCCCCAGCAAATCCAATGGACCAGGCCAGCTCCTGAGTGGGCTTCCTCAGCGGGAGTTACTCTGAGCTCAGTTTGAGGCTTGTTGTAGTTCTTCCCAGAATACTGCAAGTTTGGGGGACAACCAATCAGAGAGACATCACAACACTTTCACCGTTTACACAGAATTATATACATCTATCTAGAATACTTTAAAATAGCTCTCCCCTGTGGCCAGGCTGAGAAATGTGGATTAAAATGTGGATTTTAGCTTTTCTTGTATAAGCTTACATCCAAGATATGTCTTCTTTTTGCTATGAGGAAGGGACTTTCAATATACTGTGTTAGAATGAGAATTACTCTAGGATTAAGAGAAAAATAAAAATCAAGGAACATATATATCTAATTATATTTATAAATATATATATGCATATATGAAATCAGAATAGTATTTCAACTAGTAACATTTTATTATACCATTTCCTTGTTCAAATTCCTTTTAGTGCTCATCAATGCCTTCAAGACTATATACAAGCATCTTATAATCGTTTATAATTATTTTCACAAAGTGGTTTCTGCTTATTGCTTTAGTTTTATGTTTACTGTTGCCTATCTTGAGTTGTGTGCTCCAGCCATTCTGAATCAGTTTAATGACATTCTCCTAAACTAAATCTTGACTTCATACCTTTGCACATTCTTTTTCTATTTTCCTAGAATACTCTTTCCCTGACTCCATTTTTGACTAATTCTTTTATAAGTCTCACAGGTACCCTTCCCTTATTTTCTGTTTCTGATGTAGATTCCTTCATTAGGTGACATAGTTTACTTTTCTCCTGTGATGGCTTTGATCACACTATTTTGTAATACACTCCACAATGTAACATGCTTCCTGAAGGCAGACATAATGTCTATTTCTTCCCAGTTGCATCTCCTGTGTTCAGGTCTAAGACACATAGGCTTCAAATGAATAAATTATTAGAAGAATCTCAAGTAAATAGAAAACAAATTTGGTAACTTCACAAAGATTATGATTATTCTTTTCTAAAATTGAGATTATAGTTACCTTGCAGTGTTGGTTTGAGAATATTCAAGCATACCTTTAGCTCAGTCCTGAAATTCACTATGACCTCTATTGCCTTGTATGTGCTGTTCCTATTTTTAAGATCACTTCTCTCACTCTTCTGTCTTTCAACCTGGTTAACTCTTATTAAACATTCATATATCAGTTTAAGCATCACATACTCTAGGTTGTGTCTGACTCACTACTAAGGCTGGGATAGGGGTGGGGCTCTTTATATGCCTTCATGTCACCCTTTGCTTTCTCAAGCTTAGTCCTTGTCTCACATTACTCTGTAAGATTAGCTACCTATATAACTAACTGGATTATAAATTCAATGAGAGAAGATACTATGTATTTTCTCATAGCTCTTTTTTTCTCCAGCATGTAATATGTATGCAGAACTTAGCGGGTACTCAGTGAAGAATTGTTGACTGACTAAATGAATAAAACCTGAGAGCAACGGTAGCTGGAAATTCTTGTCCTTGCATTGCACATGAAGTCCTGATATAAGATGCTAAGAAGTCAATCACTTGTTCAAGATGACACAGCACACTCATAGCTAGGTCAATTGTAGACGGTGGCTCTTTACAAAAGCTGCTTCTCAAATAAACCAAATAAGAAAAGGATATAGATTGATAACTGTGGAAATGAAAGAATTGTGAATGTTGTAGTATGAAGAACTTGACCAAAAATAATAGGGAGGAGATTGTATGTAGCATTCTCTTTTCTGGTATGACTTATTGTGTAGCCTTTGGAATGTAGAGAAGGTGTCAACATATTCCCACATTATAGCCTCCCTTCAGTCATAGATGTGAAACAGGGTAAGAATAATGGCAATCAGGGTGACAAATGCCCATTGTAACAGAAGTTTATAACTGGGTTGGAATAAAACAAACATATCTGAATATAAGAAAAATTATTTGATTCATTGACCTAGGGTGTTAGAATTAGTTTTGTTAGGAACAGGGGTGTACAATAACTAGACCGATTATTCATCCATATTTCCAGATTTTCTGAAATTGAAATGAAATGCTTGGTATCACTTATATGTGGAATCTTAAAATATAACGTTGAACTCATAGAAATGGAGAGCAGAAAGTGGTTGTGAGGTGCGGGAGGGTAGGAGAAATATAGAGAGGTTGGAAAAATGTATTAAAAATACATAATAAAAAATGGAATTAATAATAATATAATATTATATAATAAATATATAAGATACATGTACAGATAAATAATATGTTATATGATAAAATATGTAATATTATACCATGTAATATTATATTATTATTTTTTCCCAACCAGCCCCTGCTCTTGTGGATTATACATATACATATACACACACATATATATATATATATATATATACACTCTATATATGTGTAATATATTGTGCAATAATATGGTGGAAATCTGAGACTCACTTTGGCCAATTTGGTACTGCAGTTATGATGGAAGCAGAGGTTTAAAAGATGCTTTCCTGTTTCCACTCTTGCTCTTGCTCCTCCATGATTGCCGTGAGAGTATGCCTGACCTAGACTACTGGAGGATGAGACAGATGGAGAAGAGCTGAGTATTTTTAGTTATCCTAGACGAGGCCATTCTAGACCAGCTGACAGCCAGTTGATCTCAGACATAACAGTGGGTTCAGGCAAGCCCAGAAATACGGTTCAGCTGAGCCCAGTCTAAATTGTCAACTCACACATTATGAGGGAAATAATTTATTGTTTTAAGTGTCTGTGTTTTGGAATTTTATACCATTTTTGTAACAATAGCTAACAGAGACAACAGGAGATATGGGTGCTTAATTGAACAGCTTGTGGTGTGGCTTCAAGAAAATAAGAATACATTAAAGTGGAGTAGATAGGCTCTCCAGTGAGCTCTGTGTTGACTCCATGATTAGATGTCTTGTGGTTCCAGAGATCTGGGATCTCTGAGCCCAACCAAAATGGAATAACTACTATTACAATCTCCTGGGCAATATATACAGCTTCCTAACTCGGGGATCACTTTGGACAGACACATGATTTTACTCTTAGGAAAATGTTTCCAGAGCACCTTTAGCTTTTTGGTGAAGACAAATTAGGAGAAAATGTCTCTACAAATATTACACACACACACACACACACACACACACACACACAGGCGGACAGTACACTACGTATACATTATGTACACAAGTAATCTCTTGTTTTCTCAGGAGAGCCAAGGTGTCCATCCTATTTCTCTCTCTCTTTTTTTTTTTTTTGATAGTTGAGATCTTTTTTCTCTTTTCAGCTTGAAATTCTATATTTAAGAGACTGAGAACAATTCTAGGCATGAAGAAGAAAAATTTTTTTATAGAAAGTCAGGTTGACTAATTTCCTTGTATTCATCACATAAGTGAAAAGCATAAAACCAGTGGTCAGTAAATGTTTGGTGTGAATGGAATCCTATAGCTAGTGGGCTGCAAGAAGATAAACTTCATCTAGTTCTAACCTGTTTTTCACAAATGAAGAAATCGAGTGACTAATAGAATTGCCATACAAAGGTCATACAAATTGACAGTGGAAGTAGAATACAAAATGTCAAGATATTTTTTATGAGTTAATACACTCACTTCATTACCACTCATTTGTAGGGAAGGGGAATCTCATGTAGGTAACTTTGGCCATCTAGATCACTCAAGTTTGAAGCTGGAAACTGCTTGCATTTTTGATTAACTGACAACCTACTGGAGACCTCTGATTTAATAAATGTTTGGGCTATTTCCCATATCTTGTACTTTCTTGTGATCCTAGAATCACCTTGGCCTGGTTTTTCACCCTCAACTCTGAGCTGCATCCTCAATGCTCAATGCCATATATCCATCTCAATTGAGAATCAGGATAGCTACCAATAATAAGATATTTGCAGCTGACAAGCCTCATGACAAGCGTGTGTTTCTTATAATTCAGAGGGCAGCGCCTTGTACTGATGAACAGTGTGTCAAATAGTTCAATGTCTTCCTGGGAAAGAGTGTGCATAGTAAGTGATTTACTGAAGCAATGCCTAGACATAATATATAAGTGAAGAAACAAATAAATGGATGTGACATATACACATCCTCAAATGAATTTACTATAAAGGCACAGTTATCCAGAACAATAATCATGGATTATTTTTCTCATTTTACACAAGATGAAGCACATGATTGCCGATACTCAAAGGCACACACACATTCACTGCGAGAACTTGCATCAGGACCTAGGGTTACCCCTCCCCAGTGTATCTTTTCTTCTAGGATACAGCAGAAAGAGGGTATTTTCACTCCATGAGCTGGTGGGAACAAAGCATCACCAGAGATGGGTGCTTTGGTTAAACCAGCAACCTCTCTCTGAAAGTAAAATAGGAGAATGGTTAGCCTCTTATACACCCTAAGATCAGGGAATTTCTTAACTCATTTAGGACTTGTCACATATCAGTCTTCCTTAAAGCTCAGCTTGCTCACGCACTGTAGAGCAAACCTTCTCTTCCTGCCAACTGTAAATGGAAGCAAGTCTGCATGCCTTTCAGTCTGAGACCCAAATTAGGGGTTGGCTTGGACACAGCTGCAGGTTTGGGTACAGGCCGCAGGTGCCTGGAGAGCACTGTGCACTCGCTGCACAGAGGTACAAGGCAGAGTCTCCAGGCTGGGAGGCTGCAATGTGCAGAGAGAGGTGTTTGGCATTTTTGTTGAGGAAGACTGTGAATCTTCCATCTTCCTTTTTATCCACAACTGAGCGTATTGATATCAGGGGTTCAGGACCTTTAGCAGAGTATTTTCTGTACCATAGGAAGTAATCAAATATATTATTATTGTAGTCACAGTTCAGAATAGAAATTCCTCCTTGTTGCACACTTAGGGATGGAGAATTTTGTTTAACTTGTTGCTGCTCACCATTTTTCTGTTGACCGTTCACCCCTGTTTGGGAAGACAGTAACAGATTTTAAATTTTATTCTTAAAGTCCCCACAGAAAACGAACACAAGCCAGAAAACATAACAAAACAAAACTCCCCATTATCTCATGTCCTAGCCTTGTAGCATTCCTTGGAGTTTTTCTACCATATTCAGACCTCCCACCCACAACTCACAGTATGGCTGAAGCCACAGAATCAACAATGATGCCCCCAGGAGCTTGTCCATTTCTCCTGTGAAGACTCAGGTTGTCTCCTCTCCTGCCCAGGCAACTGTAAATCTGACTTCAACTTCCTACCCTTCATTCATTTCCTTTCACAGAGCCTTCTATTTTACATATGCACAGTTATGGTTTTAGCTAAAGGATTTATCTTTATGAAAGCAAGCACTGCCCCCTTTAGTTCACATGTAGAAAATTTCTGAAAATATGTTTCCATATTTCTAAAGATCAGTTTGCAATCCATTCCCTATAAAAAAGTTAAAATAGGGGGCCGGCCCGGTGGCGCAAGCGGTTAAGTGCGCGCACTCCGCTGCGGCGGCCCGGGGTTCGCAGGTTCGATCCCGGGCGCGCACCGACACATCGCTTGTTAAGCCATGCTGTGGCGGCGTCCCATATAAAGTAGAGGAAGATGGCCACGGTTGTTAGCTCAGGGCCCATCTTCCTCAAGAAAAAAGGGGAGGATTGGCATCAGACGTTAGCTCAGGGCTAGTCCTCCTCACCAAAAAAAAAAAAAAAAAAAGTTAAAATAAGAGATTGTGAAAGAACGCAAGGGTTTCAGAGATCATATAATTCAAATATATATGTATGTGTATGCAATAGAAAATCGTAACTGAGGATATAGAGAATTATATAAGCTCAAGTGATTGGCACTTTGTCAACTGGCATTCATAGGAAGATACTCTATTTAAAAATATTGATAAGAATTGGTGTTTACTGAGGACACATAAGGATATGATGTCTTACTTAACACAATGGTTACAAATTTAGAACACAGGGAGTTTGGTAGTTTTGCCTTTAATGTAATTGCATTCTGACATGGTCTTCAGGGGGGTCCATATTTACTTTGGCTAAAATAAATGCCACAAGATAATTAAATGAGATATAAATTCTGGACATCTCTCTTAAAAACACAAGTCAACACAACAAAATTTATCCTCTGTGTTAAATCACTGTCTTAAGTGCATTATCTCTGTGGAACTTTGATGAAATTGTTTATTTAGTGTGTTCTGTATTCTAAAATGAGAAACAATGACACAATCCTGTCAAGTCAATAGACAACATGAGGCTATAATCTTGAAAGTTACCAGAAGATGTCAGAGAGGCAATATATTTGTTTGCCTTCACTCTTGCTCCATATCTAGTATGTTTCTCCACAGTTTAATTCAATGGAAGAGGCAAGAAGATTCTAGTCTGCTTTCAATGCTGAATCAGCAGGGCAACTAATGATTGCAGCTAAGGATAAATCGCCAAATAATTTTTGGAATTAATTTGAACAAAGACACAGAACAGAACACGGAATGAAATAATTTCTGATGTATATTTTGTATGGAAAGAAATGTTTTGAAATTTTGTTTGAATAATGCTGAAACATATTCTAGGGAATCACAATGTTATTAAGCCTGAATTAAGCCTGAATAATTCAGGACAATATGATCAGTTGTCCATGTTTCATATTATATAATTTAAACCCATAAAATTCAGACTTTCTGGTGAAGAAATTTTCACTGATTCATTCAAGTATTTATATACTCAGTCAACATTCATTTAGTTTCTATGAAGTACCTGGTATTTTGCTTGGTTTAGGGTTTCCAACATGATTATGGAACAGTATTCAGTCTTAAATATCTGGCTGTATAAATAGAAAGACAAATGTATAACTATATGCTTGCAACCTGGGATGATTTATAAGGGTTTTTAATGAGGAAAATATAACGGTGATCAATTAGTGCTGCTGAGGAGGGTAACAATGTGGACTCGAGGCAGACCTCACAAAAGCAGAGCTCTTTAGCTTGATTTCAAGAGACTAGGGAATATTGACAGATTGGCTAAGTAGGAAAAGGTATGAGCAACTTCAAAAGTATGCAGCCAAATTATAGCCAAGAGTGCTCAGGCAATTTTCTCAGTTCATTGTAGTTGGATTAAGTGTAGGATATTTATGAGTTGGTACTAGGAAGGGCAGTTGCAAACCATGAGGAAGCATGTATGACAGACTAAAAAGGCTGATTTTCCAGATCCAAGATGACTACTAGACTATGAGGCGCACACACTCTATCTCTCTTACACACACACATCCACACATATACACACATATATATGGTACTTAGGTAAACAAAAACATACAATACACAATGCGCAAATTTGGGCACAAACAACAAGCTCCATGTAGCATCACTGGAGTTGGATAATACTCCGTCTGTATACAGGAAGTTGGTTTGATCGGGAGAGGGGATTGGACAAGGTTTTTGTTTGTTTGTTTATCTAATTTTTAGCAAGCTGTGTGGGTGAGTGTGGCCTATTGACAGCTGACAGTTTGTACCTGTGGTGAATTACCTTTGTAATACTTTGAGAAAAAGAAACATAGTGGTTGTTTTCTATGGACAGATATAGAGGTTAAATGACAATATTCCTGCAGCGTCAGCTCCCCCAGCAGTTCTTGTCATTGGACCACTCAGAGTGCAGCACAGTAGCACAGGACACGGTGCAGTGGTATGTGGCTGAGGCTTCTTCCTTAGCTGGCTGTTTCTTCAGATGGAAGGATATCTCATCCTGGTCCAGATCAGATATGAAACCCCTGATGCTCTCTTCTGAGGTGTGTCTCGGGAGAAGCTGGAGGCCTTGCATGGAATATCTAGTGACATAGTAAGAGAGAACAGGGACTCATGTTATGAGTCACTGAGAAGTTACACCTCATCTGCCCTGGAGCCTGTCCCAGGCAGAGACCTGGTTATTTGACCTAAGTAACTGCTGAAGAGATTTAGCTCCTCCTGTGATATCAATGCTAGAACAGGGAAAGATCCTCATGCTGAAGTATATATGTCATTAAAGTGATTCTGTACATCATCAGCTGTACATCCCATTCTGACATTTGCCTCCTTCACTGAGGTTTTCTACAGAATTATTTCAGGGGTGATATCATGAATCAGTCTGTGATAATATGGGGCCACACATTGATTGCTATCAGATTCCCACACTAAGATTTTCCAGGAAAGAACCTGCTGCTATTGAAGGTGACAGTGAGAGAGAGAAAAGTCTTGAGCAGCTGTTATAGACTGAGATTTTAACGAACTGAAGCTCACACAACGCAGGAGATATGGACAAGTAAACTTCCAGTGTCCCACTTCACTTATATACAGTCTCACCCATTAAATAATGGAGAAAATCTAACTATCTTCATCTCCTCTCTCACCAATTGGCTTCCACGCAGTCTTGTGAGGAAAAAGAAAACTGCATGTAGCTAGTGCTGTAGTAGAAGAAAAGATGTTATGACCCTAGTTAATAATCAGAGGCATGTCAGGACAGAGAGAAACTATTTTCCATTTTGTCAGCACAAGGGGAAATAGCTGTAAAGAACATGCTGTTTATAACCTTAGAGAGATGTGGACTAGATATAGGACAATAAAGCAATCAAAGTTAGAGAGAAAGTTGTGCCAGGTTCTCAGCACCAAGTCTGTTGCCCAGCACTCAACAGGATAAGGGAGAATATCTGTCTGTGTGACTGGATATCTGAACAGATGATATATATCCTGTTATTTCAAAGTTTTTCTCCCTACATTCTCCCTTCCCTTTTACCTTCCTCCGCCCTGCCCATCCTTTACTCCCAATACATGTGCAAGAAAATACACCAGTGGTACCATAAACTGAAACTGCTTGGCTTAAATTTAAATCCAGGAATATTCGGAACACAGATTACTCTCCATAATGTACTAGATGTGTAATCATAGACAAAATCATTTGTGTTTTCAGGGCCTCTGTTTTTTTACCTATACGAATTTATTGTGTTTATACTGTGCTAGAATATGAGTTAAGCCCTTGAAAGATATTTTCTTTTCTGATCATTAGAACAACTTCTGAAGGGTTAATTCTTGCTATTATTATCCCTGTCTAAAGGGAGAATAAACTGGGGTTAAAAATGTTTATTAACTTTTTTACTGTAATTCAATTGATGGCAGAGCTGAGGGTAGGACACATGTCTATCCAGTGTATAACCTACCCTCTTAGATGACTTATTATATTGCTTTAATTAACAAGGATTATTTCTACTATCCGTGTTTTGATTTTAATTGAATTACATATATATACCAATAGTCTTGTATAATACATGCTTCACAGTAAATACACAACTAGGGAAGCATCAAGAAAAAAAGTTGAAGAGGGTAGGCAGGGCAGGAAAGTAGGAAATGATTTGAGCTGCTCATAGTACATATTCTCCGTGAGGGAGCTCGTAGAATTGACTTTTCTTTTTTCTTTTTAGTTTATATACGAAAATCAACATTTCAAAAGCTAATGGACTTTATTTTTTAAAGCAGTGTTAGGTTTATACCCACCCACAGAAAAAAAATTGATTTTCACAGTCTTACAAATCAAATAGAATACAGAAAAGCTGATGTTCTATCACGCTCATATGCTTCTGACTGTTAAATGAGATGCCAGCATGTTGTTATATTGTTATACTGGGAAGCATTCAGCAAAAAGTAAAGAGAAAAGTGGGCACATTGCAATGGAGAAGGGGTATGTAGTCCTTACATCCACTCCCTTCTGTACCTATGGGGTCCTTGGATGCTGGTCCCAGCTAACCTGTGACCCAGCCTGAGTCATGGTTTCCCCTCTGAGCCTTATTTGTTTCTAGACTTGACCCGCTGGCTGACTTGGATATTCTTGTGCCTGTCCCTTCAAAGGCTAAGGGAAAGTATAGTGACATAGCCCCATGTGACAGTTAGTGATGTCCCACCTTGGGTGAAAATATGCAGACATATTGTAGGGTACCTCATGATGTTCTGTTGTCATTCATCATGTGTATAACAGCATTCATTTTGTGGCAGGTCATCTTCGTAACTGGTAATTTTTAAAATGATAAAAGAATAAAGTTTTTCTGTACCGTCTCTGAGATCATTACTGTAACAGGAAGTCTCATTACTTCCTCCAGAACTGTGGCATCTGATGTGTGTAGAAGTGATCTCAATTTAATCGTTGAGCACAGAAAAGCAACATAAGTTGTAAAAGGCACAACATTTTCTAGCTGGGTACCTAGTGCAGTAGCAGCAGAAAATACTCTACTTTGCCTGAACTCAATACAGACTAGGGTTTCCTGGATTGCTGAGATTTTTCTTTTCTATGTAGGACATTGTCACCTGAGACACACCCAAGAAAGAGATCAGATTATTGACTAGAAACTTTTTTCTTTTTCTAATGCAAACATTTACTGTTATCAATTTCCTTCTAAGCATTGCTGTCTGTTCTTTCAGTTGTTGTTTAGTGAAGTGTTCCATAAATATCAATAAGTTCATATTGGTTGATAGTGTTGTGCAAGTCTGCTATTTTTTTGCTGATTTCTGACTACTTATTTTATTACTTATTGAACACAAAGGGTTAGGGTCTCTAAATGCAATGGCAGATTTGTCTATTTTTCTTTTAAGTTTTAACAGTTTTACCTTCAAGTGTTTTGAAGCTTTGTTGTTAAGTGCATACACATTAACATTGTTATGTCTTCTTAATAAATTAACCCGTTTATAGTTATGTAATATCCCGCTTTATTTCTGTAATATTTATTTTTCTGAAGTCTAATTTGTCAGACATTAACATAGCCTTTCCAGGTCAATGTTTGCATGGATATCTTTTTCCATACTTGTACTTTTAATCTATCTATGTTATTATATTTAAAGTGCGTGTCAGAGTAATTCATTTGAGAGATGAGGGTGACTTGACCAAAGAGGTAGCAGTGGAGATAGTGGTAGTGGTTAGATTGTGGGTTAATTTTTAAGATAGGACCAACTGGAATTCTTGACGAACTAGATGTGTTGACCTTAAAGAAATAGACAGCTAGTTATTTCTCCAGAAAAAAAATGGGTTTATTCGGGATCAGCAAAGAATTGCAATTCTGGGTCTGCAAACATAGCAGCCACATGCAAGTCCCTCAGCAGCAAGAGAAGAGAAACTCTTTTATAGAGGGGAAGAGGAAGTTAGGAGGGCCACTGTAGTGGCTTTTCATTGGCTGAGTTGTGACAGTGTCTCATTGGCTGAACTTCGTGCTGGTTGAGAAGAGGAAGTCTTTCTTCTTCCTGTTGGGCTTTGGTATTGATGTAGGGCATGTAAGTTCCCACTTTTGGCCTCTACACTCCAATATAATGAGGTTTCTGTTTATTAATTTGACAGATGTAAGCAGTGAGAAAAAAACAAGAGTCAAAGATAACTCTGAGGTTATGACTAGAGATGCTGTAGGAATGGAGGTGATGTCAATTGAAAAGCAAAAGGTAGTGGGAGGAGCATGTAGGAGGTGAGTTCAGAAGGTGAAACATGAGAAGTCAGTATTGGACACTTTTAATTAGAATCCTGAGCCTCTAGAATGCATTATCTCCAAGTAGAAGGAGAATATCTACACAAGTTTCTCTGTGCTAGGTCTTGTTTAAGATGACCGAGTAGTAAATGAAGGAACATGTTGAAGTTCCTGTTTATCCTCAGGAGCCAAGCACTCCCCAGGGCTCTGCTCCCCACCCTTCTCACTTTCATCCAATGAGAGACTTTGCTAAAAACAGGTCAGGCTGTGACCTTGAGTCTCTGAAAACCCCAGTGTCTCAGGAGATTTGTGTTGAGTTCTCCTGCAGTGTCAGTCAATGTGTCTCTCAGAGCACAGAAGTACTCAGCCAAGTCACTCAAACAGGGTGATGGTTTCTTCAGGTGGAAGGAGGTTTCACTCTTCCTAAATTCAGCCTGGAAACCTTTGATGCCTTTAACCAAGGTGGCCCCTGATGTGTACTTGAGGAGAAGTTGGAGGCCTTAGCTGGGGTACTGGAGGAACCAGAAGAGAGAAGGAGCTCCACTATAGAAATAGTTGCACTTCAGCTCCAGAGAGGCTCCTTCAGAGACAGTGACGTGGTCATCAGGCTGGGTCACAGAATGGGCTCTGGTTCCTCCTGAAACATCAATGCTGAGTCAGTGAGAGCAGGATAGACAGACCTACCTGTAATGAGACACTGTCTCTGCTCAGATTCCAGTCAGAACAATGTTCCTTCTATGGACGCAGGAACATGGAACACATGTTACTTACTCACTGTGAAGAGCATTCCAAGCAGCAGAATGGTCACTGAGAACATGAATGTGCAGTGAGGTAGCAGAAAGCTATATTCTGGAAGATCTTCCTTGAGGATCAGGAAGGAATGTGCCAGAGTATGCTGAGTCCTTGCAACTGAGAAAATCTGGGATTCAAGAGATCCCTGTTTAGGCAAGTTCTACAGACTATTAGTAAGAGATGCTTCCTTGACAGCAACTGCTCCTGGTGTTGAGCCTACTCCAAATGTGCCCCTCAGTGAGTTGTGACTAAAGAAGCTCACAGGAGTGAGGTAGAACTTTAATAGAGGAGACATTTCCAGTTTATGCAACATCCCCTTCTGGAGGTCAAATATGGAAACAAATGAAGTCTTAGGTTTTTGTGCCCCATCTCCTTTCTGCTCCTGTCTAGGCTTGAATTTCTTAGCATTATCATCTGATAGGAGTGTTTTCAGGACTTTACTTATTAACAGGCTCTTTTATGAATTAACTATCATTATTTAATCCTATGAAGTAAATCATATTATCATCCTCTTTTTATAAACAAGGAAACTGAAGCACAGACAGAAGGATGTAATTTGCCCAAAGTCACAGTAAGTGACAATTGGAATCTGTCCCATTAGTACGTCTCAAGAATCCACATTATTAACCACTGATAATTTAGCACTATAGCTCTTTATAGTGCATATTATCTTCACTTAATAGAATGGAAATCAACTTTTTAATAAGTTAAAGAATTTGTCCAAGAACACATAATGTGTAGAACTAATTCTATTAGTCTCCAAGCTCAGCTCCTCACCCACTATGTTATTTATGATATAGTACCACCCTTTAAGAGCAGATGTAATTTCACCAAGACAAACACTCAGAGCAAAATTCAGAAGAGAATAGAAACTAAAGACAATCCCCAAGGAACCCAAACACTGAATGGATGGGCAGTGGGTAAAGTATCAAAGAAACCCCAGAGGGTAGTCCATAGAGGTAAGTGGCAAATCAGAAATGACTGGTGTCCTGAAAGGGAAGGAAAAGGAATTTTAAGAATGAAGGGTTGTCCAACAGAGCAAACACTGAAGAAATGTCTGTCTAGTCAGATGATGACTAGAAAGTGTCCACAAAGATCATGATTTGAGTCTTTTTAGCAGAAGCTAAACTGCAGTGGAATGTGGCAAGGAAATGAGACAAGGAAGAAAGAAATCTGAATATAGAAATCTTTTTCCAGAGGGTGAACCCTGAAGGGGGGGAAGAGACATGGTGTTAACTAGACAAGGATGTTGAAGTGGTAATAGTAGGCTTTATAAAGATTGGGATATATTTACATGCTTTTGGAAGGATCTATAAGTAATGGGTCAAAGTTCTGAGGAGATAGATAGGACTTGAATAGGGACCAGAGTCAGAAGAACCAAATTTTGGTACAGGGAGGAACAGTTATTTCCAATTTTATTGGAATGAAGGAGGAAAAGATTGGTGTATATTTCAGTAATTTTTCAGGGTATTAAGACAGAGAGTTGAAATGCCTATTAATTTCTAATAGAATCTTTTTTGTTCTTATGAATAGAAATTAAGTGCCTCCCAAAAGAGTGAATGGAGGAGGTTCTGGGTTAGGGGTTCTGAGGGGTGTGAGAACTTTTGAAATAGCCACTGCAGGAAATGACAATGGCATACACTTATAGAGGAAAAGAATACTTTCCTGGCAATGCTGTGGGCCTAGTTACTGTTGAAGATGACAGGAGGTTTCAAAGACACCAGTCTGCACCCCTGTGTAATTATCTTAAACTCTGCCTAACAGAGAAAGTATACATTATAAGAAGGTGGATATTTATCTATGATTGGGAATTAATAAAATCACTGATAGGACACAGAATCGGGGCCAGAACAATGAGACCAATGACTAATGATTGGTTGAAGTAGGACCATGGAGTTAGGTGTTTAGATAAGAAAATAAAAGATAGGAAGCCTCTGAGAAGTAAGGTGACAATAGAGATCAGGGGACTAAATGATCATATATCATCAAAGAACAAGTGCTGTAGAAGGAACTGAGTGTAAGAATCTAAGGATGCAAGGTTTTAGACAGGACGTAAGATTTCAGAGGTGGAGCAGCATGTAACTTGGAGAATTATCATCAAATCTTTCTAGAGTGTGGCCATGGGAGTTAATGGCTGAAGGGGATTCTAGTTAACAGTCTTTAAAGCTGATGAGTTCAGGCTTCTCTCTGAATTGTCCATGTGGACATTTAAGTCATGTTGTATTTTAGGTTACAGTGGAATCTTCTGAGCTGTGTTCAAGTCTTCAATATACAGTCATGAATTGCTTAATGATGAGGATACATTCTGAGTAGTGCGTCGTCAGGCGATTTCATAGTTGTGCGAACATCATAGAGTGTACTTACGCAAACCTGGATGGTGTAGTCTGCTACACATCTAGTCTATATGGTACTAATCTTATGGGATCATCATCATATGTTGTCACTCACTGACTGAAATGTTATGGAGCACATGACTGTATAAGGAAGAGTATTTGGTGTTTACAAAGATGTTAGTGAAAAAAGGGTAGAGAAAAGTAGGGGTGAAAGTCCCGAGCCTCAAAGGTGCACAGACCATAGCCTGGATTTTTTTGAGGTTGGTGAGGAGAATGCTGTCTATCTCTAAACGTGAGGTGTTGTAGATGTGGGAGAATAAGGAGCAACAACAAGAGAAAGAAACCATATTCTAAACAGACTCAGGTTTCAGTGAAGGCATGTGGAAGGAATTCTCACAGGGGCTATTGAATGTTTGTTTACAATAGAATGGGCATCTAGAGGCCAAAGTGGAAAGATTTCCATGGGAAGATAAGAGACAGGTCAGTTTAGAAAATAGAACAGTCAAAGTCCGTGGTGAATCATTCCTCTCTGGAAGGAGTCAGTCACAGGTAGGACTCAGTGTGCTTCCAAGGGGTCCCAGCACAGAGGAACACGGCCACAGTAAGATTAGTTGGTGCTCAAGTCTCTCAGAAGTTGCCATAAATAAGTAAATTCTGGCTCTCCACATGGGTTCGGCTCTCATCCACTACATTACATTACATTACACTACGCTACACTACACTACATCAAGGTACAAAATCTGCATGTGCTTCTATTTATAGACAGAAACACTAGAGAAAAGTATCTCTACCTCACATTCAAAGCCTACGAGGCGGAGGGCATACCTGGGGCACAATCCCTGGAGAACAATCCCTGGAGCACAATCCCCGGAGCGCAATCCCTGGGGCCCCGCAATCACTGCACTCATTGCTTATAAATAATTGCCTGGGTCTCTGCAACGGAGGCTGTAATGTGCTGGAAGACTTTGGAATGTTTATTTAGGTTGGTTGTGAATCTTCTTTCTTGCCTTCCTGTCTACTGATAATTTAAGTATCTGACCCTTCTATTTTCGTTCTGAACATCATCCCTGTCTTATCTTCTCTTGCTTCCTTATCTAATACAGAGTCTTAATGACAATCATCCCAAAGCTCTTTTATAAATGCCATCAATCAGCACATTCCTCTCTCTCCCATTTCACCAGCCTGCCAAATTGAAAGACCAGATGAACTCTCTTACCCACTATTACCACAAACTGGAACCATGCACTAAATTCTGGGGTAATGTTAATTATGACAAAGATGTTGGGTAACAAATCTTATTGGCCACATAGCATGCCACAGAGCTATGGGAGCCCTTTAATGTTAGGGCTATGGCAAGTACTGCTTGTCACCTACAAATAGGAGATTCAGGGGCAGGTCCCGTGGCTTAGCGGTTAAATGCGCGCTCTGCTGCTGGCGGCCGGGGTTCGGATCCCGGGTGTGCACCTACGCACCACTTCTCCGCCCATGCTGAGGTTGCGTCCCACATACAGCAACTAGAAGGGTGTGCAACTACGACATACGACTATCTACTGGGGCTTTGGGGGAAAAAAAAAAAAAAGAGGAGGATTGGCAATAGATATTAGCTCAGAGCCTGTCTTCCTCAGCAAAAAGAGGAGGATTAGCATGGATGTTAGCTCAGGGCTGATCTTCCTCACACACACACAAAAAAAATAGTAGATTCACTTCTTCATCCTTACTAACAGAATCCGGATATTACTTTAGTTAGCAATGTTCCTAGATAAAAATACATACCTTCCCAGACTTTTGCAGCTTGGACCACCATGTACTCTGTTCTGATCAATACAATGTAAGTATCCTGAGAGATTTATCATCCTTTCCTATTCAATAGACTTTTCTACTTTTCCTAGTAATCCAAAATGTCAATAGCTAGGCTCCTTGGACCACATATCAATGGTCAAAAGTCCTACAATTCTATCCTAGATAGAGGAAAAAGACCATTATCACGCATCTCATCCATGGTCTTTTAATAGAGGGCCAGAGCTTACTCAGAGCTTACAAGTGATGCTTGTTTAACAAATGTGTTCTTACTCAAATATTTCAGGCACAAAATGTTAAAGCTAGAATTAAAACACCTGAAATTTTAGTTTTAGCTCACATATCACCTTATAACTAATATGAAGTGATTGTATCATTTTAAAATTTTATTGGAATATTATATACATATAAGAAAGTATAGATATAAGTTTATAGCTTGATAAATTTTCACAAAATTGACACACCCTTATAACCACTATGCAGATCAAGAAACAGAACCTTACCGACATTTCAGAGCTCCTGTTATGACCTTGGTGATACTGTCCCATGGGTAACACCACCCTGACTCCTAACAGTACAGATTAGTTATGTCTGCTTCTGTGCCTTACAGAAATAGCAAGTTTATTGGCCATTCTTTTGAGAAATGCCTGCATAAGACTTTTGCCTTTTCTATCAGTTTGCTTGCTTTCTTATGAATTTGAAGATCTTTTTTTTAATCAAAATGAGCCCTTTGACAGTAACATTTGTTGTAAATATCTTCTATTCACTGGCTATCATTTTAACTCTTAAAATAACTTTTTAACAGCAATTTTACTGTAGTCCAATTTTGATAGTTAAATATTTTTGTATCCTGTTTAAGAAATATTTATCTAACACAAAGTAATGAAAAATTCTGTGATTTTCTTCTACAATCTTTATATTTTTTTCTTACATTCAGCTCTGCACTCTATCTTAACAGCTATTTACATATGATGTAAAGGCCAAGATACATTTTTTTCTATATGATAAATTATTGAATGCCATTTAATAAAAAGACCATCCTTTGCCCGTGGCAAATAGTGCACAGGTTTTTTTCAATTTTTATTGTTAATACTATTTCAGTATAAATTTTATCACATGAATTTATTTTATCACCTATCTCCATCTGCTCATCTTGCTCTTCTCTTTCATTTCAGTTTTTTCTCTATTTTTAGATTTTTGCTTTATGTTTTATAGTTACCGCTTATTTACTACACTGATGATGCAGTTTTCTAAACTTTGTTCTAATTACTAAAATAAACTTTCAGAAGTTTTCTCCTCCTCTTTGTGCTCAGGATATTTTCTTTTCCATGTGCCGTATGTGTGTACACTTGTTATTTTGTTTCTTACAAAATTCTTATCTCTCATCTACTTCTGGTGGCAAGTTAATTTGAAAATCATTTCATGTGTTAGCCATTTCATGCATTTCTGATGGAACGAATCTGATATTCTCCTAACTTTAGAATCAGTCTCTCAGACGTGCTTAACAGGTGGAGTTTGTGGGAAATTAGAATCCTCAGTGTGCACTGCTAACAGTCTCTTCCTGATTCAATCTATATTATTTGCAGGAAGTAAAAGTCATAAGATACAATGTGCCAACAGAGCTCAGAGTTCTTAACTCTTGTTATTTTCTTGTGAGATTATCTACCATCTCTAATGGTCAAACTAGTGGTAGAGCCAATGCTGATTCTCTTAAAAATTACTCATTAATTTTGTGTTTTATGAAGATAAATTTAACAACATATTTCAAAGCAGAAAACATTCAGTGAAAGAACAGCCATATGAGTTTTTTGATTGGTAGAGGTTTATTTCTGAACAGGGTTGCAAAAGATGAGAATATAAGAAAAGTCTTTTATAAATATAATCACTACTTTAGCATTAGCAAACACTGTGTTTCCGGGGGGTGTAGCATTGTTGAATCATCATGTGTACCTTTTATACCTTCCTTGGCTTATAGTTACGGCAATGGGTTGATTGTGAATTTCAACTGATGTCTAAATGTCTCTCTTTTTTTTTCTGTTTCCTTTTCTATAACATTAGGAGAATCCCCTGCCCCTTTCCAGGAGATTCCAGCTCAATGCCATTCTAAACTTTCAAAATAATCTGGTGTCAATCACCTTATGACAAATACAATGTATTAATAATTTTCATAGAGGAAGGAGAAATTTATACCACTTTGTTTGACCTATGAAGACTGTCACAAATAAAGAGAATTTTGAATTGGAATGAATTGAAGTTTCACAGGAAAAGCCTAACAAAGTAATTGAGGGACTTATTTTACTAATAACGGTTAGAAAAAGGAACAAAAGAAGGAAGGAAAGAGAGAAGAAGGGAGGAAAGAAGAAAAGAAAATAGGAAGAAAAGAATTAATGAGTACATGAATAAATAGGGATTTTGGAATATATCTCTATCTTCATTACTATATGCACGTGATATTCTTAAGCTCCTTTTTATATTTTTATAGAAGATTTAACTCGGGCCAGCCCCCTGGCTTAGCGGTTAAGGGTGCATGCTCCGCTGCTGGCGGCCCGGGCTCGGATCCCAGGCGCGCACCGACGCACCGCTTCTCTGGCCATGCTGAGGCCACGTCCCACATACAGCAACTAGAAGGATGTGCAACTATGACATACAACTATCTACTGGGGCTTTGGAGGAAAAATAAATTAATTAATTAAAAAAAAAAAGATTTAACTCATGTTCCCCAGCATTTTATTGTATTTCTAGCATTTGTCAGGAAAATTTTCAGTCATGAATATTTATTCAATAAATATTTATTGAGCACCTACTATTTGTCAGGTACGGTGCTAGTTACTTAGGATACGTCAGGAAACAAAATGGACAAAAAAATATGTGTCAGACCTTGGTTTTCAAATCTAGGGACACAGAAGATGGCAACAGAGGAAGGAAAGGAAAGTGAGAGCAAAGGCTGTGAAGAAGAGGAAATGAGTGAACAAAGTAAGTGGAAGGATCTTGAAAGAGATATGCTAATATTTGGCAACTGCCACTAGCTCCTCCCACTGCACTTTCTAAGACTTAAGTACAAATATCTGTTCCCTGGTCTCTCACTCATGGAATCCAAGCAATTTCCAAAAGATGATAACCATAGCGATTTACATTTATGTACACATCCTAAGTACCAGGATAGATTTCTCAGTCTTTGTGAATATCCAAGAATATCTTGAATGCCACTCACCTCAAGGATTGGAACTCCTCTCTCCTGTTTTCTCTGCCTTGTGTACTAATTTCTTCTCTGTCCTTTCCACTTGGGAAAATGCATGGCTAATGTAGAACTAAGGATGCTTCAGAATGTCTCTACAATTAACACGTATTTCTGCTGCCATTTGAATATTTAGGGAGCTAGCACTATCTCCTTATAGGATTAGGGACCATTGCTTTTCTCAACTCGTAACTCATGATTCCTACTCTAACATTTTGACATTTTGCTCTAAAATGTGCATCACCTTCTGGGATGGGTATTAGGATCCATTCCACTGACTTTCCATTTCACTCATTATTTGGGAGTTTCCGTCTTACGTTGCTTTCAATAAGGCAAGATTGAACAACATACGCCTAGGTTTTGGAGCTTGACAACCTTACATTTAAAAATAAATTAAAAAGTTGGTGCTAACACTTATTAAGACTGTGAATAGTGGCAAGTTTTTAAACCTCTTTGAGGCTTAGTTTTCTAATATGTAACATAAGTCTCAGAATAATTCTTCGCCAAATGGTAATGAAGATTAAAAGATATAATATAATCAAGGCTTTCCTAAAAAGATATTGACCTTTGAAGCCAAAAAGAAATAAATACTTGATAGACTTGACAGTGTAAAAATTAAAAACAACCACATTAAAAAATGAACAAAATAAAAGAATGTATGTTAGAGTAAAATATTCAAACAAATATAATAACAAAGAAGTATCTAAGATATAGAAATAATTCCTACAAATAAAAGTAAAAAAATCCTAATAGAAAAATGGTCAAAAAGTAGGAATAATATGATGAAGATTGAATGACAGGTGCCAATATATGGAGAAAAAGTTGCTCTAAACACTAAGAATCAGGAAGATGCATATAGATAAAGTATATTCGGATTGTTAAAATAAAAAATACTGGTAATTCCCAATTTGTGCAAGGATATAAAATAAGCCTTCTCATTTACAGTTGGTTGGAGTATAATTGTTTACCATCATATGGAGGGCAAGTTGTCACTTTCTCCAAATATTTTATATGTGCCTTTCTTTTGACATAGCAATTACAATTTTAGAAATCTTATTAAAATAGACACTTCCAGGGGCCAACCCCATGTCATAGTGGTTAAGTTCAGTGCACTCCACTTCAGTGGCCCAGGTTCGCGGGTTCGGATCCCAGGCATGGACCTACACCACTTGTCAGCCACGCTGTGGTGGTGACCCACATACTAAATAGAGGAAGGTTGGCATGGATCTTATCTCAGGGCTAATCTTCTTCAAGCCAAAAAAAAAAGGAGGAAGATTGGTAGCAGACATTAACTCAGGGCCAGTCTTCCTCAGCAAAAAAAATAGACACTTCCACATATATACAAAAGTGAATCTACAAAGGTGTACAAGACAACACTCTTTATGACACCAAATAAATAGAAACAAATTTGCATCAATAGGAAAGTAATTAATTAAGTGATGGAATGTTTCAAAGTACTAAATAGGCATTAGAAAGAATGAATTGGACTTCTCTACTTTTGTTCTATGGTAGAAAGATCTCCAGGACACTTTATTGAATGAAAATCAAAAGGCAAGTTGCAAAAAATTCAAATAAATCCAAATTACATGGCAAATTGTTTGCTTGTGTATATATCTGTGAATGTGTTTGTGTAAATGTGTATGTAGTTGCATCAAATTATATGCAACCATATATATATATATATATATATATATATAATTGAAAGAAAACAGTCTGGCATGATGTATCTTAAACTATCAGAACTGGTTTCTCTGAGAGGGACAGTGGGAGCTGGGGGAGATGAAGGAGACACAGTCATAGGCTTTCACTTTTGCTCTGCCTGAGCCTTTTATGATGAGATGGGTCTGTGTGTTGCTGAGGGAATATCAAAAAATGATGAAAACTCTTTAGAGATGCAGAACTTCTAAACAAATAAAAAGAAATTAATATTCACTTAATTTTTGTTTCTTTCCAAAAAAAATTTTTCTTCATCACAAATATGCATGCTCGAGACTAGCAACAAAAAACAGTTCAGATTTTTCTCAGAGAAAGAGTAATGTCTTTCTGGTAAGTGGAACAAATATAACTGAATGCGTTTCACAGTTTGGACTTGCCACTGGTTCCAAATGAGAGAAGCTTTTGGGAGAAGTAGAATTATCTTTATTTTCCTCATTTTTTATGTAGAGACTAACACACTGAAACCAACATTTTATTGATATGAGTAGGAGCCATGACAAAGTATTAATACCTCTTCACTTTAACATTATGTTAGAGTTATGATTCTTAGTCTCCTCATAATTCTTCTCAGCCACCTCAACAAATTAGGGCATATTCCTTATCCTCTCTCCCTTCATCTTGTCTTTCTTCTTTTCCTTATTCATCTTCTCCCTTTTTATTTCCCTTCATTTTCCTCCTTTCTTATTGCTCTCTGGCTCTCTTGCTAGATGAATCTAGTTTTGCTCCCCATGGCAGCTGCCTCCTTGCCCCACCCCCACCACCAGGGAGATATTGCACAGGTGCAACCCCATCTGTCCCAGTGTGCCTCTCACGATGCAGTAGTACACAGCGGAGTCTCTCAGGGTGACCTGGGGCAGAGTCAAGGTACTGGACTTTCTGTCTGTTGCGATGGTCAGAGAGGCTATGCTGTTGTTCACAGTGCTTCGTAAGCCGTGAATTATATACTGTGGACTCTGATTGGGATTTTGTCGATACCAATGTATATAATCACCTCCACTGATGGTAGAGTGGTTACAAGGCAAGTTTACATCTTCTCCTTCAGCATAATCCATGGAGTTGGGCTGGGTGGTCTTAGCATCAATCACAGTCCCTAAAGGGGTAAAAAAAATCAAATTAGCCCCTGACCACAAATCAGTGTAATTCTATGGATCAAGGATACAATACTCTCATAACTCTCTGGCCCTACCCCATACTCCAGTGTTTATATTTATATCCTGCTACAACACAAAAATATCATTGACGTTCAATATGGAGACCAAAGATACATGCCAAGGATCAGACTCCACAGGCTCTGTACCATGTGTCCTTGGCTCAATAAACCCAGAGATTTCTTACAACCTGTATACTAAGGGCTCTTTTGGTATCATGGCTATGTTTTAATCACTTAGACGTTTGTGATCCTAGATAAATGCATAGATCAGCTCTCAATTCCATCCTTAGCATGTTTGATAAAGAACAGGGAGAAGAGTAGCGAGCAATTAACCCTTCAAGGTCACTTGGCCTCAACACCATCCCTTGGTAGACACAGAACACTTACCCAAGGTCAGAAACACAGTTACTCCAGTCACCAGCCTCATAGTTCAAGGACAAACTAGGATCTTAGACCCAGAACTCAGGCTTTGTATCTGAACCTAGGCTTAAAGAGGTTCCAGAGAACAGAAGCAACAGCTACTAGCACAGACTTGCAAGGAGTGCAGCTACCACTGTGTTGTTGCCAGGATCTTGTCAGCCAATGAGAGAGAAGTTCCTTCTTCCTCCCCTGCTTTAGTCGTGTCCCCAAGAAGAAGTTGAGATTATCAACCAGACATCCCTAACTCACAGGGTTTCCACTACAACCATTTGTGAGTTTTAACGTCTGGCTCTAGACAAGCAAAATCAATCACAAGGATATTTCCACCCAGAAGTTTTCTTCAATCACTTCTTCCTCAATGTACCAAAGAAGTTGGCTGATGCTCCATGGAGCTTGTGGAAAGGATCACCTAATCCCAGAAATCTGTACTCAGATCTGTGCTGTAAGGAGATCAAAATCTCCATCTATATCCAGAAATTATATGTGAGACTCAAAAGTAGGCAGTGATGTGTTCATAGGGTCAGGAAAGATTAATAACATTGAGAATAAAAGCTAAACCTCTTGGAACTCGGGTTTCCTACAAAGGTCCCTGGAGTCATGTATCCACTGTCATCTAGAGAGACATTTCTCAATGCATGTGTTCTTGATAGAGTAACTGATGACATGCATTGTGCTCACTCTCATCCTCCTTGAACAAATGTCCTTCGTACTCATGTCCTCTATGCCCAGGCTTATGGATGCTGTGCACCAAGGATGCTGGGGGAGAAAGAGAAGAGAGAAAGGAAAGCAAACAAGGGGGAGGTAGGGGTGGTGGAATAGGTTAAAGGAGGGAATACAGAAGAGTATAAGGAATGGGGAAGGTAAGGGATCATCAGGGAAGAGAAATTGAGAGAAAGTGCTTAGGGAGGTACAGGAAAGGGCTCAGGCTATTGGGCTAAGGGCTCTAAATCCTTGACCACACACACTCAGCTTGAGATCATAAAGTACAAGTCTTCTAAAGAGGATGAACTATGTCATTTTTCCTGTTTTCTGTGGGACATCAATGGAAAACATAAGGTTACCTTCCCTACTCTCAGAAAGGAAATGTTTGCAAATGAAGCAGCTCCCTCTTATGACTGAATGGATGAACTGCACAACTAAAAGAGGCCAAAAGTCAGACAGCAATCTTCTAAAAGACACTTTCCTCAGGTTTGAAGGTGGACTCTAATACCTGTGTACTCATCTTTGTTTTCTCCAAACACTCTGAAAACTCCAAGGAAGGTTTTGATTATTTTTGGTTACTTTATTTCAGTAATATCCCCATTATGATTCTCAGTTGTTGGCCTCTCTTTGATTTTCCTTTTTTCTCTAACCTCATGTTTAAAGGTTGGCTCTAAAGCCCATATTATTTAATGTTTATAAGAGAAGTTGGTACAGACTAGGCACTCAAGAATTACCTGTCTCCTGAATGAGTAGATGAGTCACTATTCATGAATTTAGTAGGACAAGTTATGCTGAGGATCTCAAGTATTCTAAATACAATGTTCCAATTTATGGAAAACATTTTGAACAAAAGACTCCAACAGATAAATATAGGGTTAGATTTGTGGACAAAATTCAACAATAGATAACAAACTTCCCAAACCTAGTGTGGGAAAATCAGACTGTGAAGATAAGGGAGTAAATGTCATAGTAATCATACTTCATTCATTTAACAAATATTCATTGGGAGCCTATTCTGTGCCAGATCACACACACACACATGCACACACACACACAGATAAGTCAGTAAACACACTAATGCTGGAAATATAAGAACAAATAAAAAGTGAAATTACTTAAAGGCAGAAGAAAAATAATTAATAACTTTTTTGTTTGTTGGTTTATTTGCCTTTATATTTTAGAAGACAGTAAAAGCCACTAACAAGTGGCATTTTAAATAATATCGAAAAACAAAAAAATACGCTGTATGATTCTGGAGAATCTAAAAATATGTTTATGCAGTCTATTGCCTCTTTTCAAAGTCTTAGAAGATCGTATGGTTTCTAGGACTATATGAAGAGATGTTATCTTCCTTGGCTTGATGAAAACATAAAAAAGTACTTAATTTACTTTCAAAAAACCAAGAGAATCTGAATAAAAGGCTAACACCTTTGCATGATGAATACTCACCATCATCCAGAAATAGAAGAGAAATTCCTGAATCTGAAAAAGAGTTTTTATGAAAATGTGCAAAGTCAATATTATTCCCCCCAAGGTCAGGAACAAGACAAAGAGATACACTCTCACTACTCCTATTCACTATCATACTGGAGAGCCTGGCATCAAGTCAGGAAAAGGAAATAAAATGTATAAAGTTTGGAAAGAGAAAAGTAAAGCCATTTTTATTCATAGATGATACATTTGTATGTGGAGAAAATCAAAAGGAATCTATAAACAAACTACAAAAACTAGAACTAGTAGGGAAATTAAACAACATTACTAAACACAAAAATCAATTTTATGTCTAGATTCTAGCTAAAAGCATTGGAAAATAAAATTAAAATGCCATTTATCAAATACTTGGGATTAAATTTAATGAAGATATGCAAATCCTCTAGAATAAAAGCTACAACACATTAATAAAAGGAATTAGAGAGAATCCACATAATGAAGAGAATGTCATGTGAATCTGAGGACTCTGTGTGTTAAGACGTCAGTTGGCCCACATTAACCCATAAATTCAACAAAATTCCAATCAAGTTACTAGCAACATTTTGTGGTAGAAGTTGAGAGGCTAATTCTATAATTTATGTGGAAGTACAAAGATCTAGCATAAGCTTTCAAAATGAAGGAGGAAGTTTGACTTGTATTTCCATATTTTAAAACTTATATGAAGCCCCAGTCATTAAGACAGATTGGTCTATTGGCATGAAGATAAAATAAAAAGGTCAATAAAGAGAATCAAATCCAAAAATAGACCCATATGCATACACTGTCAACTGATTTTCTCCAAAGATGCCTATGTAATTCAATGGAGGAAAAGATGGTCTGAGTCAGCTCTGATGTCCTAGTGGTTAAAATTTGGCAAACTCCGCTTCGACAGCCCAGGCCAGGTTCCCGGGCATGGAACCACACCACTAGCCTGTCAGTAGCCATACTGTGGTGGCAGCTCGCATAGAAGAACTAGAAGGACTTACAACTAGAACATACAACTCTGTACCGGGGCTTTGGGGAGGAAAATAAAAAAGATGGGCAACAGATGTTAGCTCAGAGCGAATCTTTCCCAGCAAAAAAACACAAAAAAGATGGTCTTTTTAGGATAAGTACTGGAGCAATTGGCTATTAGTACTCTTTAAAAGTACCTTGACCCCTCCTTCAGACCATACAAAAAATTAATTCTAGATGATAAGAGCTCTAAATGTGATAGGTGAAACTGTAAAGCTTCTAAAAGAAAGCAGGAGAATTCCTTTATGACTTTGGGGTGGGCAGAGATTTCTTTACAAGTATACAAAAAAACACTAATCATATAAGAAAAAATAATAAATTGTACTCCTTAAAAATTAAATACTCATGTTCCCTAAATACACCATTGAGAGGGTGAAAAAGAAAGTTACGGACTAGTCTAAAATATTTGTGCTACATATATCTGGCAAAGAACTTGAATACAGAATGCATAAGCTTGCCTATAAATTTTAAAACAGTAAAAATAAAATAAATAACCTACAACCCAAAGAAATGTGGACAAATGATGTGAAGTGTTACTTCTCAAAAGAAATTATCTAAATGGCCAATAAGCTTAGGAAAATATGCTCAACATCATTAATCATCAACAAAATGTAAATCAAATCCACAATGTGATACTACTACACACACACTAAAATTGCTAAAGTTTTAAAAAGAATAAGAACATCTACTTCTGGAAAGATGAAGTTGTCACAAATTTTACTTTAGCCATTCTCATAGGTGTATAGTGATATTTTGTTGTGGTTTTAATTAGCACTTCTTTAATGGCTAATGATGTTGAATATGTTTTCATATGCCATCTGTATATCTTTTTTAGTGAAATATTTCTTTGCCCATATTTTCATTGGGTTGTTTGCTTTATTTACTGTTTAGCTGTGAGAGTTCTTTATATATTCTAGATACTAGTCCTTTGTGAGATTTGTGATTTGCACATCAGTTTTCTCAGTCTGTAACTTGTCTTTTCATCCTCTTAAGACAGTTTTTTGCAGGGCAAAAGATCTTAATTTTGAAATCCAATTTATCATTTTTTTAAACATTTATGGACTCTGTTTTGGTGTCAAGTCTAAGAAATCTTGCCTAGACTTATATATCAAAAATTTTGTCCTATACTTTTTTCTAAGTTTTATAGTTTAACATTTTACATTTAAATCTATGATCCATGTTAAGTTCATTTTTTGTATAAAGAGTGAGACTTAAATCGAGGTTCATTTTTCTTGCCTATGGATGTCCACTTGCTTCAACACTATGAGTTGAAATATTTCTTTCCTCTATTGAATTTCTTTGCCACTTTTGTAAAAAAAAAAATCAGTTGGGTATATTTGTGTGGATCTATTTATGGGTTCTCTATTCTTTTCCATTGAACTATGTGTCTATTCCTGCACGAATAACACATAATCTTGATTACTGTGGCTAGCTTGAAATCAGGTAGGCTGATTGTTCCCACTTTCTTCCTTCTCCAAGATTGTTTTAGCTATTCTAGTATCTCCACTTTTCATATAAATTTTAGAATAATCTTGCATATATCTTGCAAAAATCCTGCATAGGTTTTAAGAATAACTATGTAAAATGTGTCTATTAATTTGGGAAGAACTGACATAGTTTCTATTTTGAGTCTTCCAATTTACAAAGAGGATGTCTCTTCATTGTTTTCTTTTATTTCTTCCATCAGCATCTTGTAGTTTTCAGCATAAAAGTTCAGTATATATTTTGTTTGATTTACACCTATGGATTTGGGGTCTTTTTTGAGCCATTATAAACGGTATTGTACTTTTAATTTAGTTGTCCACGTGTTCATTACTAGTATATAGAAATGCATTTGATTTTTGTGTGTTTATCTTGCACCCTGTGACTTTGATGAACACATTTAATAGTTTTAGGAGTTTTTTGGTATATTCTGTGGGATCTTCTATATAGATAATCATGTTATCTACAAATAGGGGAAGATTTTCTTCTTCTTTTCTGATCTGCATGATTGTCTTTACCTGTACTTGCTTTATTGCACTGGCTAGAAAATCCAGCACTATGTTGAATGAAGGTGAAGGAAGTAGATATTCTTGCCTTGTTCCTGATCTTACGGAAAAAGAATATAGTCTTTTTATATATAAGCATACTATTAGCTGTTGAGGAAGTTCCCCACTATTCTTATGTGTCTGAGTTTTTACCATGGATGAGTGTTGAATTTTCGCAAATGTTTTCATCTGCATAGGTTAATATGATCAAGTGACTTTTCCTTTTCAGCCTGTTAATATGGTGGATTCCATCAATATATTTTCAAATATTAAAGCAGCCTTGCATCCTGAAAAAAAAATCCATTTGCATTTGGTGTATTATTCTTTTTATATATTGATGAATTCTACTAGTTAATATTTTGTTAAGAAACTTTGTGTCTATATTCATAAAGGAAATTTCTCTGTAGTTTTCTTCTTTGTATGGTCTTTGTCTGATATTGGTATCACGGTAATACTAGCTTCATAAAATGAGTTAGGAATTATTATCTTTTTTCTATTTACTGGAAGAAATTGCATAGAAGTCATGCCAATTCTTCAAATGTTTGGTAGAATTCTCCAATGAAACCATCTGAGCCTGGAAATTTTCTTAATTAAAAATTTTATTTCTTCACAGACACTGTGATTTCAGCTTTCTCTGACTCGTGCTCTGAGGAGAGAGAAGGAGGAGCTGCTCCTGGACCCCACAGCAAAGTTTGGGGGCAGGCAGCAGGTGCCTCAAGTGTGCTGTGCCTCTGCACAGAAATAGGTTCCTACATCTTCAGTCTCAGTGGCCATGATGTGCAGGGAGCCGTCCTTTCTAGTCTCTCCAAACTGAGCTCTCAGTCTTTTCTGCTTCTTCACGTCTCCACCCGTAGCTAATATCATCAAGAGAACAGGACTTCCCCCAAGCCTCTGCTTATACCACTGTAAGTTGTATAAAGTGCTGGAGGAATTGCAGTATGTGGTGAAGTTCTCTCCTTCTTGTAGGAGCAGGAACGGAGGAAGTTGCTTTATCTGTTGTCCATTCACTTCTGTTCAGAAACACGATGGGAGGCATCACAGAAAGTCTGATTAGATCTCTATTCTCTGAGCTACAATGGTCTCTCTCATTCTGTCTATTTTTCTCCTTCTTTCCTTGTCTCCCTCCCCAGCTCCCTCTATCTTCCTTCTTCTTTTTTTTTTTTTGTTTCAAATTCTTTGCCCTCAGTCAGCAAATCTCATCCCTGCAGATGCCTGAAGATAATATTCCACTATGTGAATTCTCTGGAAGCAATCAGGGAATCTCAAACTCACGTGATACTTGCATCCATGTGATCAACACTGGCACCATGAGTAGCATCTCCCCCTTCATCCTCTTCAGAAAGAGTTGCTGAACCTGGCTGCTCCTAAGTGGGTTTCCCTTGTACAAGCTTCTTCAAGACCCAAAGAAATGCTGTGGTCTACACTGCCTTTTGGAAAGAAAGGGGAAGGAGTGACTGCAATTTGAGACAGCCATTCAGATTTATCACTATTCTACTCACCTGCCTTTAGAGAGGAGTCTGTGTTTGCAGATGCTGCCTCACTGAGGCTAGACTCAAAATTGCTAAACTTATAACCAACTCTTTATACAATGCTTTCTTTTGTTTATTTTTCTTTGTATTTTTTGTTTATTATGGTAACATTTGTTTATAACATTGTATAAATTTCAGGCGTACATCACTATACTCTATTTCTGCGTGGATTACATCATGTTCTGTTCGCCACCAAAATACTAATTACAACCCATCACCACACACATGTGCCTAATTATCCCTTTCGCCCTCCTCCCTCTCCCCTTCCCCTCTGGTAACCGCCAATCCAATCTCTGTCCCTATGTGTTTGTTGTTGTTATTATCTACTACTTAATGAGTGAGATCAGAGGGTATTTGACCTTCTCCCTCTGACTTATTTCACTTTGCATAATATACAATGTTTTCTGATTCAAGTGGTAGATATGTTTGTCAAGGCTTGGAGAGAAAGAGTTTACTGATGCTGATATTGTTTAAGGGGAAATAATTTGCCTTTTAAAAAAGGATTCTGTGATTTAAAACTAGGGCATCAGAAAGACATAAAAATTTTCTATTGTCATTTCCAATTTGATCCAGAATCATATAGTCTGTCTCTGTGCACGTGCTAATGGAACATATTAGGTCACAGACATTTTAACAAATATGGGAAAGACTCATAATTTATTGTTAGGCAATCCATGATCTCAAAATGAAAGATAAAAAATCTATTTCTCTGTTGTCATACAGATTACACTGGTTGTAAATTTTCCAATTCAGAGCTCATATCTACGGTCCCACTATGTTACTTTTCCACATGTCTGGGATTTTTCAAAATCAATATAATTTTTTTAAAAAAAGTCTTATTTATCAGATATGAATTTCTCTGAGATGGCTTCTTTAAAACAAAACATTTGGATAGAATAGCTTTGTATGGCTCCACGAATTTCAGTCTCACTTTTCTCAACACTTGTCACCCTGTGTTATAACGAACTGTTAGTTGTCTGAGCTGGCCTCCTGGACTCTGAAGGTATGTATACATCATCTTCAAGAACTGTGCTGTTCCATGTGGTAGCTCCTAGCCTCATGAGGCTACTTAAATTTAAATTAATTAAAATTAAATAAAATTTAAGATTTAGTTTCTCTGTCCTACTGCCCACATTTCAAGTGCTTGTAGCTACATGTGGCTAGTGGGTATTGGAGAGTGCAGACACAGAACATTCCCACCATCTCAGAAAGTCCTTTTGGATTGTGTTGCTCTGGTATGTAGGGTCTGTGAAAACAAGGAAGTTTGTCTATTTTGTTGGCTGATATATCACAAGGAAAGTCCATGATAAGTGGTAGCACTCAATAAATATCTGTCTATGGTTCATCACCACATTCCCAGAAACTACTCTAATACCTGCTAAATAGTGGATACTCAAATATTTGTTGAATGGTAAATAAATGTGTGTTTGTGTATATAATACATGAGAGTTTAAACTCAAAATATTTCAAAGACTAATTTAAATGTACCCTTTCATGAATGTAAACAATCAAGGGATGGTTGTAGCTGTTTAGCAATGTTACTTTTGGGAGACTGTATTACTTTCCTAGGTCTACCATAACAAATTACCACAAATTTGATGGCTCAGACCAACAAAATTTATTCTCTTACAGTGCTGGAGGCAAGGAGTCTGAAGTCAAGGTGTTGGCAGAGTCTGGAACGCTCTGAGGGAGAATCCTTCCTTGCCTCTTCTAGCTTCTGGTGCCTCCAGGCATCCCTTGGCTTGTGGCTACGTAACTCCAACTTCTACCTCCATTGAGAAGACCTCACATGGACTTCTCCTCTGTGTGTCTCTTAAAAGGACACTTGTCATTGGATTTAGGACCCAGTTGGATAATCCAGGATGATCTTATCTTGATATCCTCAACTTCATTACATTTGCAAAGGATCTTTGTCCAAATAAGGTCACATTCACAATTTCCATGCATTAGGACGTGGACGTATATTTTGGGGGTCCACCATTCAACCGACTATAGGAACTCTAGTGTCTTTGAAGTACTGTCATGTAAATGTATTAATGGTAGAAATCTTAAGACTTCACTTAGAGTCAAAAGTGAATCTGAATCTGAATTAATGCATAACATGAAAACAGAAGGAAAAGCAGGTTTAGGATGCACTAGAAAATGAAAATTCCACAAGTTAAGATAAACTTTTTTGAAATACACACCATTGGGATACTTTTTCCTTCTCAGGGATGTTGGATTTGGATCCCAAAACAAAGACAAAGCTATCAATCCTGTGGTAGTGAAGACTCCTCATCCCAAAAGAGCAAGAGTCTGGAAGGAGCACGTGTGGATGTCTTAAAAGTTCTGTCATCTTCACACAGAACAGGAGCCCTGCTGAAGTTTACATGGGGAACATAAACCAGGACAGAAAAGTCTCACCCAGGAGAAATTTGTTCTTTCCCAACTCACACCATGGTCACTGTTGTACCCTCTCTCTGGGTCTCATGGTTTGAAGTAGAAATTTGCTAAATGAGGAGAAGAGGACCTGGCCATGCATTGGTTTAAGGAGTACAAGGAATGTCTGCACTCCTAGTAGGAAATGCTCCACTGACAATAAGTATTAGATAGCTCTATGTAGCAAGTATTCTTGTCAAAGCAATCATAAGAGAGGACCAGATCCAAGAATATTTATAACAAAATGTTACAAGTGTTATGCTGTGAGATTTCAGATAAGAAATGAATAATGCTGCGTGAAGTGGGCCATGAAGGATGAGTAGACATGTGAATTTTACAATGGGAAAAGTATATTCTGGGCAAAGAGGGGAGCATCTGCAAAGGCACAGATTTAGGAAAGAGCTTAAATGTGTGTCAATAGTTAGAATTTTTAAAATGGCTGGTGTAAATCTGAAGTATGTGGTGAAATAGGGCAGATGATGAGAATAGAAGAAAACTTAGGGAAAAAACTGTAAATAGACATATCCTTTAGTACGGAATTTGATCTTAACAACTTCTAATGGTTCCTCAACACGCACAGACAAGCAGGAAGTGATCAGATCACATATACGTTTTATAATAACTCTAGTGGTCATGTAGGAGTTAGATTCAAGGAGTTTAGACTAGAGTCAGGAAGACAATTAGGAGGCCATTGCAATCAACCCGACGAGAGGTGCTGAATATCTGAATTAGGAGAGTAGCAAGGAGTGTAGAAATAAGGAAATGGATATGAGTGCTATAAGAGAGGTAAAACTGACATGACCTTGAAAATTACTGAATGTGTGTTGTGCTTCATTAGCACTCTGGTGCCTAGCTGTCATAAAGAATGTGTCTATTCTATTAGCTCTTGTGGTAGCTAGAGGCCAAAGATGCCTCCAATGTCATGCTTCCTGATGTCCATGCCTTGTATAGTCTCCTTCCACACTGAATCTGGGCTGGCTCTGCGACTCACTTTCATAAACAGAATGCAGCAGAAGTAACATCGTGGCAGTTCTGGGACTAAACATTAAGATGGCCTGGAAGCTCCCACTTTTGTGATTTTGGAAGCCCTGAGCCACCAGGTAAGATGTACAGCTTCCCCTGTAGAGAGACCACATGCAGAGCTCATGTGGGAAGGAAAAGGCCCTGAGAATACATCAGGTGAGAGATAAGCCCAGCCATCTCTGTGTTCCAGCTGAGCCCAGCCTTCCAGGCATTCCCACTAAGGCTCCAGACACTTAAGTGAGCAATTAGGGGTGTTCCAGTCCAGCCCCCAGACATCACCTGGAGCAGAAGGATCATGAAATAGTAATATGGTGGCTGTTTAAAGCCACTGAGTTTTGGGGTGGTTTGTTATACAGCAAACCATAATGGCGCTGAAGGCCCTTGAAGAAGAGTCTTATTGAAGACCTGTGAGAAATTGGCGAGAATAAAAATATGTGTTTCCTCTATCTGATCCTGATTGTCTCTAATAGCTCCAGGTGAAACATCTGCCTATTTCACCAAACTTCTTTTGAGATATGGTCCTAGCTCTCCTGCTCTGACACAGAAGACATAGTGGCCACGCTCAGAAATAATGAGAGCCCTGGGCTTCCACGGCACAGGCTGGTGGCTGATTGCTCGTGTTGGGGCCAACAAACAAGGAGATGTAAGTTTTTCTTGTTCAATGTGATTTTTATATTTCACTCATTTTTCTCATTCCATGTGATTAAACTCATGAAAAAAAAAGTGAGGGGCTGTTTATAAGGGCACGCGTGTATCTCTATAATAATC
Source organism: Rhinoceros unicornis (assembly GCA_028646465.1). NCBI lineage: Eukaryota > Metazoa > Chordata > Mammalia > Perissodactyla > Rhinocerotidae > Rhinoceros > Rhinoceros unicornis. The sequence continues at coordinate 68,973,226 of CM053518.1, read as the reverse complement.
AACATTTAACAGACTTTCCAATTTCAGACCAATTTTAGAACCCAAAGAGACTGAGAATTTGGTCCATATTTCCTTGGTTACATACGACTTTTATAAGGATGCAGATATTTTTTGTAAGGACTCTGCACTCCAGATATACATTTTCCCATGTTTAGAACAGTAGGTTTTCTAAATCATGTGCCACTGTATCCAGGATTTGATTATATTTGTGGGAAGAGGTTGATCCCACCACATCTGAAGGCAAGCAGAGGCCAAGGAAGTTGGAGTCACGGGCAAGTTTCAAATAGCATTCTATATGGAACTGCTGCATAAATGTGATCAATTTCTATATGTTCTATGACATAAAAAAGGCTGTGAGGCACTGTGTTACAGCAATGCACAAATGAACCAAACTTTGTCCTTGATTTTTTTTGTGCCTTTTGTGTCTACCAATTCACAGTTAGCTAAAGCCACAGGAAAATTACTGAAGATATTAGAAATTCTTCCATCGATCTTTATGTCAATAATGATGGTGACCTGGTTTGGGTAGTTGAGCAACAGACAGAACAGTGATTGCTCTTCTTCTGTGTTTTTTTTTTCCCTCTTCCCCTTTCTCTTTGTTCCCAGGCACACTGTAACTGCATTTTGTGGGAGGAATTAACAATACCTGTTAGTGGTGGCTGAGAATTGGGGGAACAAAGAAGGCCTCAAGGTACATCCTTTGTGGCTGACTGGGGACTATCGTGAGGCCCAGATCTTCAGTTCAGGCTTCCAAGCTCACTCTTTGGGACCCATTAACTCCCTAACATCACTCTCTCTCCTCCTGGAAGACAGCTGCTCCTCTGCTTGTCACTTACTTGGACCCTCCAGGATTGTTATTACCTCTACACCCATGCCCCTACAGCCCCCTAGTAGGCGCTTTCCTCTGTTCTCCCTACCCAAGCACCACATCTTCCACAAAGACCCCACTCCAGTGACCCTTCCCGCTCCTGAACTCCTGAAGTAACTGTCTGGGCCTCTTCCTTGATTTTCACTCCACTCAGGTGGGGATATAGGTCAGTCATAGGAAACTGCCATCTTGATAGTTCCAAAATTCCAATATCAGTCATACTTTGCATTTTCTCTTTGAGAAAGTGAACTGCATTTTATGTATTTATCTTTTGCACTTTTTCAGTATTCAATAAATAATTGTTGCTGTTTAAATGCAGACCCGATGCGTGAACCTGACACCAAGATTTCATCTTGGGCTTGTCACGGGTGATTTGACCTGGGCCTGTCCCTGGACTGATGGAGGCAGCAACTTTAGCAGGAAAGCATTTGCCTGCAGGGCTACGATGACAAGGAAGGTGGAACAGGAAGGTTCTGTGGGGTTGAAATGTGGATAGTGGGGGATGCCAGAGGCACCCCAATCCTACCTCAGGGTGAGCCCTTCTTGGTAGGGCTCCCAGGCTTCCCAGGCCAGGTCAGCCCCTGAAAGGAACCCCAAAAGAAAAATGCTGTTTTTCAGGAGGGCTGAGAGCAGAGGGTCTTGGCTCCTCCTGAGCTGCTGTAGAAAGTCTTCATGTTTCCGTCATTAGATTCTTATTTATGTCTCCTATGGCTTTAGGCTTTGGGTTTGGAGAAATAAGGCCTCAGTGTGAAAATGAACAGGGAAGCAGATGGTGCCTGGCAGAAGGTGGCACATCCAGAGCGTTAGAATGAGCCAACCCCCGGGCATCTTCTCTCTTGCAGTGGTTTTAAACTTGCTTTTCCATTTAGAAGGAAGACACTCTGGCTCCATTTGAAAATAATGCTGAGGATTCATCTCCTTGGGAGGAGGGTTTAAGACAAGGTTCTCTGCTCCTCTTTGGCTCTGATGTTGGGAGAGGGGGATTAGGAGCAGGTGAGGGGAGAACTGGCAGGCAGAAGGGACAGCGAATGTCACCCCACGTATGGCAACGGCCACTGGGAGAAGGGTTACTCCCTTGGGGAGAGGATCATGGAGGGTGCAGAGCACAAAGAGATCAGTTGGTTCAAGAGAAGGGAGATTGAGAACAAAGATAGTGAACACCCACCCACCCAGAAAGAAAAAGGGAAAGAATGGGGGAGGGGACGAGGACACAGAAGGAGGCTAGCCCTCCCCCTCCCCAACCTCTGCCCCTCTAGATATTGAGGTTGTCAGGGCTTGCCTCTCACAGATGGGCCTAATTCAGGAAGAGTGAATTCTTGCATTGCTCTGGTTAAAAATTATTGCTTCGGATAATGAAATCTTTGTCGCTGGAAACTCCAAAATCAAAAAAAAAAAAAAAGTCCCTTCAAGCTGCAACTTATGGGCAGTGTGGTGACGGGAATGAATTCATCATCCCATTTTCCCACATCAGAACAGAGAGGATAAGCTTGATTCACAACTGGGCGATGTGCAGCTGGTCCCTGTGGACAAAGTGGCAGCTGGGCCTGTTGTAGAGACAGTGTGGGAAGCTCCAGGGAGGACTGATGAGGATGTGGGAAGCCAGCAATATGCACCTCATTGGTTTGCTCTGGCCTCATGTTTTCCTGAGGATCTGACTGAACTGTAAAAACATTTCAGGGCTGTGCAGAGACTGTTTCTGAGAGAAAATCCCTTAATAGCTCCATGAAAGGAGCTACTTTGTTGCTGTTTTTTGTTTGTTTGTTTGTTTACTGAATATAGAGCATTTATTCATAGATGGTATTTTATAACAGTCTAAAATTATGTCCATATATCCGTGTGGTCAGTAGAGATATCTCCTTATCATTATGTTTGTGAATTATTTTTGCTCTTTGTGTTAAATATGCATACATTTCTCGTATATTGGTCAAAAGTATTATTCACAGATATAATTCAACCACCACCATATTCCTTTTCTATGACAATATTGTTTGTTTTCTGTGACAATTTTGTGTTGTTTTATTCCACCAACACTAGTGTACAATGAACCATGGGTTCTCCTCACTTAGTCCTGTGCTATACACTCTAATTCTACACACATTCAAATAACATGACAGATCCAACCATTCCCAGTCTGGTGGTTAAATAAATTCATCACTACCTTGTGAATGAGCTTTGAAAAAAAAAAAAAGAATCTTTCCATGTGCATGTCTTTTAAATGATTCCAGTCTGAGGGATTTGTATGCAATCTAACATTGTTTTTAAAATATGTATTCTTTTTTTCCTAAACACATGATAATAACAGTAATGAGATTTCAAAAAACATAAATCTACAAAAAGAAAGAGAGAGAGAGCAATAGGAACATAATTTAGGAAGTTGGCCAGGAGCTGGGTGAGTAGTTACTAAGTAGATGTCGGGAGAAAGCTGAAACTCGAGCCATGAGATGAAGAGGCCAGAAGCAAGTTAATTCATGATGACAAAGCCCAGAAAGGCTCTACAATTAGAGGCCTCTAGAGTACCAATAGGGTATTAAACTGGTGGATTCTTTGGAAGTCTGAAAAATGAGCGCAACACTCGACCCTCCTCCTATACATGAAAATTACAAATGAAGAAACTGAGAAATAGGGTACAATTACTTAGTCAATATCACAGTCACTGTACAAACTGGAGGATAGACCAAGTTTAGTAGTGGAATTCCCTATTAATGATCCTTTCAGATATCACAAGGGATTTTTTTTTAATGCAAAATGCTACATATGAGAATAAATGAAATACCGATGTTCATGCAAGGGGAAGCTTGAACTAAACCAAAACCAAAGTCCCCAATAAGTTAAATGAGGCAGAATTGCCTGTTCTGGTATGAAACATGCAGATTTCCATGCCAGGTGTGTGAGCAGAGGGCATATCCACATGTTCCATTCATGCATCTGAAGAAATGTGATAGAATGACCAGCTCTTAGGATGTAGCAACAAGGAGAGGTGAATATTACCTTTGTTTAACCAGATTACTTTAGATAGACTTGAGTAACCATCTAGCTCATTTGGAGGGAAGGGATCAGACTCTGATATGGCTAATATATTGGTGGGAGTCGAGGCTAGTGGTGTTTAGTAACAGCCCAGTTAGTTGAAGGAGCTACACTGACTAGAATGTTTGTTCACCTATGATTGCACTTTCCCCTGATTGTTGAAAACACTAAAATTCACTGAATTTGCCTTCTCCACCCTACACATGGCTCTTCGTCTACTCTGGTCCCAGAGCAATGCCAGGCACGGGTTTGGGTACAGACTGTAGGAGCCTGAGAAGCGCTGTGTCGAGGCACAGAGGTATGTGACTGAGTCTTCCGGCTGGGATCTTTTGATGTACAAGTAGTAGCTGTAACCCTCCCTAGTAAGCAAGAGTGACTCTTGCTTGTCCTTCCTCCTTTTCAGCCCCATTTAATGAAATCACAAACGGGATCTTAGGGCTTTCTGCAGGTTCCCATCTGTACCAATGTATGGCATAAAAAGAGCTGGAAGATAAACTGCAGGTGAAATTGCTGCTCCCTCCTTCCTGAACATGCAGCAGCTGAGGACTCTGCTCCACATTCAATATACTGCTCACTCCTGTTCAGAAAGACAGAGTTAGACATAGAAATTAGTCTCTCTACAGAGTTTTCATTTCTTCACACATTTCCAAATAAAACCCAGAGGTGCCCGACTGCATCCTCCTCCTTCCCTATCACCACCCCTGATGGTCTGAATGTCTTCAGCAACCCCTGGATTTACGGCCAAGATGAAGCCATAGGATTAGCAATGAAGCTGGCAAAGGATTCTCCATTTATCCTGCCCAAGTATCCTCAGCAGAGGAATGTTCTGCAGCCTAGATCTGTGGAATATTCTGATTTCAGAAAACAAGGTTCTGCATCTGGTTGCCCAGCCAATCTGAGACAAGATCACATGAATGTCCTAGAAATACATCAACCAATTCTGGCCTAGAATCCATTTCCTGTGTTTCAAAAGGAGGGATCAAACACTGCTTTCTTGAGATCAACTTCGCAAACACTGAGGAACTCCCCCATGAGTTCACAACACAAAGAGAATTGACAACTTTCAGAAGTGGGCTGTCTAATCATGGACTGCTATTATTCAACTTTTATTTTTTTTTGTGAGGAAGATCAGCCCTGAGCTAACACCTATGCTAATCCTCCTTTTTTCGCTGTTGCTATTGCCAATCCTCCTCTTTTTTTCCCCAAAGCCCCAGTAGATAGTTGATGTCATAGTTGCACATCCTTCTAGTTGCTGTATGTGGGACGCGGCCTCAGCATGGCCAGAGAAGCGGTGCCTTGGTCCGCGCCCGGGATCCGAACCCGGGCCGCCAGTAGCGGAGCACGCGCACTTAACCGCTAAGCCACGGGGCCGGCCCTATTATTCGACTTTAAAGACACTTGCAGGTGGGATGGCAATCTGTCGTCGAAAAAGCACTTCAGTTAGAAATCTTTTATACAAATTTTAAAAAAATTTTTAAAAATTTTAAAATCCCCCAAATTATAAATGTGCATACATGCTATGTGCTACATTATCTTTTGCTTTACATACGTTATTTTACTACAAAAGTAATGCAATAGAGATATTTTATTCCCAATTTACAAACAAGAAAACTAAAGCTCAGAGAGATTAAGTAATTCACTCAAGATCAAACATCTGGTAAATTGCATAGTAAGAATTAGAGCCCATATCTACCTGGCTCTGGAGTCTGTGGTGCTTGGAATCTGCCATGCCACCATATTTGTGATGCTCAGTAAATGTTAGAGAAGACATGATCTGAAAATGATAAGAGTCTACTTTGTGAATACACTTCCTCATTGCCAAAAAAAATGGGGACAACCCCTATGTCCATCAGCTGGTGAATGGATAAACAAAATGTGGTATATCCATCAATAACTACTATTCAGCAATAAAAAGGAGTTAAATACTAATATATGCTACGACATAGATGAATCTCAAAAACGCTATGTTAAGGAAAGAAGCCAGACATAAGTGATCACATATTGAATGATTATATTTATATCAAGTTTTCAGGAAAGGAATCTACAGAGATATAAAGTAGATCAGTTGTTGTCTGGGGCCAGGCATGAGCATAAGGATTGTCTGTAACTGGGCATGAAGGATCTGTTGGGGATTGATGAAGATGTTTAAAACTAAATTATGGTATCAATTTCATAACTCAGCTAATTTACAAAAAATCATTGAATTGTAAATTTAAAATGGATGAATTCTATGGAATGCAATTATAGCTTGATAAAGTTGTTTAAAAGTAAAAAAGAATTATGGCCTATCTTGCTTGTGTCACAGTCCAGGTATAATGTTAGTTCAAGTCAATATACACGTATTTGTTTGAACAGTGATTTTCTGTCCAGAATTTCCCCTAGGAGCTCTAAAAACTATAAAAGTTACGTTCTTTGCTCCCTGTGAGCTCAAAATTTTGTTGGAGAAATAGATATGTCCAGGGTAAATTTAAGAATATAAGATAGCATTAATTTAGATTGTTGAAAATATAAATCTACTTCTGAGAAATTGGTAGTATAAACTGACTTCAAAACTTTCTTTCCAGTGAACAACTGAATCGTGATCTGAAAAGTGCAACAGGATTGAAACACATCTCACTGTCGAACTTCTATCTTTCCTTCCCAAGAGAAGAGATGCAGTTAATAAAGGAAATCCTGAAAAGCCTCATTAATGCCTCCTCAGTTAGAAGTGTAAAGGCTAGGGTTAGGGATGGGCTGCTAGACAAACAGAAGCCACTACAAGTCAGGTTCCTTTTTTACTCTAGATCACAGCATTCAGAGGACTTAGTGACGGGAGAGTGAGGGCATGATCACACCACCTAGAAAGTACACATGCTGTAAAGCTTGTTTCTGATGAAAATACTGAGCATCAATAAATCCACCCGCATATTGGACAGGCAGTGTCCAGAACAAGAAGGACACACCTACAAGAACAGGGAGCATTCTAGTAGGGCAGAATCCTGCAATCTATAGCCAACCACTTTGCCTGAAATAGAGGCCAAGCCAACCGACCACTAGATATATTGTATAAATTAAATCTTACCTGAAGTGACTTACAGGGTAGAAATCTCGACAATTCTATATAAACAACAGAAAGATTAGTCCAGCTTAATCTTTTGTATTAGTGTTTGAATTGCACGTATTCTAGAAATAATTTTATCTTTTGTACATTCATTCAACAAATATATGTATCGATTGTGCCTCCTGTGTGTTGGGCATAGTTCAGGTGTGGAGGACGCAGTAGTGAAGAGGATACAAAAGACCCATAGTGCAGTGCAAGGAGAAAAAACTTAAATAAGTGGATTTTTTTTAAATGAGATAATTTTACATAGTGATAAGAACCATAAAGACAATACAAAACTGTATTGAGATAGAGAGTTACTCTTGGGGTGAAGGAGGGCATCTGCTCTAAATAGGGTATAGAGGGAGAGCTTCACTCTGACACCTACTCTGCGACACCAGACAAGGTATCTCCCTCTCTCATGTTCAACTTCCTTTTCTGTAAGGAGCCAGTGTCTTTCTGTTGGGTGCTGGGCTAAGCATTGGCGTTGATCATCTCATTTACCTCTCCTAATAACCCTCTGTGGTAGATACCATCAATATGCACATTGTAGGCATGAGGAAACTGAACCTGAAATATTATTGAGTAATTTTCCCAAGATCACTCAACTAATGAGCGGTAGATCTAGAAATACACACAAGTCTGTGGTCTCAGGCACTTTACTACACTGCCTCCCTAAAGGAGAATGAAACCAACCTTGAATGGTTCCAAGAAGAATTAAATGAGAATACACATGGAATTCGCCTAGAACAATAACTTCCTTATCGTAGACACCCTACCAGATGCTCACAATGTATAAAATATGGGGAGCTGGGAGACACAGTCTGAAATTGCAGAGGAGTCTAACCACAAGATAAAACAATATTTTTCTGAGATGTATTTTGCAATTTACATAGTAGATTTCATGTATTATCGTAAGTATCCGTGATCTATCATGTTTCTTACCGTTACTGAGAAATCAGTTCATTATGACATTGTAATGGGAGATTGGGCAGCATATAATAACATAGAAATATACCAAGCAGTGTTCACCACAAATGTTTATTTTTTTCCATCATTGACTCTTGCTCCCGCTTCTCAGGATGTTTCTGTACTACAATAACGGGCAGGGCAGGAGACATAATTTCACTTAGAGGAAAACCTCTACCTTTACAGCAATGCCAAGCTTTATTTCCAAGATGTCCTATTACTCTCCAGCCCAAATCATCCCATGTATTATATTTGTCATTTTGAAGTCAATCACTTTCACATCTGGCAGTTTTTAAAAGATTAAAAGCCTGCCAGTTCTCCTGAATCCTCTCTCGCATGATTGCTGCAATGGGAAGTTTATTGACTCTGGTTCAGCGATGGTAGCTCCTATTGCCACCAGGCTTCGCCACAATTTAACCCGTGAACACTGGAGGGCAGCAAGAAGGCCGCTGTTAGCATCACAAAATATTTTAGCAGAACACCAGGTGGCAGTGCTTCAGCAAAGAACTGCTTTGGTTCTTGATACTTGGAGTATGGAAGGAAAATAGAAAGATTTAGATAAAGGATTCACAAAGGGGTGACATTTGAGTAGATGTAAAGGAAGTTAAGAGGTACACCATGTGGGTATATGGAGAGATAGCATTACAGGCAGCGAGAGCAAAGGTAAGGGGCACAGGTTTTGATATGGAAACATGCTTGGAGTGTTTAAGGAATAGTATCTCATCTCTCCCTGTAGCCTCCTATTCTTCCCAGCATGCTATTGTATAAGAAACTTGCTAAAGCATTCAGCACCATTAACTGCTTATTGGATGAATTCTTCATCTATTGATCCTGGGGCAATTTGTACCTAGGTTTGGCATCTTCTTTTCTAGTTCCCTTTGGGTTCCAGTTTAAACCAGTAATGTCACCATCACTGAGACATCCAGACATCCTTTTCTGGGACTAATTGCTTCTCCATAGTCCAAACCTTGTTCTTTAGGAGCCCTCTAAGGTGCTACACTCTGGCTGACAATAAAAGTTAGAGATGCTTTTCAAAGTTGGGAAAGTTTGTCTCATTTTCCAAATATAAAAAATTGGAATAATAAAACTTGTTTCATAGAGTTGGTGATGTTTAAATTAGATAATGAATCTGAAATGTATCCTACAGTGCTTGACATATAATAAGCTCAATAAATATCAACTTGCTTTTTTCCTGGTAAAACCTGCCTTTCCTTCAGTGTCCAGGTCTGTGACCTGTTACTGCTTTTTCTCCTCTCCACATGGGTTCAGTGATGGAAGCATCTAGGAAATTTACTCACTCATCTATTTTCCTGGAGGTAATCATTATTCTTTCCTCTCCTCTTGGGGTTATTTCCTCCTAGCTACATTAATACACTTAAGGTGCTGAAAGGACACGGAACACTCAAATGGAGTTTTATTTTCATTTCTCTAGTGAATAATAATGAAGACATTGAAATTGTTAAAGATTTTGTTTATCTTGGTTTGGTTGTCAATTTAAGTGGAGACTGCAGCCAAGAAATCAAGAGAAGACCGAGACTCAGAGAGGCAGCAATGAAAAAATTAGGAAAGATCATCAAGTGTAAGAAAGTGTTATTAGAGACTAAGGATAAGATTATCCACACCCTCGTACTCCCAATTACTATGTATAAGTGTGAAAGCGGGACCATGAAGAAGGATGACAGGAAAAAAAATGGATTCATTTGAAGTATGGTATTAGAGGAGAGCTCTACAGATACCCTGGACTACCAGAGAGAAGAACAAGTGGGTCTTAGACCAAATTAAACCTGAACAATTTCTGGAGGCAAAAATGATATAACTGAGGCTATCTTACTTTGGGCACATCATGAGAAGGCAGGATGCTTTGGAAAAGACAATAATGCTGGGGAATGTAGAAAGCAGCAAAGAGGAAGACCAAATATGAGATGAATTGACTCCATATATGAAGCTATAGGCATGAGTCTACAGGAGATGAGTAGTGCTACTGAGGAGAGGACATGGTGGACGTCACTCATTCATATGGTCACCCACCAGGAGTTGGAGCCAACTTGATGGACTGTAACAATAATAAATGAATAATAATGTTAAACACTTTTTTTATGTTTGTTAGCTATTGGATATCATATTTCTGAAGTGGCTCTTCAAATTTTCGCCATGTTTATTGATTGTTTTCTTACTGATTTATATGAGCTTTTAATATATTCTGCATTTTTCAGAAATATGCATTGCAAATATAGTTGAACAGTCTGTGCATTGAATTTCCACCTTCTTAGCAGTAATTCTAAACAAAGACAATTTAAAAATATACTTTCATGTTCATAGGAAGCTAGTCAGAAAGTTTTATTTGTTTGTTTTCTTTAAGCACTTTAAAAATGTTTTCCCTTGGTGACTTCTGTTGCTTCTGGTGAGACGTCAGATATCATTCTTAATGATGTTTCCCAAAACAGAATGTATCAATTTTCTCTGGGTATTGGCAAGATTTTTCCCCACTTAAATAGATACTGAATAATTCAGATTTGCCTTCTATGCCCACAATACTTCTACCAAAACCACAGTGGTGGACTTGCAAAATTCCTTCTTCAACTTTATGGCATTCCACATAACATTGTTTCTGAATAAAGAGCTTGTTTTGTAGAAAGTCAGGTATAGCAGAGAGTGGAGGTGCTTGCTATGAGCAAAGAGATTATGGAATGGGTAATGGAAGAGGTAGTTAGAAATACCAGCTATAATCAGGTGACCATTTGCAGAAACAATAATTATAATAGTTATGAAATTTTCTTTTTCATTTTGATATATTTATGTATATATTAACCATTTTTTACTCCCCTCTCCCATTTGCCTAATGTGGTAGCATAAGATGTGCTGATATAAATTAATCTTGTACCTCATTATATCTCAGTAGTTAAGGTACAGGATATCAATGAGAGAGTGTGACTCAGAGAGAAGAGGAAATTTATCCAAAAATGGATAAACGAACTTTGGATCCTTTTTGCAGGAGAGGGTTAGCTTGGTTTTGGTTAAAAGAGGAATAATTGCATCATACTAGCAGGAAGCATAATTTTGCTATTGTCTTTATTTGAAAATTAAGTGTTGTTAAAAGAGGTACGTATGGGTGCCAAGCTGACGTGGAGGGTACTGTGGTAGTACTGTACTGTCTCAACTTAACTCTCTGAAAATATGTTCTGGAATTTGCTTCCCTGCATTGTTCTGGGTTAGGGTTGGCCACAAAAGAGATTTGTGCAAGATTTGGACGGTAGTTGTGACGAAGCAGCCATAGTCTTTTCTTTCCTGCGGCTCGGTGCAGGGCTCCAGGCACTGTGGCAACTCACACACGCTGCTGCTGCTCTGCCGGCTCATCTTATCGTTGACTCACAACTCCTCCACCTCCAGTCAGATCTCCTCCTTCAGCTTCTCCTTGTTTCCAGCCAAGTATGCAAGTAGCATGATGGCAAGTAACACTCACTTCTGAAAGTCACCGACCACTATGAGATTGAAAAAGGTGAGAAACAAGTTTTAGTTTATCTTTGTGGGTTCCAGTTGTTCTCAGGGGTTCTAGTATGTCCTTAGAAGTCACAAAAATTCACGCTTTTGTCCACATCCAACTTTTCTTCAGAAATGTTGCTCTAGCTGATTTAGAGCAAATTCAGGCTTAATACCAGATGCAAAGACAAAAGCTTTGTATAGACGCCTCCACCAACTCCAGCAATCGCATGAATTTTAATCCTTATAATTAATCTCTTATTCTACATCACTCATGGTGGTTCTGCTTCTCTGATTGCACCCTAACTGACACAAAGCCTAAGAGGAAAGGGCGAAGGAAATGGTTTTCATGACAATTCCAGATTACTAGACCCAGGTTTGTGATGTGAGCATCTTGAAGTGAAACCGCCACTTTAAATCATGATGGGGCTAGGTTTTTAACTTTAGACAACTTTACACATGTTCTGTATTATTGATTTTAAGTCAAAAATTTCAGACTGAGAATGTATTAGAAGAAAGTTACTCTGGACACCTGTTTCCAAATGACGTAGAAGGAGGTTTTACTTAGAACTAAATCATCTGATCCAGACCACAGACTCAGCACCCACAGCACTACCATTTCTTGTCTGGGATCTGCAGGTGTGAGTTTCAGCTCTGCTCCTGCAGCAGGGGGGCTCTGTCTTATTGAGCTCTGGGGTTTTTGTTCAGCTTTTACTGTCACTTCAAACACTGTGTGTTCTTGGAGAGCACAAAAATACTTTGCTGAATCTTCCAGCTGTAAGGTTGAAATGGTGAGGCTGATGAATTTAGCTGCTTTCTCTAAGTTTGTAGAATAGCGGCCACTCTTTGCATTCTGTCTAGAAGAATCCTGACTAATAAGGAAAATGATCTCTCCACTGGGAAGCTGCTTATACCAAAAAATGTAGTACACACTCAGACTTGTTTCATATCGACAGTCCAGGGTGACTGTTGCCCCCTCTTGCCTGGATGTGGCTGTCTGGACTTGAGTAACTCTCTGGGCCACACTGGATCCTGTGGGAAAAATCAGAAAGCAAAGCTGATGTAGTGAGTAAAATATTGTAAGAATTAGACTAATTTAGGATTCAAAGACAAAACAAATTGAAATCATAAGATGCTTGCTTTTCTCCAATTCTCCATTCCCACTCAATTCCATTTGAAGGACCATATGTCCGTACAATCCTTTCATCCTTAACATTCTTACCCATGTTTGGAACCATCCCTACCAGAGAAGACGAAGGCAATGAGTACTCCTAGCAGGCTGGAGAGCGTCATGTGGCATGTGTTCCCTGAACAAATGTATTTAGTTCTGCCTCCAGCTGAGAAGTCAATGAATGTCTCTGAGTGCCTGGCAGCACATATACATAGTTCCTGGGTTTTGATGCCCCTCCCCCAAACAGGAATAGGGTTTCTTATGTTCACAGACCACATGGTCTGTACATATATGAGAAAAAAGTCAGGCTCACCCCAAACCTCTGCTATGTCTACTTGTCTTTCCCTGGTAATTATGTTAGGCGTTATCTGAAAAAGGGTATGCAAAAAGCAATTAGTATAAAAGGTTTGAGCTGTGGAGAACTGAAGATTGAACTAGTTGACATACATTGATAATTATTCAGTGGAATAATTTTAGGGGTCCATTTAAAGTAGAATGTATTATAGGCTGTGGACCCACCTCATAATCTACTAACTGGTCATTCATTTAGCCTATACTTACTTTTCTCCATCAGAATCTGATGAATCTTTTTAAAAACTCACAGATCTTTGGCTCTCTTGAAAGGCACTCTTATCTAAAATTATTAACGCGTCCGTTTCTTCCTTTTTACTGAGTTCTAGGGCTCAACTTAAGTTTTACAATAAATAAAAGTACTTCAACATGAAATGATAAAAAATTGTCCTTCTGACTTTTAGAATCTATTCAGTTGTCTATGTTTTAATGAAATTATGGTATAAATAAAATGTGTTCTTTTGAAATCTGACATTGAGTTTTATTTATTAGACTCTGAAGAGGATCAGGGTATTCAGCCATGTTGCCTCCACATTGTATTTATTAGATCATGTGTCCTAGAATTGTACTGATGTCACGTTTTTCACCTCCTTAGTCTAAAGCATTCAGTCTCACTTAAATTCTGTGGCTGGGTAATTTTTATCTTTGTAAAATAAAGTCAAGATAACTGTGCCAGATCTCTCTGTGACACAGTGCTATAATCCACTCCTACAAAATGTGACAGCTATGGGCTGCAAGCACTTAGTATATGTCAACACCACAGATAGTGGTGACTGAAGTTTTGTATGCTGCTACATGATCATGTGGAATGCAGTTGTTAATCTTCTGTTTGGTTTCATTGTTTTAGTGGATGAATTTATATAAAAGGACCAAAAGTCAAACAGACAACTAGAAAAGAAAGTACAGGAAGTGTATCTAAAACAGTGCCAGTTCTTTGATTCTAAGGTCAAAATAACTTATCAGTGAGCGGTGCAGGGAAAAGAGTTTATGACTAGTTGAGACATCTAATCCTCTGTCCCATTTCATCTCTGAATGCTTAAAGGCAGCCGATGCCCTGGTTTGCAATGATCTGTAACTAAGTGGGTGAGACCGTGAATGCTCACAGCAGCCCTGGTTGCAGCATGATGGCAGGATTTCCCTCTTGTTGAAATGGCCCTGCTTTGTGTTCCTGACTAATGATTAGGGGCACAAAGTCTCTCAGCTGCATACAGTAGCTGCCTCTGAAATGCAGTTTCTGGCTAGGTCAAGTTGAATGTGTTACAATACCCAGCTTGGGAGATTTGGCCTGTTCTAAACATTGCTTTGCCTTTTCCTGTGATTTAATGATAAATGATTATATCTGTTAAAGGACAAGCCTAGAGCTTAATATTGAAGAATGTATCGGAAGGAGATTTATTACTTAAAATTTCCAAGTTCAGTGAATTAATCTGTGACAAAATCTGAGGGGCTTATCTGGGACAAATTTATTATGAATCACGGCGTGATTGCAAATATTCATTCATGTTTTGATTGTTTTGTCTCCAATCTGATTCTAAGATGAAATAGTCTCACCAATCCTTGGCTTCCTTACAAGTGACAAACAATAAATCATCATCTCCCTTCCTTCCTACCTACCCACCAACCGTGACTACTGGTTAACTTCACAACAGTAAACATCGCTCAGACAAATGATAACAAAATAGGCTTCTGACTTCTGTAATCTCTCCAGTTGTGTATTGGGACAACAAATGGTAATAGCAGTAAAATCATATTCATTTAAGGGATGTAACTCTATGCTTAATTTATTAAAAGTTCTAGGAAAGGAGAATCCATAGGTCCCCAAAATTCAAATATCCGGCCATGTTGTTGCCATGAGTGCAAATATATATTGGTTGGTGCAATTCTATAATTCTTATTATAGTTAGCATGAAGAAAAAACCTCTCCTAAAATGCAGTTTTATCAGTGAAAATATTAAAAACTATAAACAGCATAAGTGTTTTCCAAAATAAAAACATTTCCCTCTCCAGACATTAAAGGATTCTTTTTCATTTTATTCTAAAAATTCATCTAGTGAAAGCATTTATGTCGAATTATCAAATTCCAAACATTTTATTTTTGCTTCACCATCTCATAAAGAAACCCAAATGAGAATGAATGAGTTATTCTATGGTAAACTGTCCTCAGACTTTCCTTGGTTCCTCTATAGGAACCCCCAAACTTGCATACCATGTGAAGCCACAGAATCACTATTGAGGTTCCTGGATCTTCCTACTCTCCCTCCCTCTTACATCCTTGATAATGGCTGTCCTCTGATGCTGACTACACAATCCAACATAGGCATTATTCTATTTTAATCTTGTATATTCCAGTCTAATCAAAGCTACTCCAATCAGATATGCATACTATTCCACATTTCTTATCCAACTTTTCAAACTACTAGAAAAAAACAGACAAAACAAACTTTGAGAGACAGAGGAGTTCATATACTGATATCTTTTTATTGCATGTATACATATTTTTTAAAATGTAGTCACCAAGGTTTATATTACACCCCCAGGACCTATTTATCTTATAACTGGAAGTTTGTGCCTTCTGACCATCTTCACCGATTTCATGCACCCTCCCAAATCGTGCCTCTGGTAATCACCATTCTGTTCTCTGTATTTATGAGTTTTTTTTTTTTTCTTTTGAGATTTCTTATGTAAGTGAGATCATACAATATTTGTCTTTTTCTGTCTGACTTATTTCACTTAGCATAATGCCCTCACGGTCCATTCACGTTGTCTAAAAATGGCAAGAATTCCTTCTTTTTTATGACTGAATAATATTTCATTGTATATGTATATACCACATTTTCCTTATCCATTCATCTGTAGATGGACACTTAGGTTGTATCCATGTCTTGACTATTGCAAATAATGTAATGAAAGTGAGAGTGCAGTAATCTTTTCAAAATACATATTGATCTACCTGTTGTCCATTTGTTTGTCTTCTTTGGAAAAATGTCTATTCAGATCCTCCATTTTTTAATCCAGTGTTTTTTTTGTCTGTTGAGTTTTATGAGTTCTTTATATATTTTAGATATTAACTCCTTATCAGATATGTGATCTGCAAATATTTTCTTCTATTCCATGGGTTGCATTTTTATTTTGCTGATGGGTTTCTTCGCTGTATAGAAGCTTTTTAGTTTGGTGTGGTCCCTCTTGTTTATTTTTGCTTTTGTTGCCTTTGCTTTTGGTGTCAAATCCAAAAAATCATTGCTAAGACCAATGTCAAGGAGCTTACCTCCTATGTTTTCTTCAGAAGTTTTATGATTTCAGGTCTTACATTCAAGTCTTTAATGCATTTTCAGTAAATTTTTGTGTTTGGTGTAAGATAGGGTTGCAGTTTCATTCTTTTGCATGTGGTTGTCCAATTTTCCCCAATACCACTTATTGAAGAGACTGTCCTTCCCCATTGTATATTCTTGGTTCCTTTGTCATAAGTTAATTGATCATACATGTGTGTATTTATTTAAGGGATCTCTATTCTTTTCCATTGGTCTATGTGTTTATGCCAATATCATGCTGTTTTGATTACTGTAGCTTTGTAATATAGTTTGAAATCAGGATGTGTGCTGTCTCCAGCTTTGTCCTTCTTTCTGAAGATTGTTTTGGATATTCAGGGTCTTTCGTGGTTCCATACAAATTTTAAGACAGTTTGTTCTATTTCACTGGAATTTTGATGGTCAATTGCATTGGCTAGTATGGACATTTAATGATATCAGTTCTTTCAATCCATGAGTGTGGAATGTCTTTCCATTTGTTTGTGTCTTCTTCATTTTCTTTCCTTAAGTCTTGTAGTTTTCCGTGTACATTTCTTCACCTCCTTGGTCAAATTTATTCCTAGGTATTTTTGATGCAGTTGTAAATGGGATTGTTTTCTTAATTTTTCTTTTTGATAGTTTGTTATTAGTATATAGAAACTCAACTGATTTTTGTATATAGATTTTGATTCTGCAATTTTACTGAATTCATTTATTGGTTCTAACGTATACTGACATCTTGTGGGCATGTCTCTTATTGCTAATCCAATTGATTTGATTTTTTTTTTCACTTTCTCTTTTTGGGTATTGAAAATGTGTACATTGTGGACTGGGGGAGGAAGTCTCTCGGTTGTTTATTTCAGGTTGAACACGCTTTAATTCGTAAGCAAGTTATAAGATTTTTCTGGTGACATTTTTATTGACATTTATGTGGCCTATTGGGAATACATCTGGCAAAGTTGTGGGTAATAAGGGTTCCATTTTCCATTCTGTGTACTGGTTGTGCTAGTAAAAACTGTGGTTTGTACTATCCATTTTAAAATTTTATTTTTCAAATTTACTAAATAATTCTCAAATGGAAAAGTAAAGAAAATTATGTAGCAGACACCTTTCTCCCCAGCAATGAGAATTTAATTTCACTGTTTTTCTACAGACCCCCTGCCTCTCTCTCTCTCACTCTTACTCTCAAACATTATGGACAGACCTGAAAGAGTAACTCCCATTCCTTCTTCTGTTTCTAAAGCAGTAACCACCACAAGTTTTATATAAGTTCATTACAAGTGAACATAAGTTTAAAGCTAGAGCACAAGTATCCAGGTGTGTGCTTGCTGGGCTTTAAAGTAAGTGAATGTTTAACTGTATGTGAAACTGCTGAACTATTTTCCAGAGTCACTGGACCACTCACCCACCAGCGATGTATGAGTGATCCGATTTCTCTGCATCCTTGTCAGGACTTGATATTGTCAGAATTTTTTAATTTTAGCCATTCTGATAGGTGTGCAGTTGTACCTCATTGTGGCTTTTTGTTGTTGTTGTTGAGGAAGACTGGCCTTTAGCAAACATCTGTTGCCAATCTTCCCCTTTTTTTATACTTGAGGAAGATTGTTTCTGAGCTGACATCTTTGCCAATCTTCCTCTATTTTGCATGTGGCTTGATGAGTGGTGTGTAGGTCCGCACCAGGGATCTTAACCCGTGAACCCCAGTCTGTCAAAGTGGAGCGCACAAACTTAACCATCGTGCCAGCGGGCCTACTCTCCTCATTGTGGTTTTAATTTGCATTTCCCTAATGGCTAATATGTTGAACATCTGTTCATATGCTTGTTTATATGCTTATTTCACTACCACATACACTCTTTGGTGAAGTGTCTCTTGTCCATTTTTTAATTGGATTGTTTGTTTTCTTCCTGATGAGTTTAGAGTGTTCTTTATATTCTGAGCACCAGTCCTTTGTTGGAAATGTATTTTGCAAATATTTCTTGCTAATCTGTGGTTTGTCTGTTTCTTTGTCTTAATAGTGTCTTTCACAGAGCAAACATTTTTAATTTCGATAAATTTTATTTATTTATTTTTATTTATTTTTTTATGGATTGTGCTTTTGCTGTTGTAGGGGAAGAGGGAGAATCCTCCTCTGCCCTTTTCCTTAAGGTTCTTCTGGCTGGCCAAATAATTAACAAGACAGGTTAGCAGGAGAAAATAACACCAAGTTTAATAA
>CM053518.1:68908509-68954290 GCA_028646465.1 Rhinoceros unicornis | reverse complement strand
GGCTTTATCTATTAGATTTTTAATCTTTGGGAAGAATTCCAAACTCCTCATCTTATAAAATTAGGTGATTGGAGCAAGTGATTTCTAAACTATTGTACATTTTTTTTGTCTGGGTAGCTGCAGTGACTAATGCAGTGACTAAAAAGGCAATTGAAATATAATCTGTTTACTCTGTGTCTAAACCATGATCTGCTGAGAAGACTCCATTCCTCCTCAGTAGGTGTTGATGTCACTACAGGTTTGGGTTTGAAATTATAGTCAACTTCAAAAAATGTAACTGTTTAAATGGTCTGCACATAATGTAATGTACAACCAGAACCTTTTTCTTTAGAGTGCCCAGCTCTTGTTGATAACTGTACATATTCAGTTATTACCAGGACAAAAAATGTTTTACCGTGCTAAATAAAACCAAATAATTTAAGTCTATGAAAAATATATAGATGATAGGTTGGTAGATAGATATACAGATGACGATAGATAGAAAGATAGATAGATAGATAGATAGATAGATAGATAGATAGATAGATAGATAGATGATAGATAGAAGTGAATCTGCTCAAGTTAAACACTATTTCATTGTTTAAATTTTTTTATAGACTTAGAACCCTCCAATGCACTATATTTATTAATTCGTATTATATATTATCTGTCTCCCCCACTACTGGTTACTAGAATATAAAATCATCAAAGGTAAATATTTTTGTTTTTTGGTCACGGATCTATGTCCAGTACTAACACTAATGATGGAAAATTGTAGCCTCTAAATATATATATATTTATAAAATACTATTAAATTGACTTAAGAGTAGAGAGCTGACCATCCAGAATTGTAGTTTTCTCTTAAATTGTATTAGAAGCTGCTTTTGATGGAAAAGCTTTTTAACTGGCAGAAAACAAGCCACTCTTCAAGTTCTCACTCAATTTGAAGGCTAATCACCACCTAATTTACTCTAATATCCTGTTCTAGTCTTCTTTCCTAATAGAAACTTATTCAAAGAAATCTGTTTCAGGGGCCAGCCCGGTGGCGCAAGTGGTTAAGTGCACGCGCTCCGCTGAGGCGGCCCGGGGTTTGCCAGTTCGGATGCCGGGTACACACCGATGCACTGCTTGGTGGGCCATGCTGTGGTGGCGTCCCTATAAAGTGGAGGAAGATGGGCATGAATGTTAGCCCAGGGCCAGTCTTCCTCAGCAAAAAAAGAGGAGGATTGGCAGATGTTAGCACAGGGCTGATCTCCTGATGACAAAAAAAAATGAAATCTCTTTGTCCCTAAAGTAAGTTGTAAACTATGTATGTGTGCAAGTGAAGAGGAAAGGAGAGCGATGGAGGAAGAGTGAAGAAGGGCTGGTTCGCTTTGAGGCATATGGCTACCTGAGGTTGCTAACATATTTAAAATTAGAGAGTTTCTGCTATTGAAATTAGCCATCGAGAACCCAGCCTTGCCTGAAAATGAAAATTTCGAGGATGAAGGAGCTGTGAGCTTCCACCTGAGCTAACTGAGGGCAGCTGACTCACAATCAAACTCAGTCCTAGGCTGATGGGTCAGAATGAGGAAACTTAAACTGCCTGCTAAGTGGGATAAACTAACTGAGTGGTCCTCCAAGGTCCTTGAAATGAGAAGTTCCATAACCAGGGCAGAAGGAGTGGTCAGTTGCCTCTGAAGAAAGCACCTCTGTTGGTTATACAGAGCCTCACTTTATGTAGCCCAGGACCCACTTAAACTTAGCAGAGGTTCTCTAAGATACTCAGGTTCTTCATGCACTTCCTCCTTCAAGCGCAGCTTCTCTTCATCCCTGCTTCGTTCCAGCCAAAAGGCACTGTCAGCCAGAGCAGTCAAGGATCCTTTCCCTGTCTTTTCTTCTACTATAGTCTGTTCCTCATAGATATTTGAGACCCTGACATCAAGTCGTAAGTCATGTTAGGGGAGTATGGATCCCAAGGCTAACATTTAGTTTGCTCCAAATCTTTTGGTTGACATATAAAGTAAGACATATAAAGTAAGAGTTGACATATAAAAATTAAATTTTAAATTATAAAATCTGTACAGATTTGGGACATATGCATACTTACTCTGTCTCTTCCTTCACACACATCAGTATCACAGATGGCCCTTGTCTTCTGACGTCATTTGGATTACATGACCATTTTTGCTGATATTTCATCTGAAAGGGAGTAAAACAAACCATAGCCTCTGGATGGTGAACATGATTCTGGAAAATTAGTGAATGAGAGAAGGGATATCTGGGGTCACAGAGTAGGAGATCTGAAGGAAAGCTCAAAAAGGCAACATTGGGCCAGGAGAGAAACCTGGAGATACGAGTGAAGAATGTCCTTTATCACTCATGGAGCAGAGATATTTGAGTACGAAAAATGGGTAGTGCTGGGGAGGATGTGTATAGCAGTGGCTAGGAGAGTTGGTTGATTATGCAAAAAAAATAAATAAATAAAAGACAAGTGTGAACATTGAGGAGTTTGACTTGAGTAATAATGAAAGCAGTCAAACCTGCAGAACTGTGTCAAAGAATAAAGTTACAGTGGGTGTATTAGACATTGTTGGTACCCTGCTCAAATTGTCTCAGAAACCTCGCATATGCTCATCCCCCAACTTCTGTGTGCTTGGTTGCTGGCAGCCTAGATAATAAATGATTTTTGTGGGTTTACTAAAGACCAGCTCCCTTGTCTCTCAGTGGGACAAATGTAGTAGGATTTCTACTCTAGAGCTCCCCACAAAATCAGGCTGACAGAATGTTAGGAACATCATCTGAAATCTGGCCCTTGTTTGGCCTTTTCCCTCCCCATTCAGGTGCACAAATCCTCATCTCAAGGTCGGCTTCTGGGGAACAGGACCTAAGACAGTGGGTATTTAAATAGTTTGTTCATTATTTTAATTTGTTAAGAATAGCAGTATTTCTCATAATTATGATATCTTCAAGAAATCTGATATATCTATAGTGTCAGACATTGTAAAAATCAACACTAATGATGTTTTCTGTTAAAAAGTCAGAAACTTAGAAGAGATGAGCTTTAGTCTTCATTTATTTTGGATAATACCTCTAAGCACAGTTAGTATTTGATTTAAGAAAAGATATGGCATTCCTGTTTTTCATCACTGATATTGTCAGAATCCATGGTTGTTCTATGATGGTGATGCATGGTGTGTTTGGTTACTTACATTTTTGTCAGAATTAGGCTAAGGACAAGATGACAGCTTTTGCTCTCAATGGAGAAAGTCAGTGTATCACAAAGAAAAGCTGAACTATTGATTATCTTCTGTCTAGATTTGTTCTCTGCGCTAGCAACATGAATAGGAGGCTGTGAATTCCATAATGGCAGTGTGACTAGATCCATCAGGACTTTCCCCGGCAAAACAATCATAACTGGTGAAAATTATTTTTAAAATATTAAAGTATCTGGACATTCTCCTAAAGATATACAACAGATAAAAAAGAGCATACAGGAAATATTTATTCAGAAAAATCTATTAAATCTCCATAGAACAGAAAGAGTCTGTGGCATTGGAGCCATGACTCACTCCCCACTCCCAGCTCAGCATGACAGAAGCTCTACTTTGGGTGGATGCAGCCAAGAACACAGGGTTTTGCCTCCCCCCAGCTCCCAGTATGGGCTACAGTATCTCCCTGGGAGGGGCTGATTTCTGACATCTCTCATCTCCCCCAGATTTATTTTGCAGAAGCTCTATTGCAAAGCAAAAGGAACTGAGAGGTCTAGTGCTACTTTTCACCTCCTAGCCCCCAGTCATAGGGCAGAAGCTACCCAGGCATGGCAGATGGAGAATACTGGGCCTCTATTGCCCTCACCCCAGCTCACTCATAGGCAAACCAAGAAGACCAGAGGCTATTGCCCCCACCCGGCACACAGCCCACAAAGCTGGGATGTCACTCTGAGACAACTAGGCCACTGTCCCTTCTCACAGCTGGAGGGCAGTGGCACAGAAGTTGTGCCAAGGGAGAGAGGCAGCTATAAGAACAGTGGACTCTCCCCTAGGGAAGACTTTATTTGGTACAGAGCATTGGGAGGTAAAGTTTAAGCATGCTATTGAAAACAAAGGAGATTTTGATGGTAAGCAATTAAGGGGAGGCTGGTAGCTCAATGAGAGCAATAAGCTAAATCACAGACAACTAGATATAAATTTAACAGAGAGAACAGGAAAAGAGATAACTAGGAAGAGTCTTCTGGGGGTCTGAAAAGCCTCAAAAATAAGCCCTCTGCAAAGGGGCTTGGATTTAATTGGATTGGACCTCAGAGCAATTTATGACCCTAGGTCATTGTTGAAAACAGTAGAGCAATCAGCAAGAACTTAGTGGAGACTATTGGCTAGATGTGATACCAACAGACGCCGATAGCTTAACACAGAGATCAGGGAAAAATATTGTCAAAGAGAGCCTTGCTAAAACCACTATCATGCCAGAGTGTCTGGGCACATATCCAACACTGTGCCCTTGGAATAACAACATCATAGGCTGCACACTGTGGGAAAAAGGACTTAACAGAAATAGTCAAGTCACTAAACAAATAAATAAGTAAACAACAACAAGCGCTAGAGGGGGTGTGGAATGGATGTCCACAGTTGTGATAATATATGTGGTAACTAAAAACTGGGCCTGTGGGAGATCAAAATTGGCCATCATGAAATATATCTCTTTACCTTGATTATTTTCTCTGATGGACATTTGACCTCCCCCACTAACTGCCTAAAGGAATTTAACTCTGTGTATAGACAGACTGGAAGGGTCCTTGCTAAGCCCATTCTTTTCAGAGTTCTGTTTACCAAACATTTACATTTGTAAAGGTATCTCCCTCTATGTACTGTGAAAGGGGGGGGGGTGACCTTATCTCTGGAAACTCTTATCAGGACGGAAGAAAAGGACTTAAATGGACATACTCTTGATTACTATAATTTCTGTTTCTCTGGCCACATTCTCTATAAGTGGCCCTGCAAAGAATTGTCTGACAAACATTTACATTTCCCTCGCCATGTGGGTTGTCTTCTTCCCCTCTGAAATCCCAAATCCCGCACCCCCAATGTCCTCCTTTGTCTTTAGCTGAAGATGGTATTTAAGGTGGTGGCTTTAGTCATTTTAGTGAGAAACTCCATTTCCCTGCTTTTTCCCATGTAAACATGTTATTAAACTTGGTATTATTTTCTCCTGCTAACCTGTCTTTTAGTTATTTGGCCAGCCAGAAGAACCTTAAAGGAAAGAGCAGAGGGAGATTCTCCCTCTTCCCCAACAGGCCCCAAAGATATCCAGGTCCTGATGCGTGGAATCTGAAAACATGAGTTTAAATGGCAAAAGGGACTTTGGATATGTGATTAATTAAAGGGTCTTAATATAAATTATCCTGGATTATCTGGGTAGATGCTAAATATAATCACAATGTCCTTATAAGACAGAAGCAGATGGGTATTTGACTTCAGAAGAGAAGGAGATGTGGTGACGGAAGCAAGAGGTGGGAGGGATTCAAGAAGGAGTCATGAGCCAAGGAATCCGGTGGCCTTCAGAAGCTAGAAAAGGTAAGGAAATGGATTCTCCCCCAGAGCCTCTAGAAGGAATCAACCCTGCCAAGACCTTGACTACAGTCAGTGAAACTGATTTCAGACTTGTTGCATCCAGAACCATAAGAGAACAAATTTGTTCTCTTTTTGTCAGCAGGGTTGGTTCCTTCTGAGGGCTGTAAGAGAGAATCTGTTCCATTCCTGTTTTCTGGTTTCTGATAATTAGGTGGCAATTTTTGTGTTCCTTGGCTTGTAGAAGCATTACTCAAATCTCTACCTTCATCTTCATGTGGTGTTCTCCCTGTGTGTCTGTCTCTGTGTCCAAGTTTCCACTTTTTATAAGGACATCAGTCACATAGGATGAGGGCCCATGCCAAAGACCTCATCTTATCTTAACTAGTTACATTTGCAAAGACCCTATTTCTAAATAAGGTCACATTCTGAGGTACTAGGGGATAGAACTTCAACATATAAATTTTGGGAGGGGGCACAATTCTACCCATAACTGCAGCCATAGGAAACTATATAGAATATATTATCTAAAATGTCCACTTTTCAATAAAAAATTATAAGACATGGAAGGAAATAGGAAAATATGACCCTTTTACAGAAAAAAAAATTAGGCAATAGAAACTGCTTTTGAAAGGGTTCAGATGTTCGACTTAGCAGACAAAGGTTTCAAAGTATCTAGTTTAAATATGTTCAAAACATAAAGGAAATCATGTCTAAAGAAGTAAAGAAAGTATGATGGTAGCAACTCATAAATTATAGAATATCTATAAAGAGGTAGAAATTGTTTTTTAAAAGGAACAAAATGGAAATTCTGAGGTTGGAAAGTAGAATAATCAAAATAAAAAATTCTAAAGGGCCTCAATAGTATATTTGAGCTCCCAGAAGAAGGAATCACTGAACTTGAAGGTGGATCTACAGATAACACAATCTGAAAAACAGGGTAAAATGAAGAAGAAAAGTGAACACAGAATCAGAGAAATAGGCGACACTATTAAAAACACCAACAAATGCATAATAAGAGTACTAGTAGGGGAGAAGAGAGAGAAAGTAGCAGTAAAAGTATTTGAAGAAATAATGGATGAGAACTACCCCAATTTTACAACAAACAATCTGCTCACTTAAGAAGCTCAATAAATTCAAGTAGGATAAATTCAAAGAGATTTACACCCAGTCAAGTCATAGTAAAAATGTTGAAAGATAAACAGAAAATCTTGAAGCACAAAAAGAAAAACAAATCTTTACATACAAGGTAACTCTAATAAAATTAACAGCTGACTTCTCAACAAAAACACTGGAGCCAGAAGACAGTGGGAAGATATATTCAAAGTAAAATATAGAAAGAAACAATACCATCAATGAAAAATCCTATATTCAGAAAAATTATCTTTGAAAAATTAAAGTAATGAAAGACATTCCTAGATAAATATGAAGTGAGAGAATTCATTGCTCTCAGATCTGTCTTACAAGAAATAATAAAGGGATTTCTCCTGACTGAAAGAAAACGACCCCAGACAATAATTTGCATCCACACATGCACAAAAATGTATACCATTAGATGTAATTATTTAGATAATTATAAAAGACAACATTAACTGCATATTTATTCTACTTTCTTCTCTTACCTGATTTAAAGGGCAACTATATAAAACATCTTGCATATAGTTGTATTATTGGCCCTGTTACATATAGAAATGTAATATATTTGACAATGAAAGCATAAAGGAAGAAGGTAGTTTCAAAACTGTATTCAAGCAAGGAAATAACACCAGATGGTAACTTGAAACCATAGGAATTAATAAAGAGAATCAAAAACGGTAAATAAGAAGGTCAACACAACAAATCCCATAGATACATACTTATTTGCCTTTTTTATCTCATCTCCTTAAAAGACGTGAAGTTATAAAGATATAAAGTAACAATAATAACCATAATTATTGGTGTTTGTGTTTTGTCACATATATAAATGTAATATGAATAAGAATTACAGCACAAAAAAGGAGGAAGTAGCAGTAACTATAGTTACTACATGTAGTAACATTTCTATATCTCAGAGCAATTAAGTTAGCATAATTCTAAATGAGATACTAATAACTTAAGATGCATATCATAAGCCCTAAAGAAAGCAATAAGAAAATAACTCAAAAAATATAGGGAAAAATAATTAAAGGAATTAAAATGTTAACACAAGAAAATATTCACTTAATGCTAAAGAAAGCAGTAAAGAAAGAAGCAGAGAGACAAAAAAAAGACATGGAACACATAGTAAACAAAATTAAAATTACAGACATAAATTCCACTATATCAGTAAGAACATTAAATGTGAAAGGATTAAAAAATCCAATCAAAAATCAGAGATTATCAGACTGGTTAAAAAAATGATATACAACTATATGCTATCTATAAGAGACATATTTTCAATTCAAAGGTAAAAATAGGTTAAAAGTAAAAGGATGGAAAAAATATATTATCCAAACATGAAACATAAGAGAGCTGGAGTTGCTATACTATTATCAGACAGGATCAAATTTAAGCCCAAAATGTTACTAGAGATAAAGACGGATATTTTATAATGATAAAAGTTCTAATCCATCAGGAATATTTAACAATTATAAACATATATATACCTAACAACAACCAAAATATATAAAGCACAAATGGGCAGAATAGAAGGGAGAAATAGATAATTCAACAATAACAGCTGGAGATTTCAATATCTCACTTTCAATAATAGAACAACTAGCCAGAATATCAACAAGGAAATAGAAAACTTGAACAACACAATAAACCAGGTAGATCTAACAGACATCTACCCAACAACAGAATACAAATTTTTCTTAAGCATGTAGGCAATATTGTCCAGGATAGACCACACCCTAGAAGATAAAATACACCTCAAGAACATGAAAGGAACTCAGTTGAATGGAATATACACCTTAAAGTTTTTTCCATAATATCTGAACATTCAGCAAATTTTTTTGTAAGCTTTGCTGCACTAGTAGGATGGGATACAACTACTTGTAATTGCCTTGTGATACACTGTGGTGAGGCCGACCTGAACATTCTTGAGACACCCAACTAAGCTGGATCATTATCTAATAACATCTTTATTGGAGTGATTACCCTTTTCTTTTTATTCCTTTCACTTTTTACCCTTGTGGAGTCCAGCATGCTGTGGCTTAACTGTTTATTTTAGTTCTGTTCTCTTATCAGTTATTGTGCTAGTTCTGCATTAGAGGTTTATAGTGCAGAAAGAGGTGTAGATTGAGAAGGGATGATAAAGACCAAAGTCCCAAACCTGTAGAGTCAAAAAGTATCTGTGGTTAAAACCCTACTAAGGTGGGTTAGGAATATTAAGCTGTGCAAATGCTGTGTGGTGGTCTTGTGATGTGATTGTGGTTGGAGGAGGAGCTGAGCCCAGCTGGGGCTTTGTGTACAGGTTGCAGGTGCCTGGGGGGCACTGTGGCTCCACAGCACAGAAATAAATGGCTGAGTCTGTGGTCTGGGAAGAGGAAATATACAGTGAGCTGTGGCGTTCTTCAGCGACTGTCACAGCCTTTAATCTTCCATTCTGCTTTGTCCCTGAAGGAATGGAAAACAGGCTGATGAGGTAGCCCCCAGGATTTTGGCGAAACCACTGCACGTTGCTCCCAGAGGTGGAAAAATTGCACTGCAGCGTGGAATTGGCTCCCTCCTGGAGACTCAGGGTTGGGGGACTCTGCTCCTCCTGCGCCCCTCTCACACCTGATGAGAAACAGAGAAACAGTCACACAAGGTGGTCACTGTAACACCTACAAAACCCGGAAAATGCCTCCATAGATTATGAGAAGGGTAGAAATTCTGCAAGACATGAGCTCCTTTCCCTCCCTCCCTCAACAACACTGCAGCCTCTAAATCCTTTCCGCATTCCCGTCTGGGACAGCCCCGACTCACAGCAAACCTGGGTGCACAAAAGCCCCAGCACAGTGCCCAACAGCCTCTTCATGATGCTTCCCCTTGTTGCTCGGGACATTTTCACAACATATATTTATCTAAACCCTGGGGTGATGAGTGTCATGACTTGGTTCTGAAACCGTTCCTGCTTCTGCAACCAATCAGCCTCACCCACAAACCCTGCCCAGGCCCAGAGACTCTGTGAAGGATGCTCTACCCTCCAGCCTCACCAGGACTGAGCATGGGCTGGAGGGTGGTGGAGTGAGAGGGGAAAAGAAACGTAATTATTCTAGTACTCAAGGAAGATTTTCTGATAATCCTGGATGTGGTAGAGTGTGAGACGGAAAGGGAGAGGCCTCCTTGGGAGGGACAGGTGCCTCATCAGTGCTAATTACGGACTGGGGAAGATCACAGAAAGAACATCCACATTTTTAAATCCAAAAATCATTCACATATTCTGACAAAAGTATCTTTACTAACATATGAATTAATTATATGAGTCATTCCAATCATTCAAAGTAACAAAAACATGAATGTTATGTATTATATACTTAATGAAGTCCTATTTTTGGAATATATGAAATGTATGGATTGGGACTCTTCTGGAATAACCAAGACTTGTGGTAAATATTGTTATAAGAAATGAACCTAATGAGACTGTAAATAATAAGAAAAAAAATAGGATCAATTCGGACATTATTTTTACATATTATCCTTGCTGCTGTGTTAACGTTTCATTTTTCTAATTCTTGTCTGTAAAATCTTCCTTCGGTTGACATTAGCAGTTCAGTTCATCTTTATCTTTCTAATTCCTCTGTCTTCCTCTTTTCCTCCTCCTTACCCCAACTGCTACATTTCTACTGCCATATTCTCTTTTTTCTCTTTAACTTTTCTTTCTTCTCTCTTTTTGGTTTTCTAGTTTCAGGAAAGAGACAGAAAGAATATTAAAGAAAAGGTGGCATTCATGGTTTAGAAATAATTTTGAACCTATGAAATGGAAATTCATATTTCCCCGGATACATAAAAATCTTAGGCAATAAAATTTTAAAAAATCAGAAAAATACGACTTCTATACTTTAGAATTCTCCATTTTCCCTTTTGCTTTATATGACTCTTATCCAGGAGTCGTTTCTGATAGATATCGATAAAGATAATCACATAGATAAAGATAATAATGACATTGTAAATATAGATGTATGCATTACAGCTATAAGCTTCTAGTACTTGATCAAGGAATAAGGTAGAGGTGTTAATTGAAAGGAAAATTCAGCAAGAAACATGTTTCTTATGGGCTAATAATGATTAGCTTTTCCTCGCACAGAATTATTCTCCCCTCTTTACTAGCCCCCATTTGCACACTCAAAGAATTTCTCAAATCTTTCAACAACTATTCACAACTAGGTCCCTCAAGGTAGTCCTTGGGTTTAAGAAAAGCCTATAGTGTCTCCTAATGGGCCAAAATCATAAAATAGGAACACTTCTCACTCAGCAGATATACATAGCTCAGCCCACCTGGCTTTTCTAGGGCTGTACGTGTGGGCTGACATGGAGACACAGAAGTGAGGATGGAGAGCACCATAAATAGGACCAGAAGTCCCCACAGAGCCTTTTTAAGAAAATAAATTCCTTCATATAATGTAATTTTATGTAATGATATGAAAACAATCCATTTAATTCTTACCTATGAACAGATAAAAAATGAGCCCTCCAATGTGACCCAGTGTAGCCAATATATTTAAGAGTGTTCTAGACCTGGGACAATCCAAAAATGAATTAGACAATATATCTTCCTTCAGGGAGCTTGTGATATAATGGGGGAGACAAACATCTCTGTACATGTAATAAAGGCCTAAAGGACATTGTAATGGAAGCATGCCATAAATACTGCATGAACACCAAGACGGTGACAATTACTTCAAGCCTGTATTACAGGAGACAGCTCAATGGAAGGTGATACTGTATGCTTTCCATGGAGGTGACAACAGAGGATAGTGACAAAAGCAAAGATGAGTGATCTCTGAAAGGTGACCTTTAATTTTGAATACAAGGAGTAGAAAAGATGAACAAGTATGTGGATGGGGCCATGGATCACAAACACACACACACACAAATAAATGTATTAAAGAACACATGGTGTCTATGTCACAGAAAACGAAACTTCTATATCATATTGATATCATACCTGTATTCACTAGTTGTATAAAAAAGAATTTATTGGGGCCAGCCCGGTGGCGCAAGCGGTTGGGTGCGCGCGCTCCGCTGCGGCGGCCCGGGGTTCGCCGGTTCGGATCCCGGGCGCGCGCCGACGCACTGCTTGTCGGGCCATGCTGTGGCGGCGTCCCGTGTAGAGTGGAGGAAGATGGGCGTGGATGGTAGCCCAGGGCCAGTCTTCCTCGGCAAGAAGGGGAGGATTGGCAGATGTTGGCTCAGGGCTGGTCCTCCTCACAAAACAAAAAAAACAAAACAAAACAAAACAAAACAAACAAAAAAAAAAGAATTTATTTTAATGAGATATACAATGTAGAAGAACAGAAAATGTTGTGTCCTACACTCTCAACAGTAGACATATCAAGCATTTTTGTTTGTATTTGGAAAATATAGTCCTGATTTCCATGGCAAATACCTGTATGTCTCCTTACAACAGCCACTGAGGATCACAGAAGAGCCAGGCTACTGTATCGGAGAGTATCTGAGCAACTTTATGGTTCAAGACCACAAAAGAAGGTGACTGAGTTTTTTGGCTTCAATATGCAGGTATATAGAGACTCCTGTGATTGCCAATTGAGTAAACTGCACCTTTTAATATTGCATTAGATTCTTCATCAAATGGAAACATCAACAATTATGAAATCTAAGAATACAATTGTATTCTGGGAAAAAAGAAGACACACTTCTAGATGGTTCTATCAACTAGTTGTTAAGAATACCAGTTTTGCATCAGACAGATTTAGGTCCTAGCCCAAGCCCTGCTCCTAACTGGTTATGTAGCTTTGATCAAGTTGCTTAACATCTCCAAACCTCAATTTTGTCATCTGCAAATTGAGATTCTGTTAGTATTTACCTAGAGAGGAGGGGAAGAATTTAAAGGACTTAGCCCATTGCCCATAAAACTGTATGTGCCACAAATATTTGGGAACAAATAGAGTTCAGTGAATGAATAAAATGATATGTGAAAGAGGCATTAAGACTTGTATGCTATTTTAATGCACTGTGTTCTAAAACCCTAAAGCAAGAGATTCCATCACGTAAACTATATTCCCAGCACCTGTTAAAATGACAGGCACATCTGAGTAGGTGCTTTAAAAGGTTTCTTGAATGAATGCAGGTATAGTTTGGTATAATATCTCACTTTGATGTAAATCATTATTTTAAGAGATATTTTCTCGTATATTAATTCATTTTATACCCATAAAGAAATGTTGGTACCAAATAAAGCAAAACAAAACAAACAGAAACCCCTAACTCAAAATATATCAGAGTTTAAAATAGTAGATCTGTACATGAATGCTCATAGCAGCATTATTAAGAATAGCTCAAAGTGGAAACAACTGAAATGCCCATCAACTGAGGATAGATAAAGAAAATATGGAGTTTTCATCCAATGGACTGTTATGTGGTCATGAAAAGTAGTGAAGTACTGATCCATAGATGTAGCCTGAAAAGATTATCCTATATGAAATAAACCAGACACAAAAGGCCATATACTATATGATTCTATTTATATGAAATGTCTATAGTAGACAAGTCCTTAGAGACAGAAAGTAGATTAGTGCTTCCCAGCAGCTTGGGGAGAAGGGGAATGAGAGTGACTCTAATGGGTACAGGGTTTCACTGCGGGTGGTGTTCTGGAACTAGATAGTAGTGATGATTGCACAACTCTGTGAATATACTAAAAACCACTGAATTATACACTTAAAAGGATGAACTTTATGATATGTGAATTATCTCAAGAAAGCTGTTATTTGAAAAAATGATAGAACTCAAAGTACTCAATAACAGTTCAAGCGTTGGAGGTGAAAAGAGGACTGGGGATTAGAGAGTCTGCCAAGATCAGAAGAAACTAACAATTCTAATATTTCAGTCTTAAAGAGGAAGATGATCTCTATGGGATCCCAGAGGCAGATTTATCATGAAGCAAATTAGGCTTATTTCAGGACCCCTTATCATCCTGGGCCTCAGAAACTTGTATTTGTAATTTTATTTTATTTTCCTTAAAGAGAACTTCAGAATTCAAAGAAGCATCAGGCCCTGCAAAACCTGCATTTGTACCTGTCAATCCCACAGAGTCATACAAGATGGGTAAAGGACAAATGAGGCTCACAGAGTTCCTGAATATTAGGAAGTTTTTCTTGGTGAGCTACATTCCCTGAGGGTTCAGTGAATGGCCCACGATTCTTGGTTTTGTGCTCCTTTTGTGTGGAGAAACTTGAGATTATTTTACACATTTGGGGTCCCAGTGAACAAGAGTCCATGTGTATCCTTCTCTCTTTATAAACAGACACCTGAGTGTTTCCTTGGCCATTGAATTGGACACATTTCAGAAGGATCACAGGCATAAAAACAATGATAAAATAATATGTTAATTTACATAGTCATGGTCATGTCCAGGGTCGAGAATTCCTCATAGCACAGATCCTCACGTCCAGAATCCGGATCATTATTTAGTGTCACAATAAAGACCCCGTGATGACAGGAAGAAGTGTGGAGGTGTGTCAGCACAGTGCAAGCAAGACACACCATGGATGCAGCCTTTACTGACCAGGCTGTTCTGAAGCCAGTGCCCTTGACATAAGGAAAATCTCCTCAGGAACCACTCCTCGCAGAACTTACTCAGGCAGCAGCATTTCTAGAGAGACCACTAGGGAAGGAAAAGTCAAAGGAAGAGAGAATAAAGGTCCCAGACTCTGGAGATGAGATTTCTGCAGGTGACGCTCAACAAGCTGTACAATCCTGACCTGAATTGTAAAAACAAGGGATGAGCTTCAATGTCAGGCATTTGTCCATGAACTGTTTTCTCTGGGAATTTTTACAATAGAATGTGAAATACTTCAGCATATACCAAGTGAACTGTCATAGAGCAGAGTTAATGTTGCTTCTCAGAATTATATGTCATCTGGGGGAAAGAGGCTGGGCTGAAAACAGAGGCATTTCTGGAGAACAGAGCTTAGGTTCCTCTTTACTCTGTCCCTCCCCCAGTTCCTCTCTGCAGAGTAATCCAAGAATTCCAAGGTTCCTTGGCTCTGAGGCATCAGAGCTGGAAGTACTTTGAGGATGCCTCCAGCAGAGAACACTGGAGAGAGAAGGTACACCCCCTCCCAGAGCTGCCACAGCCAGGCCCACCTGCACCCTCCGGGTTTATGCTCAGCTCTCTCTGCAGTCCCCCTCACTGTGCCTCTCAGAGCGCAGTAGTACACGGCGGAGTCTGACGTTTGCGCGGAGTGTTTCTGCAGGTGGAAGGAGCTGTCACTCTTAACAAGATTGGCCCGAAAACCTCTGCTGTCCAGCTCCTGGTTTTCTGATGAGCTTTTCAGGAGGAGCTCAGGCTCTTTGTTTTGATACTGGACATACCAGAAAAGGGAAACTGAATAGATGCTCTGGTAGGTGCAGTTCAGGGTCAGAGGTGCCCCCTCCCAGAGGGTAACAGGGCCTTCTGTCTGGGTCACCAAATCTCCATTGGTCCCTCCTGAAAAAAAGTAAAGGCTTTGTTATATTGACAATGTAAGAGGATAGTCTCCAGTTTGGTAGGGATTGAAAGCCATCCTGAAACTGAGGAATAGAACACCTTAGAAATTCTGCATAAATGTTACTTACTCAACATCAACAAGATGACAAGTCCTGAGCAGGAAGCAGACAGCATGGCTGAAGGAGAAACAGCAGCTGGTTTTGTTTGCGAATACACCAAAGCTGAGAGGGCTATTCCTCTATTTTCTTGATTCTTTGGTGGAATCTTCTAGAAAATTTTGGCTCGTGTATGAAACAAGACAATCTGCCCTGCAACATCGTGACACTGGTTATAAAGACGAGATAATGCTCAGAAATGGAAGATGAATTTGTGTCAAACCACCACCCTAAGGGAGCAGCGCCCTCTTGTGGTTCCCCCTCTGTCCTACAGCCTGCTTTACATCTTTGAATTTAATATTACCCTGAATGAACTTCAAGTTGTAGACATAGAAGGGAAATAGGTGTCTGGGGTGAGGCGTAAGGCTCCAGGAAGGGAGCAACAAACACTTTCTGCAGACTTCACAGTGGTGCCTGAGGCTGAGACAATGGGTAATTCCTCTGTCACCCTCTTTAAGATGCCGGGCAATGTGGCCCCCTTGAGTCTCCCTAGTCCCAGCATCTAATGTCTGTTCACACTGAGTATTATGCTAGTTTTAAGCATCTTAGGGTAGACTGACAGTGTAAAAAAAGCATGATCTGAGTTCTCTTCTTGACATATTCCCCCACTGGTCCTCTAGAACCAGGGGATGAGTTCCTCTGCTTAGAATGTTCTCCCTTCCCACCCCTACCTTTGCCCAGGTAACTTCTTTTCATTCTTTAAGAACCAATTTGCATGTCTCCTCCTTGTGAAAGGACTCACCCAGCTCTGCACGCTCTTGTGCCCAACTCTTTTCCACTGTACCTTGTACACACATCTATTACTGTCATTACTGAATCATATTGGAAGCATCTGTGTCCTGTTTTCTCAACTGGACTTGGTGCTCCTGAGATCAGGAACTTAATCTTGTTAGTCTCAGTAACCAACTTCTCAAAATATACACGCCATTATTTTATAGTAGATGCTCAAAAAATACCTAAAGAATGAGTGAACAAATGAATGAGTGGACATGTCTGGTGGGTACAATTATCTTTTATGAAGTATAGTCTCTGTGAGAGAATGTTTCTTAGACCCCTGATGTGACCAGCTTCTTCTAGAGTCAGATCTAGAACCTAGACAGGTGCATTCAACGTTTCTCAAAATTAAGTAAGGTTCAGATCTCCATATAAGAGACCACTCTCATACTGACTACTTAAAAGATATTATGGTGCCTTAATATAGACAAAAATGAAGTTAAGTATAAACTTCTTAGGCTCATAGTTCTTACATAATTACGAAACCAAACAAAAATTCAAACAAAATATAAAATTCAAATTCAAATATTAATGTGAGGGATGATCTTTAGCTGAAACTAAAGAGTTGGTATAGGCTTATTAGAAGAAAGCTATAGATGTGTGTAGTTCAACAACTCCCTTCTTTAAGATTTGGAGCTTAATGTACTGTTGTCGGAATTATTGTGACTAGTGATTTCTAGTAGTTTTACTTTCCCTTTTCAAAAATACCCATTTAAGTCACCATTATACAAATGTATTATTTAATACAGAACCCAAAAAATCACTGCTGAAAAAATATGTATTGTTCATTTACTGCTCCTCTTACATCTACTGAAGTGCATGTTGATACATTCAAACAATTACTGTGAGCAACGCATCTTCTTTCGGTGGAAACACGGCAGTAACTGTGGTAACTTAGGTTCTTCAGGGTCTGGCCTGTCTGTAGTACCATGTGTCATGTCATAACCAAAATTTTCTGAACACTTTTCTCCATTTAAACAACTGTGATACCTTAATTTGTATAGTACTATTATTCCCTTGTCTTTACTTTGGTACAAATAACATAAAGAATACAAAATTATCAAAACCAAGGGAAATATTCTGTTTGTCATACATACCTGTTAGAAACATGCCTTTATTATTTTATTTATTGCCATCAAACAGAAAATTTCAAACCTAAAAATTCTCCTGCAATTCCTATACCCCTGAGGTTGGCAAACTTTCTCCTGTAAAGGGCCAAATAGTAAATACTTTAGGCTTTGAAGTCGTTTGGTCTCTGCTGCAACTAACCAAATGGCTACTCAAATCTGGTGTTATAGCATAAAGCAGCCATAGTCAATGCATAAATAAATGGACATGGCTGTTTTCTAATAAAGCTTTATTTATAAAAACAGGTGGTATGTAGCTTTGACCTGTGGACTGTAGTTTGCTGACTCCTACTCTACCCCAAGAATTCATCAATGAACCTCCAAAGATCCATGTACTGCAATCTTAGAAACTCAGACATATTTTCTTGTTCGTTGTGTCACCACAATGTAATCATAGCTCTTTGAGGGGGCTTAAAATAAAGGAAGTATATTAAATAAGTTAGTGGATAGAAAGGAAGAAGAGGGGGATTTGGTGATCTTAATGCCTAAGATACTTTGGTGCTAAAGACTCAAAAGTTGTCCTTGTCATTAAGAAGCTCACAGAGCAGTAGTGGAAATAGCTTTTAATGAAGTAATCAAATAAATAAAGGAAAAACTACAAGTTTGAACAGTCTATGATTCTGAGTGCACATTGAGCTTCCTTCACTTACTGACTCTTGGACAGGTGCACAAGAATGAGCAGGCAGTTACTAGTTTCTCCTATTTTGATAGTACGGAAAAGAATTTTAGGAAAAGGAAAAAGAATAAGACAATCACCTAAAATTACTATGATGGGATCATATAGGAGGAATGAGGTGCTTTTAAGAAACTTAAATAATACCAGTATTATTGAAGACAGAGAGACAGAGAGTGAGAGAGAGGTTAGGAGCATATTATGGAACGACCCTGGAGAGTTAGCAAGATCCTAAATTATGCAAGGTTTTGTAGGTCATATTAAGAAGTTTTTATTTATTCTAAGAGCAAATGGGGATCCAGGTGATGGACTTGATTAAATTTGCATTCTGAAAGGATCACCCTCACTACGTTGAGGAGTGATGGGGGTGTCAAATGGGCCAAGGGCAGGGGAGCAATGGTTTTAGGTGGATGTTTAATCAGGATTGTGGAGGTGAATTGCATTGTGAGGATTGTAATGTTGTCTGGAAGACTTTTAGAAGGCAATTCAACAGGACTGGGAGATAGATTGGATATGGCCTTTCAAAAATGAATAATTATAAGTCAAAAAAAAATCCGTATGAGTCCTAACATACCCTAAACTGAGGGCATGACAGAAGCTGCAAGCTGTCTATACAATGTCCATTCTCTCCTACTTCTTACTAAGAGAACCCCAATTTTGATGTGAGTGGCAGCATATTAAGTAAAAAAGTAATAATCCTGATATCCTAGACTCCCTTACAGATGGGAGAGGGGTGGGGACATCGAATATCACTCTGGTAAATGAAATGTAAGTAGAAGTCATTGGGTGGGGCTTCTGGAAATGATTGACTCAGCCAGCATGGACCCACTTGCCCTTTGACTTTCTCTTTCTTTCTGTCTGGAAGTTGTATAAAGTGGATGGATCCCTAACAGCTTCTTGAAAGTATAAAAACAAGAGCGACACCTTACAAATGAGAAACAGTGAACTAGAAAGACC
This sequence comes from Rhinoceros unicornis, assembly GCA_028646465.1. Lineage (NCBI taxonomy): Eukaryota > Metazoa > Chordata > Mammalia > Perissodactyla > Rhinocerotidae > Rhinoceros > Rhinoceros unicornis. The sequence goes on along the minus strand of CM053518.1, from coordinate 68,935,466 downwards.
CTCAATCCCTCACAACTTTATGAAGCTAGCATACCAGCCCTGCATATGATAGAGTTTCTTTATGTGAGAGAAAAATAAACTCCAGCTTGTTAAAAACATTATTATTTGAGTTTTCCGTAACGTGAAGCTGAGCCAATCTCCAACTAATACAGATGATGTTCATTAAAAACACAAATTCATCATTTCATCAGAAACTGATTGAATAATCTGGGATAGAGCCTGATAATCAGATCTTCAAATGTGCTCTAGGTGATTCTGACACAGGTCATGTTGGTGGTTGAAGGTCTGGCATTTGGGAACCACCGCCCTGTACAACCTTTCCCCTGCCTTCCCCATCTTTTTCACCAAACATGCACGTAAATACAAATGCCCTCATTTTCTCCATAAACACATTTCCAGTAGTATCAAAACTATATTAAGAAAATTATATTCAGCATTTATTTATCTTACCAGGAGCAAGAATATATAGATGGAAAATAGTTATGTGTTTCATAATAGAAGTACCCACTTTCGCAAAGCAACATTTCAGGACCTGGTAGTGGAGAACATACATTTCTCACTGGGATGGGGAAAAATTATGACTTTCTTATAAGTTCCCATTTTGCTAATGGAGAAATTGAGCTTTGAAAATAGCACAACTAGTCAACGGCAGATCAAATTTGTCTCTCTCACTCCAAAGATTCAGACCCTTGTCTCTATCATTACAGAATGTTTCCACTCCTCAGGTTTAAAATGAAAAGTTTGGTTGAAAGAGTCCTAAGATCCTTTCTAATTCTAATGCCTGATCAATGTACTGTTTCCTATACAGGAGTTAAAGGAATGTAAAAGTCATCTCATGCGTCTCAAAGACCCACCGACATCTTGAGAGTCCTGCACGTACAACAGACGAGACCTCTGATACTGAGAAGTCGTTCCTCATCCTCCACAGGTGTCCAGAGCTTACTCTTTTCCTGATAAAATTAGAGTTTGAAAAGTCTTTTGGGGTCATCAGTCCAAATCCTTCATTTCAAGTGAGGAGATCAAAGGCTGCTACATTGGTGACATGCCTAAGTCCACGTAGCCAGGATTACCAGAACTGAACCTGGCATTTCAGTTTCCCATTCTAAATCTCATGCCCTTTGCCCTAGTCCAAAGTGCTTCCAAAAGAATCACAAATTCGAGAGGGCCTCCTGTTCACGTTGCCAGCAATTTGCAGATTTATTGTTTCTCTGTTAGTCTGATTCTTAGGCCCAGCCAGGGACCCAAAGAGAGTAGAAGAGAATTTTTCCTCCCCTACATAATACATATTCAATAAATATTTCTTGAACAAATTGATCTGAAAATCCAACAATTCTCACATATTTTACTGATTTTTCAGTTATATGTTTCTTAACTTCTTTAGCCAATTCTTCTAGCACAATCTAATCACCAAATGGCAAAGACTTTATGTGGCTGTTCTTTCTCTTCAATCTTTGGTCAAATTCTGTGTGTCTACCTTCAGGCCAATGATTCAGGGATAAGGACGACTTTGATGAGTGATAACTCTGGACAGGTTCCATGAACCTAGAAAGGCATTTTCTTAGAGTGAGTGTTTTCTCTCTAACCCTACACCTGTGCTGCCACAGCTCTAGAGACTTCCTGTCTGTGATGACAATTCCCTGCCTTGGTTCCCACAGCAGGTGCTTGTATCAAGCAGAGCCCTGGGGTTTTGGTACACCTCCCTCCAACACACCTCTCACTGTGGTCTCCCTCAGTGCACAGAAATACACTGCAGAGTCTTCCGTCTGTGAAGCTGAGATGACAAGCTTGATGGACTTGTTTGCCTTCTGGAAATTCAATGAGTAGTGACCTTCTGTGGCATTTTGCTGGTTATAAGAATCCTGGCGAATAAGAAACATCATCGCACCATGGCTGGGCTGCTTGTACCAAAATAGACTATACCTTGCATCACTGGTATCATATCTGCAGTTCAGGGTCACAGCCTCCTTCTCAGGCACTAACATTACTGGTTGGGCTTGAGTTACCTTCTGGGCAATACTGGATCCTAAGAGAAAAAAGATAGAATCAGAGGTTGTGGGATAAATGGTGTGGGACACAGAAATTCTCTTTTACACCATGCTACCTCTCCTTCCTAGGGCACCCCCAAGACACTGCCTGTATCCCTGTTCCTTAGGTCATAAATGAGGCACATTGCCACTGGGGCCATCCCTACCTAGCCACATTGAAGCCATGACCACCTTCAGAAGGCTGGAGAACACCATGTTTGAGTTCTTTCACTTGACAGAAAATACCTTCTTCTTAAACTTCAGAGTTCTACACAGTGAGGTGAGCCTGACAGGGTGAGGGAAGAATTACTGGGTATGTGCTGCTGCTGTCCCAGGGCAGGAAACAGGGAGGTTTCCTGATATAGCAAGCTGATGTGGGTCACGTGAAACTTCTCTGTGCACTGGCCAAGAGTCTCAGACAATCCATACTACCTTTTGAATTAACCAACTCTTATTTTGAAAACAATTACATCTGAAAATAAACAAGAGTAAAATTTTATCTTGAAAGGAAGATAGATGATTCTATCAACTGCTATGTTCAGTCATTATATTTGTGATGGAACTGGGTAGGTGGCACTCATTTAAAAATGCTATGTATAATGGATAATGGAAACAACATTAGATGTAATAACTATATATCCTCACACCTATGTATACTGTTGTTTCACCTAAGGAAAAATAAATCACTTCACGATAAGAAGGCAAAGCTCTTTGGACTAATCACTGTTGCTCTTTTGATCTACTTATTGTTATAGCAATATTCCTCCTCACTATCAATGTCTGCTCAGTTGCCCCTCTTGGGCCAAAAGTAGAAAAAAATCTAATCACTCTGTGCGGAAGAGTTTACAGTGAGACCTCTCAGACAGTGAATCCTGTCACGAAGGTCCCTTTCTCTTTTCTATTTAGTTTTCGCAGCCTAGCTCTATTCATAAAGACCAGAATAGACACAAGAGTTTGGTCATTGAGTTATCCAACTTGTGATTTATATTTTTACCGTTATGTCAATTGGCACCCTAATCGAACCACAGTAGGCAACTATATTTTAGATGCCCATGTCTGTAAAGAATATACTATAGGTGACCCCATACACCTCCATAAGACAGCTGATCACAGGATCACTGATTATAATAAAACTTTTTCTTTGTATGTATACTAAAAATAAGGCCATGTCTAGGGAAATTACTCAACAACATGGCAAACAACAAAGATCCATTGCCTATCTCTTGATACAGTTTCCGGAGTTTATCATCCTTGTCTCAAAGTAATGGCAGCCTCGGCCAAACTGGTTGATGTATCTTCAGATCTTACTTACATTTAATGGAAATCTCCATTAAATCTGATAGGACCACAAACCCATACAAACAGTTTTGCTCTCTAAGTTGTAGATTATAACTCTCTAAAAACAGGTAACATTTTTCCACCAGTTGGTTGAGTAAATATGAAATATTATTCATTTCTTCTCATACGATTCAACTCTAATACATTTCTCAATCAAGGGAATTTCATGATTGTACTTCTCTATTTCAAGAAGTGTCCATGTCTAGAATAGATCTTTTGGACACTCTCATACCAAATTCTGCATTAATAAGCTTTTTAATGACCTTATCTTAAAATTTGAAAAAATCAATACCAGACTGGTTTGCAATAACTACTCCAGTCTCCTTTATAATATCCAATCCCATAGCAGAAGTAAAATTATTTCAAGCAACTAAACTTCTGGATCTCTCTTCAGCACGTCAATTTACAAAAAATTAAATTCACTGTTAGTAAATATATTTTTAACATAATTCACAGTTTCCAAATACTATGGAGACAATAAGGTTTCTTAACTATCTAATCTTTTCTTAATTCTCTCAAGTATCTCATGATCCCCTATTAAAAATGAACACAAAATACATGAATTACTTGATGTCTTCATTCAACTGAAATAAATTTTTGTCTTAAAGACAAAGTGTAACAGTATAAAATACAGTGTAAAAGGTGGAAAAAAAATGCTTGAGCAGATCATCATGCTAAACATGCCTTTCTGAATAAAATCCTTATGCAAGCTCCTCTTTGTGAACATAAAGACAAATCCACGGAAATGTTCAATAATTCCATCTTAGACGCACAAAATTTAGGCCTCAATTTTGTAAAGAATCAGTAGAAATGATTGATTTGTTACATTCATGAGGACAAGATATGTCAAAGCAAGGACAGCTACCTGGTGGAGGCAAATGTTTTCCAATGAACATTTGCTAAAATCCTCCAGAGACAACACATCACAGTAGGGACATACTGGCTGCAATATAAACAAACACTGGTGGGGAAACTTTTCTAGTAGAGCAGAGAATGGGGCCAGTTCATGCCTCTCTTGGAACCAACAAAATCTCATAAAAACTGTAAAAGAGGGATATGTACTGGAATACTGTCCAAGGAAACATTTGAGTATCTGCAAAATGATCTTACATGATTGCATTCCCTCCATGGGTCATGAGTATGTACTGATAATAGTATTTTATTTTCTACATGGGTTGAAACAGTCTCCTGTCAGAAAACCACAGCACTCACAAGAGTTCAAAATCAACTTGATTTTGTGTTTACTACTGTGCCATTTCTATTTATCTCTATGTAGGGGAGAAAAATTCTCTGGGAAAGTTATGTAAAGTTCTGCCCTCACTCCGAAACTTCACTTTTCTTATCAGGCCACTATCCTCTGAAGAAGTGGGAAGAACAAGTGGAATATTAAAACTGAAGTTACTTAATGTAGCAGACACCCTGGACCTCCTACGGCCTAATGCACTATTAGCCTTAGTTCTGATGGCCCTGCATTCTTCCCCTCACAAAATCATATGTTGTCTCACTATGTACTGATCACTGATAGGCCCAAGTAACTCAGAATGTCCCAAACCATACATGTTCCAATCTTTCATAAACTGAACTAGATAAATAAACCCATGATACTCAGTCTTTTCATCAACAGCCACAGGCTGACTTCCTTGCTTTCCATTTATTCAGCCTTTACATGACTTTATTTGAGTGACCTAGTGCTCTGAAAAAATCCCAGAGAAAGACTGGTGTTGAATTTTTAGAAATGAACTGATTAGGTAGTACTTATTACCAGTTCAGCAGATAAAGTTCATTATGCATCCGTACTTGACAAGAATTGAATAGTTGCTTACATTAGAGATCTTAAACTGAGGTTCTGCAGAATGGTCAGAAGCAGACAGTCCACAGAAGGTGAGTGCTGACCCAAGATCCTTGAAACAACCATATAATGGCATAACATAGATAGCTCCATCCAAGACCATTAGAAGAGAATTCTCCTAGATGTTTGGAACCACTGATTATCACACTCTCCATGCATTTTTTGTTTTCATCCTTTCAGTGGTATTTTCCCACTAATGCTAGAATGTTACATATTTCTGTTCTACTCTGTTCTCTTACTAATAAAATAAATTTCTAAGGTATTGGCTTTACTTGAAGCAATAACCACCCTAAAGCTATAATTCAGCTCTACAAACCCATTGCTAGTGAAAAATAGTAAAGAATTGTTGGATATGTTGTTTAATGTCAACTCCTAGAAATGCCAAATAATAACTATACCCCAATTAATATACTTAAGTGACTTTTGGTCAATAGAAGTTGTCTTAAAATGTTAGAAAAATTTAGAATAGAGTTGGTATAAATAGATTTATGTAAAGAACACGTTTCAACCTGATTACATGAATTGATAGAACACTCCCCTGAACTTCTCCATTATCGATTACCATAGTGTTTCTTTTGTAGAGCTATAAATCAAATATACAAAGTAATTCAAACACTTGAAATGATAAGTTATTCCTATAAAATAACTTAAAAGTTCAAAACATCAGGATTAGAGAAAACCGAGAGCCGTGGCAGAATTCGGGGTCATGCATGTGCTCAGTGGCATGTGTTTCTTCTCACCAAGACGCAGGGTTATGAAAAGATTTTTTATTATATGGTTCCATTCATTTCACATTCTTCAAAAGGTAAAAAAATAACAGAGCAAATCAAGCTTTCAAGGAGTTAAGGATGGGAGTGTTTGTAATTACAAAATGATAGCACCGGGGAGTTGTGAGGAACAACGAAACTCTTTTTGTATCATGATTCTGTGATGGTTACACGAATCTATACCATGTATTGAAATACAAAATTCACATATAGAACTGTACACAAATAGAATCAATTTTCCTATATGACTTTTTTAAAATAAAAATTTTAAACACTGAGAAAATAAAGTAATTGATGTGGTTTCTATTTTCATGACTGGATTCTGCCCAGTATGTATATTATTTTCTCAACTCAGAAAAGAAAAGCACCAGCCAAGCCAACTGTGATAGGCAGAATAATGGCTCAAAAGACAAAATATCAGATCCTAATCCCCGGAATCTGTGAATGTTACCTTACATGGAAAAAAGAGAAAATTGAAGATACGGTTAATTTAGGGATCTTGAGATGAGGATGTAATCCTGGATTCTATGGACCTTAAAGCAATCACATGTATAATTTTAAGATATGCCAAGAAGTGCCAGAGCTGGAAGAGTCAAGGAACGGATTCTCCTCTAGACCCTCTGGAGTGAGTGCAGCCCTGCTGACACCTGGATGTCAGCCCAGTGAAAATAATTTCACCTTCTGGCCTCCAGAGCCATAAGAGAAAAAAATTCTGTAGTTTTAAGCCACCAAGCTTGTGGTAAATTGTCCAGAGGCATAGGAAACAAATACACAAATTGTCGTGAGGTTTGAAAGCTTGAATGTGTCTGGATCCGAGCTATCTATGTACTGACTCTGTGCACTCTGGCTAGAGGATTTTTTTTCTTCCGTTGGATTAATTCTCACCTGAGTCTGATAAACAGGTAAGCCAATAGTAATTGAACCCTCTCTCTCCTAACTTGGATTTGAGGAGAATAAACCAATAAAAATGTAAGGTCTGCTTCCCTCTCACTCCATTATCAGTCTCACAGGAGGTGGACCAACCAAGACTCAACTTGCTTCTACTGGACAGGAGCTAATCGTTTTAGTGAGGAAATAATCAAATCCGGTTGAGGGCTGGGCTACAATACTGACCTTTCTTCTTCAGATGTTTTAAGTCTAATTTAACCTGATGAATTTCCCTATAAGAGCAAACCAGGTAACTAATAACTAACAATCATAACTCAGCCAGGAGGTATCATTTCACCATACCAACTGCCAATTTATATCCATCTTGAGGAAGACTATGAGGGATCTTGAAAATAGCCTACCCTTGACCAGGAGTGGGATAACGGGATTAATTTTTATGCAAAGTTTTTATTTCCCTCGATTTATCTACAGCACTAAAATAATTAACTTTTTTTAAAAGAACCTTGGGAAAGTAATGTTTAATTGAGTCAAAATGTGAAAATGAAGTAGGGAAATTTGTCACAAGCTATTTCTAAAATAAACACTCATTCAAACGCCTTCTACAATGCACTAATAAGACTTGAGTAAGGTGAATGATAAATGCATATAAAAATTTTCCCACATAGCCCAGAAAGAAAGATTTCAATCATAAATGTAACAATAAAAGTTAAAAGTCTGGAAATAAATTTAATTATCTTAAAACAATGGAGATTTATGGAGAAAGATAAACGGAAAGAAATACTATGTTCTTCAATAATCAAATATGCACTTTCAGAAGATTATTCTTCACAAGCCAACTTATAAATTTAACTGAATCACAAAGCTTAAATTAAAATTTAAATTAAAATTCTGAATATATAGGAGATTATCAAATTTGTGCAATGTCGCAATGGCTAAAAGACACAATTCTCCCTTCTAAATTCTGTGAGACAAATGTGAACATATACCAACAAAATTTTGAAAAAAAAGAAAAATTTTGTGTCTAATCCTAAACTCTTGTTCTTAAATCAGTCATTTGCTATTTTAATTTCCCTCAAACATGAATAATATAAACTTCACTGAGTTCTAAAGGAAAACCCAAGTCATTTTTACTCAACTAGAATGTGGTCAGGGCACAAATCTTATCACAAAAATATAGAGAGGAAGAAAATCAAAATATAATTGTGACTTATGAAAATCTATCACAGAGCTATTAAACAGCAGATATTAGAAGGGAAAACAATGAAATTGGGAGTGCTCAATTCAAGATATAATATTAAGTGGAAAAAGTCAGAATCTTAATTATACTAGAATTTAGGAAGAAAGTACATCAGATACTAACAATTAATTATCTAGGTGCAGATTATCAATTTCCCACTATTATATTTTATATTTTTTCTATTTTTAGCGTGTAATTTTTTATAATTAGGAAAAAATAACACGTAATTTTTGAAAGACAAGAGTTAAAAGTTCATCCATAATAGGAATATGAAATTGTTACTAAGAATTTGCTTATAGGAGAAGAGTCTGAATTGTAAATGTAAAGTTATCCTCAAGGCCTGAATTTCAAAATAAAACATTACTAACTCTCTTCAAGAATCCATTAGGCAGCAGTCATCCAACAAAATATTCTAACCCTTTCCGAGTCATCTTGAACCTAACGTTCTTATTGTATGCATTTGATGTCTAATATATTAGTATCCACTTACAGACAAACAAAATGACAAATGCTATATTTGAAAATCTGTGCCAAAGGAAAGGGGGCTACCCCATTCGCAGGTTTGAGTACAGGTTGCAGGTACCTAGGAAGCAATGTGTATTTGCTGCACAGAAGTAGTCAGCTGAGTCTCCAGGCTGGGTGTCTGTGATGTGCAGGGAGAGATATTTAGCCATCTTATTTAATAAAACAGTGAGTCTTTGGTCTTCTTTTTTGTCCATATTTGAATAAATGTCTATAATGAGCTGGGGACGTTTCCCGTGTTCTTGCTTATACCAAGAGAAGTAGTCTGAGGTACTGTCTGAATAAGTACAGTTGATAACACAGCTGTTTCCCTCCTGGACATTCAGGGTAGAAGGATGCTGCTCCACATTCTCTCCTCCACTCAATGCTGTGCAGAAAGAAAAAGTCAGACAAAAGAGGCTTGCCAGGTCATTATACCCCAGAATCTACTTTTCCTTTTCTATGCTAACTAAATGAAACCTGAAGAAAGACAGTCTACTTCCTGGACCTCTAAAGAATATCTTCTAATATACTCTGTTTTCCAAAATCCCTCAACTCACCATCCAGCTGCAGCCACAAGAACATGAATAAAGCTTGAATGGATGTCTTCACTGTTCTTCCAATTATCATCAAATATAGACTTGCAATCTCCAGCCAGCAGAACTATTTCTATCATCAGTCTGTCCCTTCTTTTCTCTAACATCATAGTGATTTCTCACATTGTCTACCTAGCCAATAAGAAAAAGACTCAGCTTCTGCCATAAGCCTATTCATTCAGCATCTGCTAAAATGAACCCTCCACAAATTCTGCATCAGCAGAGTTGTGCTACCATCTTGTGGTTCTACTGAACTCTCTGGATAAATGTTCTTCTCTTACTCTGTGCCTGTCAAAGACTCAGAAGCACAAAGGCAGAAATAGGCGAAACAAATTGGGTCTTAGATCAGAGATTAAATGCAGAATAGGAATGTAGAGATCAAAATTTATATCTCTGCACACTACTGGGTCACTGTTAATAAGTTGGAAAGAGGTAGATGCTGTTGGTGTTTATTCACCGATGGACTGGGTTTACATGTTTGAAATCAGGAAAACACCATGATTCACTGTCTCAAACAAAGAAAATATAAAACTTTCCATTTCAGCCAAATCTACCATCCTCATTTGTCTGTTATGGGGAAAAACACTTTCTAAAAGGAAGATATAAGCCAAAGGTCAGAGAAAGAGAGAGAAGATCATTCAATATTTCAAATACATATTATCTCAGACTCTGCTCCTCTAAGCTGATCTTGCCCACAACCTTGCTACTCCCAGAGAATTGGCAGTACCAACAATAAAAAAGTGGAATCTTCCGTCAGTAAAGATGACTGTGATAAAAAGTAATGGATCAGATCTAAATAGTAAGGGGGAGGGGAATAACTTCTATGAATTATTAATATTTCAACCATAGGAAATAATTTGACCCATAGATTTGGTTGACTTGCAACGAGAAACCTAACGTGCTTTAAGAAATCTATTCCAATGCAATATACCTTATATTCTGTAAAGTGTTCAGAGAAAGATAATTAACTCTGAGAAAACATCAGGTTGCAGATTCAGAAAATATAACCACATGTAAATTTATTCTTGAGGTGATTTCATTTTCTCATTTCAAAATGGACGACATGTCCTAAAATGTAGTTACTGACTCAAAACTTTAATAGAATGTTTTCTGAAGTATTAGCCAACTCCCCCCTCATGCATTCCCACTTCCCTGGCCACTGCTGGCTCAGATTCCATGCTCCATCATAGTGACTATAGTTAACAATACTTTATTTTTTACTTGAAAGTTGCTAAGAGAGCAGGTCTTAAATGTTCTTACCATAACAACAACCACAACAACAAATGGTAATAATGTGTGGTGAGCGTTACGTTAATTAACCATCTGTGGTAAACATTTTGTAATGTATACATATATCAAATTATTATATCATACACCTTAAACTTATATGATGTTATATGTTAATTATATCTCAATAAAGCTGGGGACTAAAAGAAAAGCATGGCAGTTTTTAAAAAATGGATGGCATATCCTAAATGCAATGACTGAGTCTTATCCTTATGTGGAATTTCCTCTAGCCTATAAGCCAACTCTCCTGGCATGCAGTCCTGCTACAGTGGCCATTGGTGGCTCAGTACTCTACCATTTTTCTCCCAAACTACACTACAATGTTCTTTCCTCAAGACATTGATAATATGCTCCAGCCCTAAAAGTTTCCAGAATTATATCTCTCCCAAAATCCCTTTCTCATCCAATTTAATTTCTTGAAATTTACTGATTACCTCTGTGAGAATAAATCTAGGACAGCCTAAACATTACCTGTGTCTGCTAGAAGGATAGTACATATAGTAACTGACCCTAAAGAACTGATCAGGAGAAATTGTCCCTGGGAAACTAAAACTACTTCATTTCCAGAATTGAAAGCCCCCTTCTGGTAATTTGTACTCACTGGTCCTCTGAAATTACAGAGAATTGATTTAATCCCTCTTTCACATCTCAGATCCTTAAAGATTTAAGGACTGCTATGGTGAAGAATATCAACTCAATATCTAAATATATATGTACATATAAAATATGTGTTTTTACACATGTAAAACTTCTCGATTCTGAGGATCTTTAATTTTCTCACCCATTCCCCACAGGCTAAGAATTCTCTAATTCTTTGTGCAAATTTCCCTCTGTTTGGAGACATATTTACATCAATATTTGCCCTTTTTAGGTATGGCATCCAGAACTGAATGTAATGGTCTGAATGGGACAATTCACATGAAGAACAATGTTCAATATATTAACTATCACACAGGAACAGCCATCGTCCGGACAAAGTTCCCAACTCCATGATTACTTCATGGGATATTGCTTGACTTATTGTCAGAGGGTTGGCCTAGAAAACCTTTATCTAGCATCTTCATGGACAGCCAGCTGCATGAGCCTTTTGTTTCCAATTATCATTTTTGCTGACAATGTGTGAGTTATGCTCAAGATATTCACATCCTGCCTTCAGGTGATGTCCACTAGGGAAGACGAAAATATTTGCTATTTTTGGGAAAGTCCCTAGAAATTCATCTGGGTGTTGAAATGGCACCATCAACTTTGGCTTATTCTTACAGAAGCCAGTGAGTGATGGACTGATTTGCTGGTAGAACAACAGGCTTTGCCTGCGTCTCCTTTCCTGCCCAAAGTGTTAAACATTTACACAAATTTGAATTCTCCATTCTGGTGTTCAAATTAAATGGACCATTGTTTTCTCAGACCCAAATTGCAGAGATCAAATGGCGAGGCTTGAGTTAGAGTTTCTCTCTACTCAGAATAGGGTACTACAGGAAGGAAGCAGGGAAAGACTTCTAAAGAGGAAATGAAGAAAGCCAGTTTCTTTCTACTCCTGGCTCATTTACTATCTAATTACTTCATGCTGGCCCCTTGGATAAAGTTTCCGCCTTTGTAAAATGAAGATGGGCTAAAGGATTTATAAGGACTCTTCTAGCTCTAAAACTCTTTTATACTTTTTAATGAAGCAAATATTTATTGAGGACTGATTATGTGGACTGTGGGGTGATGGGAGAGCAGGGAGAAATTGTCCTGCATCATGGAGTCCAAGGCCATTTTCACATCCACGTACTATCTAGTGGGTCTGAGGTTGCCCCTAACCAACACTGGGGCTTCTTCAGAAGCAGAGACAGGGTTCTCAGGATGATTTCCTACGTGATCATTTCTCCCACAAGATCAATGATGGATCAAGGACAACCTAAATCCATAGTAAAATGGAATAAAATGGGATTTTACTTGCTGTGTATAAAGATGACCACAGGCAGTCCAATGTGGGTAGACTCTGTGGCTGAGTCATAGATAAGCAGCTTGCTCCATTCTAAAAATTTATTTCTTATATTTATATCTTTAACATATCATATCTTTATTATAAGATAAAAAACTCAGCAGCTTGTAGAACCTGAGGAAGGTGGATGGCCTTACTAATATGTAAAGCAAGAAGCACTTTCTTGAAGAGCCTGATTGCTCTCTGGCTTCTGATTTCCCCCTAGCAAGTTAGCTTGAGGGTTCAAGATTCTCAGTGAGGGCTGGCTATATAATTTGTGAGATCCAGTGCAAAATGAAAATTTGGGATCCTTTATTCAAAAAGCAGGGAAAAAGTGCCATTAGGTAATGTTTCTAGTGTAACAATTTTTCTAAAATACTTTAGCTCTTCACACAAACCAGTTTCATGTAAGTCTAAATTTAATTTTTTAAATTTTTTTCCAACAATTTTAGGTATACAGTAAAATTAAGAAGAAAGTACAGAGATTTCCAATATACCTCCAGCCCGTACACATGCATAGCCTCTCATTACCAACTTCCTCACAAGAGTGGTACATTACTTACAATTGATGAACTTACATTGACACATCATAATCAGCCAAAGTCCTTACTTTACATTACAGTTCACTCTTGGTGTTGTACATTCTATGGGTTTACACAATATATAATGACATGTACTCATCATTGTAGTATCACACAGTAGTTTCACCGCCCTCAAAATCCTCTATGTTCTGCCTATTTATCCTTCCCACTCCCCTCAATACTTGGCAACCACCAGTCTTTATAATGTCTCCATAGTTTTGTCTTTTCTGGAATGTTGTATGATTGGAATCAAACAATAAGTAGTCTTTTCAAGTTGGCTTCTTTCACTTAGCACTATGCGTTAATGTTCCTCTGTGTCTTTTCATGGCTTGATAGCTCATTTCCTTCTAGCAATGAATAATATTTCCTTGTTTGGATGTACCACCATTTATTTATCCATTCACCTACGGAAGGACATCTTAGTTGCTTCCAAATTTTGACAATCATGAATAAAGCTGCTATAAACATCCGTGTGCAGCTTTTTCTGTGGACATAAGTTTTCAACTTCTTTGGGTAAATACCAAGGAGCACATTTGCTGGCTTGTACAGTAAAAGTAAAAAAAAAAAAAATACTTTTCTAAGAATCCATCAGACTGTCCTCCAAAGTGACTGTACCATTCTGTATTCCCACTAGTAAAGAATGAGATTTCCTATTGTTCCACGCCTCACCACTATTTGGTGTTTATCAATGTTCCAGATTTTGGCTATTCTAATAGGTGTGTAGTGGTAACTCATAGTTGATAAATTTAATTTTAAATGTGTATTTATACAGCAGCATTTTCATGTTTCCTCTGACATATTCTGTAAGTTGTGGAGGTCACATAAGAAACTGAAAGTAACTTCATTCTTCATATATAATTAAAAATGCTTATGTATGCAATTCATCACTATAGATTTAATTATAAGAAAATTATTTTTCAATGACTTTACATGTTAATAATTAGTTCTTTATTGAACTTCATATGAAAATAGTATTCTTTCCATTGAATGTGCCATCTTTACATTTAATTTCTATTTCTAAGCCTGCAGATATTTGCTCTGCAGTCTATTTCTAAAAGCAAAGTTTCTAAACTCTTTGAAGAATTCTAGTAACTCCCCAATATACTTTAGTGAAATGTCCATATATACACTTTCATTGCATAATGATTTACCAACAAAGTTTACTGCAACCTTTTGCTGCATGTCAGAGACCTTGAGAGCCCCAGGCATGCACAGATGCAACAAGTGGTCCTGCCACTGCTCAGCTCACACTGCCTGCTATAACCGTGAAGCTGAGCCTGCATGTGTTCTGTCCTGTGTCCCGCTGTCACATGTATTTCTTCTGCTCATGCACATGCTCCATCCACTTATGGGACTTCACTTATAAGACACAGGTACAAAGATAAAATTATTAAGAATTTCAAGAGAGCAATAGCAGAGCATTAAACCAGAGTCAGGGTTCCTTCTGCAACTGTGTAGGTCACGTGCCAGGAAGCTGGCCCTGCTCCCAGCTTCTCTGAAGTCTGTCCATTTGTCTTCATCTTAATTTTCAGAGTCCCACTCCTTTCTATCAATGCCCTTACATTAACATAAAAGAAAGTGCAAGGTTGGCATTCAATCTGTGTTATAATTGTTCCACATGCAGGTTTAAATTTTGAGCTTGATTGTCAGAAGACTTAGTCTGTGGCTATGACAGATAAGGGTTTATTTTGGGGTGGTCCTGGAAGCTTTCTGATCCCTTTCTGAGACCATAAGTGATGTTACTAAATCATGGGTAACAAATTCATTCAAAATGCAAGGAAGAGCAATGGATTTTAATGGAACAGAATAAAAATTTCAACGAGCTCTTCCTTACTTAAAGTGCTAGTTAGAAATGACCTAAATGGATATTTTTGTTGGTGATATATGTAAAAACATTATACAAATTGATCAATACAAATCATTTGGATCTTGTGATCCTGAAGAGTCTTCTACATCAGGCATTTCAGAGTATAAACTCTGATGTCATCCCAGTTTCTCTAGTTTAGTGATCATGTGAACTCAAGCTATTCACTTATGCAGTACAATCCTCACTTTATTCATTTGAAAAATGGGGGAAAAGTACTTATTTACAGAGTATTGTCACTATTCAAATAGATAATATGTGTAATAAGCTGCATAGAGTGCCTAACACTCAATACAATTACTTTTATTATATTTGTTCTTCCCAGGAGTGAAAAAAGCTGATTACAAACATTTAGGTCAGCCCTGGTGGTCTAATGGTTAAGATTTGGCTCTCTCACCACTGATGGCTGAGGCCATTTCCTGGTTAGGAAACCATACCACTCATCATTGATTGCCATACTGTGGCAGCTGTGTGTTGCTGTGACGCTGAAAGCAATCCCACTGATATTTCAAATACCAGCAGGGTCACCCATGGTGAACAGATTTCAGCGTAGCTTCCAGATTAAGACAGATTAGAAAACAATAGAAAAAATTCTGAAGAAATTGGCCATGAAAATCCTGTGAATAGCAGTGGAGCATTGTCTGATACAGCACTGGAAGGTAAGAAGATGGTGCACAAAGACCAGGGGGGGATCAGCTCTGCTGCATACAAGGTCAGTAGGAGTTGGAATAGACTATATGGCACTAAAAACAACAAACAACATTAAAAAACATTTCACATGCCTTCTTCCCTTTACCTTGAAAGTAGAACCATTTGCAGTAAACTGAAAAGCTGAGTCATCTCTTTTCCATTTGTTGAACATCATATATTTTTCAAGCCTTTTTCACCAGTGTAATTTACATGTAATTTATATGCTAACTCCCAGGGGATCTGTTGTAACAGGGCATTGGATATTGGAATTTTTATCAGTTTGTCCCAATGGTTCCATATTACAGCTTTTTTACTGAAAGAGGTTTCTGGGAAGAAAATGGTACAAAAAACAAGTGAAATGATGGTCTTGAAGGGTACAAATTTAGGAGAGAAAAAAGTTATGGAACATGAATTTGAAAACTCAAAGCTGTGCAAAGGGTGCTGTGGGGACAACATGCCGACCCCATGGAACGGGTAGAGCTGCAGGCCCAGCTGCAGTTTAGGTACAGGCTGCAGAGCACCTGGGAGCACTGTGCCTCCATTGCACAGAGGTAGGTGGCTGAGTCTTCCAGTTGAGAGGCTGTGATGTGCAGGGTACTATACAGTTCCTTAGAATTCATTGTGCAGTTTAATCTTCCACTCTGCTTCATCCCTGAAGTCATGAAAAACAGATTGATGAGGCCACCCTAAGGATTTTGTCAGAGCCACTGCACATTGTACACCGTGGTAGAAAAATTGCACCTCAGAGTAGAGCTGGTTCCCTCCTGGAGGTTCAGAGCCGAAGGACTCTGCTCTATCTTCTGGCCTCGCACCCCTGCTTGGGAAGAGAAAAACAAACACAAACAATGCCACTGGGAAGTCACTGAAGCAGTTTCTAAACATGTAAAAACCCTAAGAAATATCCATGAGAATGTAGGACCCTCTAGGAGCTCTGTGTCAGTTCTCCCTTCCCCCCTCTGGGATGGACTCAACTCACAGCAAACCTGGACCCACAGAAGCCCCAGCAGAGCTCCCCAATGTCTCTTCATGACCTGTTGCTCTGTTGCTGAGGTGCCTTCACCCGAGCTCTGGAGGGTGTCAAGTCTTGGGTCTAGACAAATTTTTTTTTCTTACAGTCAGTATGTTCCACCAGACTCACTGAACACCAATCACATCGGAGCTCTGTCATTCACACTAACAGGCAACTCCACCAACGGTGTCCTGCTGAGACTGCACAGTGATCTTTTGAGAATTGTGAGTTCAAACAGTGCAGGGAAGTAGGGGCAATATTTCCAATACATGATGTTATAAGATGATTTCTCTAAAACCACTTTATGTAAGAGAAATTTGTGGGTTAGCAGTGAGGAAGGGTAAATGATACTTTTGAGAAGAATCAGTGTCTCAACTGGGTTAAGTAGAGCCTTGAAGGATGATAGGAAGAGTGAACATATTTCCCAAATTGCATAGAGTGACAGAGAATTTAAGAATTCAGTTTTATGAAAATTCTGATAAAGGAAAACTCTCTGATAGCATGCATTACATATTGAAGAAGTAAACACATTTTCTTGAAATCGGGAGAGTTCTGGAAACCCAAGACATATGATCATCATCTGCATAGAAAATTAATTCAACAAGAGTTGGGTGGGTTAAGAAAAAAAAAAGAAATGTGTATAATGTCCACTCTAACTTCATTTCCACCTCTCCCCTTCTCCTGTCCAGACTCACAAAACTTATTCT
This sequence comes from Rhinoceros unicornis, assembly GCA_028646465.1. Classification (NCBI taxonomy): domain Eukaryota; kingdom Metazoa; phylum Chordata; class Mammalia; order Perissodactyla; family Rhinocerotidae; genus Rhinoceros; species Rhinoceros unicornis. Next base: position 68,918,165 of record CM053518.1, on the reverse strand, counting down.
GATTAGCCCACGCACTGCTGATCAAATTAAATATCATCCTTTTCCTTTCCTCCTTCTATTCATGTTTCTTATTTTTCTAACTTTTCTTATTCTTGTTCCTTCTAATCCCAGGAGCCATATCTGAAAAGATAGGATATCAGTAGTAACAGAATAATTTCTAGGTCACTGGATTTTGGGAATTTTAGTCATAAAAATACAAAAAAAAATGAAAATAGATAATGGTGATTTCTGTTGAGCTTCCATGCTCACAATGCCAAGTTATATTCTTATTCCAGTACCTCTGCTCAGAGAATCATCCTCACAATGGATTATATGGGCTCTAGTTTTCTAAGATTTGTGTAGAATGGCAGAACTGAAAATCTGAAACGAACTTTACACAAACACCGTTTCCCCTCTCCCCACCTTTGCCATCTATAATTTGACTGCCACACATGCTTTCTGGTCTCCTTTCAACTATTCAACTAACTCTCTAGGACCATCAGAAAAGTCATCCTTTCTCGTAAAGCCTAGAGAGCCTCCTAGTGGATGAAACCATCAACAGAGACCCCTTCAGATCAACTAACTCAGCAGTCACACAATCCCAGCAACATGCACTCCATGTTTCCTGATGAAGGAAATGCACATGGTCAAAAAACAAAGTAACTGCCTAGATTGAATGGGAGTTAAAAATGAATGAATTTCCATTTTTAAAATGTCATTTCATGGAAATTAACATCTCAAAATAATTTGGTAAATCTCACATTGTGCTATTTCTTTGATTTATTTATCTTAATTCAAAATAAATCCACAAGCATTTACTGAAGTTTTAGTGTAAATGGAGTAATTTACTAGGTCTTAAGAATATATAAAACAGGATAACATGCTAGTTTACAGTCTACAGGGAAAGACAAAAATATATATAACTATAATAGAGCCAAAGAGTAGGACCCTAAGAGGAGTGAAAACTAAAAGCTGTCTGATCCCAGATGAGGGAGAAACACTTACACTTGGGGTGGTTGGACAAAATCTTATGAGGAAGGTGTTATTTTCTCCTTTTCCTCTTTTTTGGTGAGAATAATAGAGGAAAATATGGATAAACCTTTATGACGGCATTTATGAGTTTTTATTAATTTTAACAAAAGGAGAAATATATGAATTATTAAATGCAATAAAACATTACATATAAACTAAAATCCCCTTAACCACCACTCCCAATTTTGACCCTTCCATCACCATTACCCTAACTCCTTATTCATCTTAATCAATTTGGATTTATGCTTCCAGGCATTTTACGATAGATTTAAATCAACAGAAAATATATAGCATTTTATTTGTAGATTTTTATTCAACACAAAATGACACATATTGTGCATACTTTTCTGTAACTTGCTTTATAAACTCAAAAATAAATCTTGTAGGTCCTGTTATATTAACACACAGAGGTCCCTCTGCTCCACTGTATTCCGTATTATGGGTATACTAGCATTCATCCAGCCTTTCCCCTATTGATGAAAGGTTAAGATGTTGATTTTTTTATCTATGAAATACAACACTGCAATAAACCTTTGTGAGCATTCCTCTTTACTCACATGTGCAAGTTTCTCTAAGAGCAGAAACTAGGAAGAAGTGCAGGGACAAGTCATGAGGCTAGTAGTTGAAAATCACTTCAGGCCGAGGAAGATCAGGGACAAAGGCTCTGAGGAAGAATGCAGTGAATTCACGTTGGATGGTTTTCCTTTTTATTATCTTTCTTGATGTCCATTGGAACTGTAGTTTATCAGCTCATTGGATAACTCTCTTTGAAATTACTGCCCTGACATATAACTGGTGTGTAGTCTGCTCCAATCCGCCACTGAGGTAATTCAAAAGATAATAAATCAGCAAGAGAAAAAGTATATGTAAGGAGAAGGAGTGCTATTTACAAGAGGAAATGTTAGAGAATAACATTAGGCGTAGAAAAAATATATATGGTTAGGTATATATGAAATTTAAGGATACATGTGATAAGAACATAAATATATTTTACATTTTCTATATCAGCAGAGAGAAAAAAGAAAATTTTATCAATGCAATAGAAGACAGACTAGAAATGAAAAGAAAAAAAAGTAATGTGGGGCAAACTAATATATTAGAAATTAGTCCAAATATATCAGCAATCATGACATATATAAAAAGAGATCATTTGATTGAAATGAAATTAAATGTCTTGCTGTATATTGCTTAAGAGACAAGCCTAAAAGAAAACAACCAAGAAAGCTGAGCGCGTAGGATGGGTTTCTTCCTCTTGCCTTTTTGTGCAAAGATTGAAGTCCCCTCCCTCATCCACTAACCCCACCACACCCACCAAAGAGATACCCCAAAGTAAGATCAATTCTACTGTAGGGGTAGTAAGGAGGAGTCCCAGAGTGCACTGAGTTAGTGAACTAGATTAACTTCTGCAAAGGTGAGATCTAATAAAAAAGAAATAAAGACAGAGTTAAAAATAATATTTTTATAAAAAGAGAAAGTTAAAAAAAGGAAAATAGCAGACATGAAACACCAAGAAGAAATTAAGATTTACAGAAAAAGATGAAACTAAAAGCAAGGGAATTCCATACTTTGAAATAGCAGAAGATAAAGAAGCTAGGTGTAAATAATAGTTTTCACCTTCTAATCACTAGTCTCTCCACTTCCATTCTTTTACAATTTGGAATCTCTTATACATTATTTATAAAATCACCTTTGTGATTGCTCTAAAAGCACACCAAGAGGAGGTAGAAAATCCTCAGCATCAAAATTGTATATAATTATTCTGTGCACAAGAAATTAGTGGACAGTTGAATCAATGAAAGCCTCCACTGTGTTGTTTATGAACTTCACATTGATTCACTAGGAGGGTCCACTTTAATATACTGTTATATGAAATATATCCCAAAAGGCAATTTGGAGTCATAACTATTCATAGGAAATGTCTTAAACACTTTAGCCATCTACCGTTTTTTTTACATCCATGTTTTATTGCATTGTTTTAAATAAAACCCTCCTTTGTCCTAGATATCCCCTTAGGTATTGTGTATGAAGGTCTAATTATCCTAACAATTTTGTTAAGGTGCTAAAAATATTGGAAATTTGTCTGGAATGTATTATGCATTTGATATTAAGCAATAAAATGGTTGAATTTTCTTTGTAAGTTACTGAATAAGCTTTTCAATATTTTAACGTTCTTTAAAGCAGTGTGCCTCTAAATCTAAAACTTAAAAATCTCTGAAATAACCAACTGGAAAAGATTACAGTTACACGGCTTATAGATCTTTAGAATTTTTAGCAACAATTATCTACAAATTTTTCATAGTAACCATATATCACTTACCAAGCAAGAATGAATTCGTCAAAGTGTTATGATGTGTAATTTACATTAAAATTTTTTCAACAAAAACTACCAGATATTGTGTATGTGTGCCAGTTAAATTTACCTTCAGTTCTAAGGAGAGTCAATTGTGCTAGCTAAGAAAGCAAATTCCAGGGGTGGTCAGCTAGCACTGTAACAGAAGCCATGACAGAGGGCACTTCAATTCAGCTATCCACAACTTGATCAATACCTGAAACTTTGCTTAGAAGAATAGAGTATCAGATGTTGTTTTTTTATTGGCAAAATTGGTGACGTTAAATAGCATAATGGATGTTAGAAATGCATTTTTTAATAAAGGTATTAAATATATCTGTTTTGGCTAAAATATTTTAGAGACTGTGATGGTTAACTTTCTGCATCAACTCGACTGTGCTAAGGGATGCTCAGAGAGCTGATAAAATGTTATTTCTGGATGTGTTAATGAGGGTGTCTCTGGAATAGATTAGTATTTGTATCAGCAAACTGAGCAAAGAAGATCACTGTCACCAATGTGGGTGGACATCATGCAATCCAGTGAGGGCCTGAATAGAACAAAAAGGTAGAGAAAGGGTGAATTCTCTCTCTGCTTGAGCTGAGCTATCCATCATCTCCTGCCTTCAAACACTGACACTCCCGGTTCTCTGGCCTTTGGACTCAGACTGGGTCTTACACCATCAGCGCCCCAATTCTCAGGCCTTTTGAATTGGACTGAATTATACCACCATCTATCTCTATATACATCCATCTATCCAGACAAATAAATACATATGTACATGCATACATACATATATACATAGATATAGAAGGAGATTTAGAGTATAAATTGGCTTAGGTGGTAATGGAAGCCAAGAAGTCCCACAACCTCCACCTGAAAGCTAGAGAACTAGGAAAGCTGCTGGTGTAATCAGTCTGAGTCCAGGAAAATATAACAATTATAAGTATATATACACTCGATATCAGAGCACCTTTGTATAGAAGGCAAGCAGTAACAGAACTGAAGGGAGAAATAGACAGAAATACAATAATAGAAGGAGACTTCAATACCCCACTTTCAGCAACAGACAGAATATCTAGACAGAAGATCAACAAGGAAACATATGACTTATATAACACTATAGACCAAATTGACTTAACAAATATAAAGAACACTGGACCCAACAGCAGTGGCATTCCTCTCAAGCACACACACATCTTTCTCCTGGATAGATCACATGTTAGGCCATAAAACAAGTCTTAACTAATTTAAGAAGATTGATATTATACCAGGTATCTCTTCTGTCCACAATGGAATAAAACTAGAAATCAACAGCAAAAAGCAATCTGGAAAATTCACTAAGGTGTGGAAATTAAACAACACAATTTTGAACAACCAATGGGCCACAGATGAAATCAAAAAGGACATTAGGAAATATCTCCAGACAAATGAAAATGAAAACACAACATACCACATTTATGGGTTGTAGCAAAACAGTACTAAGAGGGAAGCTCATAGTGATTACACCTACATTAAAAAAGAATGATCTTCAATAAACAAACTAATTTACAGCTCAAGGAACTACTAAAAGAAAAAATTAAGCCTAAAGTCTACAGAAGAAATGGTAAATAAAGATTCAAGAAGAAAATAGTAAAACAATACAAAAAAATCAACAAAACTAAAAGTTGGTTCTTTGAAGAGAAAACACAGAAGAAAAGTTTTATGACACTGATTTTAGCAATGTTTATGGATATGACACCAAAAAAACAGGGAACAAAAGCAAAAATTAACAAGTGGAACTACATCAAACTAAACAGCTTCTGCACAGCAAAGGAAACAATCAACAGCATGAAAATTCAACCTATGGAATTGAAGAGAATGTTTGCAAACCACATATATGATAAAGGGTTAATATCCAAATATATAAGGAACTCCTACAATACAATAGTAAAACAAGTAAAATAAAATAATAAATAATAAACCAATAAAAAATGGACAAAAGATAGAATAGACATTTCTCCAAAGAAGACTTACAAATGGCCAACAAATGTGTAAAAAATGCTCAGTTACTAATCATCAGAGAAATGTAAATTAAAGCCACAATGACATATCAACTCACACCTGCCAGGATGGCTACTATCAAAAACACAAAAGTCAACAAATGTTGCTGAGGATCTGGAGAAAATGGAACCCTTGCACACTGCTGGTGGGAATGCAAAATGGTGTAGTTTCTATGGAAAACAGTATGGAGGTTCTGCAAAAAATCAAAAATAGAACTACCATATGATCCAGTAATCCCCTTCTGGGTATTTATCCAAAGGAATTGAAATCAAGATCTTGAAGAGATATTACCACTCCTATGTTTACTGCAGCACTGTTCATGATAGCCAAATGTGGAAACAGCATAAATGTCCAATGACAGATGAATGGATGATGAAAATGTGGTGTGTTTGTGTGTGTGTGTGTGTGTATATATATATATATATATATATATATATATAAAATTGAGTACTATTCAGCCCTAATATAAAAAAGGAAATCCTAACTCCAAGATTGACGTCAGCATCATGGGAGAATAAGCTTCCCACATTGAACTCTCCGCCTCTAAGACACAACAAAAAGGACATTCATATTCCAACAGAAGCTATTCAAACAACACAGAGGATATCTGAGGCACTCAGGCAGCCATACACCCGAGGATGAAGGTGCTGGAATCCCCAGAGGAAGTGGAAGGAGTTAAGAGGAGCTCCTTTCCTTTCCCAAGGACTGCGACCCAGAGACTGAGATCACGCAGCTCTCAGAGGAGGGGGATGGGCGGCTCACCACATGAAAAGCGGTGCTTTCCAAGACCCCTGACAGCCTGAGGGGATGTGGGAGGGAGTGGAACTGTTGTGAGGGTAGTGTCAACAAGCGAGCCCCTCAGGAAAGCAGAGAGCGACAGTGCGGCGAGAAACCTCTGAGATCGGGGAGGCGAAAGTAAGCACCTCTCCCCAACCTGGTCCACCCTACTGGTGCTGCAGCACAGTGGCACTTCAGCTCAGCCCTGTCCCCAGAGGCAGCAGCCCCCAGGCACCTGGGCCCCACCAGCAGGAGCAGCATGACCGTGCCCTGCCCCCACAGGCAGTGGCCCCCAGGTGCCCAGCCGATGAGCAGGGGCGCGAGCCTGTGCGCCTGCACCAGAGACAGTGGCAGCTCAGACCACACCATGCCACAGCCCCAGCTGCTCTGGCTGGACCAAGCCACGGCCCCAGCTTCTCCAGCTTCTCCATGCCACCACCCCAGCTCCTTCGGCTGGACCGTGCCCCACCCCCACCTCGTTCAGCTTAACACCCCCCTGCCCCCCCTCCTGCCCCCCCCCCCGCCCCGCCACATCCAGCGGCTTCAGCTTGGCCAGTGCTCAGGCTCCAGCTGAATTGGCACTGCAACTTCGGCCCACCACACTCCAGTTCCAGCTTCTTTGGCCCAGTGCACTCCAGCTCCTCCTTCTTCAGCCCAGTGCACTCCAGCTTCTGCTTCTTTGGCCCAGCGGCACTTCAGCTGCAGCTGCTTCAACCCACCTGCACCCGAGCCCCAGCTGCTTCAGCCTAGCTGCACTCCAGCCCCAGCTGTTCCCACGCTACAGCTCCAGCTGTTCCCACTCTTGCCCCGCATCAGCCTCCACTCAGCCACCCTAAGATCAGCCAGGGGCTGATGAGAGTGCCCGCAGATTGAGGCGGGCCAGAATACACAGCCCTTGACCCCCACCCAGTGGCAGCAAGAGGAAACCGCAACCATATATTTTCACTACGAGGAAAAGTAAGCCAACACCAACAGGCACCATGCAAAAATATATTAAATCTCCAGACCAAAGGAAAATAACAAGCACCCAGACGTCAACCTGGAAAGCACAGAAATGTATAACCTTAATGACAACGAATTCAAAATAGCCATCATAAAAAAGCTTAATGAAATAAAAGAAAACACAGACAGACAATTCAATGAAATCAGGAGTTCCTTCACAAAAGAGATTGAAACTGTAAAAAAAAAGAAAAAAAAAATCAGAATTCGTAGAGACGAAAAACACAATAAAGGAGATAAAGACAAATATGGAAGGCTTAAGCATCAGAGATGACAATATGGAGGAAAGAATTAGCAATATTGAGGACAGCAATGCAGAAATGCTCCAGATGGAAGAGGAAAGAGAACTAAGACTATAAAGAAATGAAGAAACTCTCCAAGAAATATCTGACTCAATTAGGAAATCCAACATAAGGATTATAGGTATTCCAGAGGGAGAAGAGAGGGAAAAAGGAGGAGAGAACTTGTTCAAAGAAATAATATATGAGAACTTTCCAAACCTGGGGAAGGAGCTGGAAATACCAGTGGGTGAAATAAATAGATCTCCTAAATATATCAACACGGAAAGACCCTCTTCAAGGCATATAGTAGTAAAGCTGGCAAAAGTCAATGACAAAGAAAAAATGTTAAGGGCAGCTAGACAAAATAATTAAATAAATAAATAACATACAAAGGATTTCCTATCAGGATCTCAGCTGATTTCTTTACAGGCTAGGAAAGAGTGGAACGATATAGTCAAAATTCTGAAGGACAAGAACTTTCAGCCAAGAATACTCTATCCAGCAAAAATATCCTTCAGATATGATGGAGAAATAATAACTACCCCAGATAAACAAAAGCTAATGAGGTTCATTGCCACAAGACTCCCATTACAAGAAGTGCTCAAGAAGGCCCTCAACCCTGAGGAAAAAAAGAGAAAGGTGATTCAAAGGTTTGAACAAGGAGGAAAATAGTTAGAAAAAAACAGCAAAATTGTCCTCTATCAGAATAGATTAGCAAACACTTAAATATAAAACCAAAGTACAAGGAAAGGTAAGCATCAAGCATAAATATAACCTCATCATGTTAAACATGAACTCACAACACAAGAAGGAATAAGATGTGAGAACAATAATTTAGAAGGGAATGAGGAAAGGGATCAAATTAACTTAGTCTAAGAGAATAAGAAGACATCAAAAAATGGACTATCACATCCATCAGATTTTTTATACAAACCTCATGGTAACCACTAACCAAGTAATCAGAACAGAATCACACACAATAAAGAAAGAGAAAACTAAGAGAACCCCCATAAAGAACTATGAAACGAAATTGGTAGTCTGAAACACACAGGACGAGAAACAAAAAAAAAGAACCGGAAAAAGAGTGATAAAATACCAACAACAAGCCCCCATATATCAATAATTACCCTAAATGTAAATGGACTGAACTCTCCAATCAAAAGACATAGAGTGGTGGGATGGATTAAAAAACAAGACCCAACAATATGCTGCTTCCAGGAAACACATCTCAGCTCTAAAGAAAAACACAAGCTCAGAGTGAAAAGTTGGAAGACAGTATTCCAAGCTAATGGCAAACAAAAGAAAGCAGGTGTTGCCATACTTATATCAGATAAAGCTGACTTCAAGATAGAACAGGTAATGAGAGACAAAGAGGAGAAATATATAATGACAAAAGGGACACTCCACCAAGAAGACATGTCACTTTTAAATATATATGCACCCAATACAGGAGCATCAAGGTATATAGAGCAACTATTAACAAACCCAAAAGGAGATATTAACAACAACACGGTAATAGTAGGGGATCTTAACACCCCACTGTCATCAATGGACAGATAATCCAGACAGAAAATAAATAAGGAAATAATGGACCTAAACAGAAAACTACATAAGATGGACTTAAAAGACATATACAGAGCATTCCATCCAGACACAGCAGGAAGCACATTCTTCTCAAGCACGCATGGAACATTCTCAAGAACAGACCATATGTTGGGAAACAAGGCATGCTTATATAAATTTAAGAAGATTGAAATAATAACAAGCATTTTTTCAGACCATAATGCCATGAAGTTAGAAATAAACTACAAGGAAAACACTGGGAATGTGGTAAAGCTTTGGAGACTGAACAACATGCTACTAAACAACAAATGGATCATTGATGAAGTTAAAAGAGAAATCAAAGCATATCTGGAAACAAATGAAAATGAAAATACACCATACTAACTCATATGGGATGCAGCAAAAGCATCCTGAGAGGGAAACTCATAGCAATACAGGCCCACCTTAACAAACAAGAAAAAGTGCAAAAAAGCAACCTCAAACTATGCTTAACAGAATTAGAAAAAGAAGAACAAACAAAGCCTAAAGTCAGCAGAAGGAGGGAAATAATAAAAATCAGAGCAGAAATAAATGCAATTGAAATTAAAAAAACAGTAGACACACTAGAACAGATGGACCTAGTAGACATATACAGAGCATTCCATCCAAAAACCGA
>CM053518.1:68889653-68908009 GCA_028646465.1 Rhinoceros unicornis | reverse complement strand
GTTGCATTTCCATATACCAACAACAAACTAACAGAAAGAGAACTCAAGAAGACAGTCCCATTTACAATTGCAACAAAAAGAATAAAATATCTAGGATTGAGTAAATTTAACCAGGGAAGTGAAAGACCTAGACAATGAAAACTATAAGACATTACTGAGTGAAATCAATGATGACATAAAGAAATGGAAAAATATTCCATGCCCTTGGATTGGAAGAATAAACATTGTTAAAATGTCCATACTACCTAAAGCAATCTACAGATTCAATGCAATCCCAATCAGCATCCCAAGGATATTCTTCATGGAAATAGAACAAAGAATACTAGCATTCATATGGGGCAACAAAAGACCCGGCACAGCTAAAGCAATCCTGAAAAAGAAGAACAAGGCTGGAGGCATCACAATCCCTGACTTCAAAACATACTACAAAGCGATAGTAATTAAAACAACATGGTACTGGTACAAAAACAGACACAGAGATCAATAGAACAGAATTGAAAGTACCAAAATAAAACCTCATATCTATGGGCAGCTAATCTTTGACAAATGAGCTAAGGACACACAGTGGAGAAAGGAAAGTCTCTTCAATAAATGGTGCTGGGAAAACTGGACAGCCACTTGCAAAAGAATGAAAGTAGACCATTTCTTTAACCTTACACAAAAATTAACTCAAAGTGAATCAAAGACCTGAAGATGAGACCTGAAACTATAAAACTCCTGGAGGAAAATATAGGTAGTACACTACTTGTCATCAGCCATAAAGGGATCTTTTTGAATTCCATGTCTACTCAGACGAGTGAAACAAGCAAACAAAAAAATAAACAAGTGGGACTTCATAAGATTAAAGAGCTTCTACAAGGCAAATGAAACCAGGATCAAAATGAATAGGGAACCCAACAGCTGGAAAAAATATTTGCAAACCATATATCTGACAAGGGATTAATCTCCATAATATATAAAGAACTCACACAACTGAATGACAAATAAACAAACAACCCAATCAAATAATGGGCAGAGGGAATGAACAGACACTTCTCCAAAGAAGATACACAGATGGCCAATAGGCACATGAAAAGATGCTCAACATGACTAATCATTAGGGAAATGCAAATCAAAACTACACTAAGATATCACCTTACACCCATTAGAATGGCTATAATCACCAAGACAAAAAGCAACAAATTCTGGAGAGGCTGTGGAGAAATGGGAACCCTAATCCACTGCTGGTGTGAATGCAAACTGGTGAAGCCTCTATGGAAAATAGTAGGGAGATTCCTCAAAAAATTAAAAATAGAAATACCCTATGATCCAACTATCCCACTACTGGGTATCTACACAACAAACCTGAAATCGACAATCTAAAGAGACTTATGCACCCCTATGTTCATCGCAGCATTATTCACTATGGCCAAGACATGGAAGCAACCCAAGTGTCCCTCGACTGATGATTGGATAAAGAAGATGTGGTATATATGCATACCATGGAATACTACTCAGCCATAAAAAAAGACAAATTCGTCCCATTTGCAACAACATGGATGGACCTGGAGGGTAATATGTTATGTGAAATAAGCCAGAAAGAGAAAGACAAACAGTGTATGATTTCACTCATATGTGGAAGATAAACCAACACACAGACAGATAGAACTGTTTGGTGGTTACCAGGGGCTAGGGGGGTGGGGGGTGGGCACAAGGGGTGGAAGGATGAACTTATATGGTGAGTGATAAACAATAATGTACAACAAAAATGTCACAATAAAAAAAAAAAGGAAATCCTGCAATATGCAGCAACACGGATGAAACTTGAGGATATTATGCCAGCTGAAAAAGCCAGTCACAGGAAGACAAATAATGTTTGATTCCACTTAAATGAGATATCTAAAATAGTCAAACTCATAGAATCAAAGAGTGGAATGGAGGTTACCATGGGCTGGAGGGAGGACATAATGGGGAGTTACTAATCAATGGACATTAAGTCTCATTCAAGCAAGGTGAAATTTCTGGAGATTTTCTGTAAAACATTTTACCTATAGCCAACAATAAGGTATTGTACACTTAAAATTTTAAGAGGGTATATCTCATCTTGAGTGTTCTTTATACAATACAATAAAATAAATTTTTTTAAAAATGAGGTAAAACTGCACATGTATTAGAATGGCCAAAATCCAAAACACTAACAGTACTAAATGCTGGCAAGAATGTGAAGTAATAGGAAATCTCATTCATGGACCATAGGAATCTAAAATGGTACAGCCACTTTGGAACATAAGTGTAGCAGTTTCTTACACAACTAAACATACTCTTTCCAGATGATCCAGCAATTACTATCCTTGGTGTTTACCCAAATGAGTTGAAAACTTATGTCTACACGAAAACTTGCACACTAATGTTTATAGTAGCTTTAATCATAATTGTCAAAACTTGGAAGTAGCCAAGATGTCCTTCATTAGCTGAAAGGATAAATGGTACATCCAGTGAATGGAATATTATTCGGTGCTAAAAAGAAATGATCTAACAAGCCATGAAAAGATATAGAGGAAAATTAAATGGGTATTTCTAAGTAGAAGAAGCCAATTGAAAAGCCTACACACTGTATGATTTCAACTATGTGATATTCTGGAAAAGGCAAAACTATGGAAATAGTAAAAAGATCAGTTGTCGCCAGGGGTTAGAGGGAGAGAGAGGAAAAAAATTCAAGTAAAGAAAGCCTAACTGATACACAAGAGTCAAAACATTTATAAGTAATCATAGCTTGTTATACAGGGCTGTGGATAGCATGGGTGTTCTGTTCTACATTTTCTCACTTGGTCCTCCTATTTTAATTGCCTCCCTCTCCTCTAATATCCTCAACAAACACACATACACAAACATGCACACATGCACACAGAGTGTTATCTTCCTCAGTTAGTCAAAGATAATTCATGCTTCTTTTTCCCAAACCTTTGAGCGAGGCTACAGCACACGTTGTGTGCTCCTTGTTGGTTTCGCACACCAGGCCTAGGTTTCTTCTGTATCTGGTCTGTCACACAAGTTTCATTTCTCCATATACTTCTCACCCTCTAAAATTTTGTTGACATCACTACCTGTTGTTGTCTCCTTTTCAGTTCTCCTTGTGTTTGCAGGTTTATGCCCTTTTTAATTTCTTATTTTTTTAATAGAGTTTCAGAGGCATGCAGAGAGAAATGTGTATTATTAATCCACGCATGCCCAAATATCTCAGAAAATTATTGTATATGATTTTGTATTATTTAAAGTATATTTAGACACATATTTCTATTTATAGAGGTTTAAAAATAAAATTTACATTTTAAACCAAATTTAATTAAAATTAAATCAAGAGCACATAACTAAAATGTAAGAAAATTTATTAGGATTATGATCAGAGTTCATTCCTAAAATCAACAAATATGACATCTGAGAAAAAGCAAAAGAGAAAACTTTCATGGAGATGGAAGAAGGAAAAAGGAAAAATATTTTAGGAGAAACAGACATTTCAAAGCCAGTAACATTTTTAGTCATACTCATAACAGTCACTGAGGAATCAAAGATTATATGCATCATGTCCTTCACTCCCATGCTCAAAACCTTTTTCTGAAGCAACAAAAGTACTCAGTGTCAATAAAAAAATATTATTAGAATAAAATTGCACCAATATTTGCAAAGACCAGAAGCATATTTGCAGTGCAATACAGAGACTGATTTTTTTTATTATTCTTTTCACTACACCCTCTTCTCTTACATATCAGTACCCACTAGGGTGGCCTGGAGCAACTTGTGGGGGCTGGATTTTGACATAAGGATGAGCTCGGAGACCATGTCACTCTTGGTGTGGTTTTAGTTTGAAATTTCTTTGACCCTGGATGAGCAACTATCAGTGTCAGATTCTGTTTTCAATTTCACTAATGAAGAGTTGGGTATGAGGAAGGTTCACTTCTTGTTCTTATGCTCTAGCCATTTGTATGATTTTGTATCAACCAGACACGGAGGGACAAACGACCACAGACTGTGACGAAACCAGAGTGAATCAAGCAATCAGAGAGCCTCAGCATCCAGGCGCCTTGCTGCTGCTCAGAGTTTGCGCTCAGCTCCCCCTGCAGCTCCTGTCACTGTGTCACTCAGGGCACAGTAGTACATAGCTGAGTCTGATTCTTGGACTGAGGCTTTCTCCAAGTGGAAGGAGGTGGTTTCTTTATTGTATGTGGCTTCAAAACCTTTGTTGCTTCCCTTCTCCTTGGCTGTCATGGCTTTCAGGAGGAGCTGTGGACCATCACCAGGATATTGAACATACCAGAAAAGTGCAGGGTACCCTGTGGCTGAATAAGTACAGTTTATAGTCAGAGAAGCCCCTTCTGAGAGCGTCACTTGGCCTTCCATCTGGGTCACTGAGTCTCCATAGGTTTGTCCTGGGGAAAAATAAAAGAGATATGTGTCACCCCGGACATAAAGCTCTGAGATAAAATGATGATTAAAGATTTTGCCGACACGACAGAAGAAATAATCCAAATTTTAAGAGCTATTTTACTTACGAAGCATTAAGAGTACCACAGTCACTAAGCCTGGAGCAGAGTTCATCTCTAGAGTGTCATCTAAATAATGTTCTCGATTCTTCACCAGAAGAAATGTTGAAGTCAAGTGAAATGATCCATCTAAGCCTACATTTCACTCAGGAAATGAGTTTGTGTTCGGAAGCTGCACCCTCTGGTGGACAGGGGCTGAAATGGGTGCATTTCTAGACTCCTCCCCAAGTCAGCAGTATGTTCTCCTCCCTGATTTCATTTATAAGGCACATGTCAATCTTCAGGTGGTCGTTGTAAATCTTAACAACAACTGTCATAACCTTTAAGGTCTATTTTGTTCTTAGGGCACTACTTGACATGGAAATTTTTTAACAGAGTATCCCAGAGTATTTCTGTAGCTGAGAAGATATCAATTTTCTTGAGCATTTTAATACAGTCCTAAATATTTTCGTGTATCCATTGTGAGCCAAACTTTAACCCACTAGAATGTCAGAAAAGAGTTTTGGGTTGAAATCAGAGGAAGGATTAAGAAATAGTGTCATTATTGAATGATTCTGTGTTTTTTGGCACCGTAACCCAACATATGGAGCAATGCCTACAATGGATATGGAGATGAATAAAACACAGTCCTTGCCCTCAAAGAAGCATAGTCAAAAAACATGAATACACAGGGAGCCTCTAGGGTGCCCAAATCTGTGATAAAAAGAAGCATGCAGAGGGAAGGTAGTAGGGGCATATGAGGGACATCTTTGCCAACATAAAGAATCAGGGAAGGCTTCCCGGAGGAAGGAACATCTAAGCTGAGACCTGGGGATGAGTCAAAGTTAGGCAGGCAAATAGAAATAGGAAGAAATAATAAGCAATAGATCAAAGCTTTGAGCTAAAAGCCCAAATTTCACCCCATGGACTTTTTTTTTTTTTTAATTTTTTGTTTATTGCAGTAACATTGGTTTATAACATTGTAAAAATTTCAGGTGTACATCATTATACTTCTATTTCTGCATAGATTACATCATGTTCACCACCCAAATACTAATTACAACCCATCACCACACACGTGCTGAATTATCCCTTTCACCCTCCTCCCTCCCCCCTTCCCCTCTGGTAACCATCAATCCAATCTCTGTCCCTATGTGTTTGTTTATTGTTGTTATTATCTACTACTTAATGAAGGAAATCATACGGTATTTGACCTTCTGCCTCTGACTCATTTCACTTTGCATAATACCCACAATGTCCATCCACGTTGTCACAAATGGCTGGATTTCATCGTTTCTTATGGCTGACTTAGAAATCTTGGTTTAACACATCCATTAGATCACTGTGCTCTGGAAAGGTTTGGCAAAAAGGATCTGGGATGAGGATGGGAGGCTGGAGAGGTGACAGCTGATCCCACATCCAAAGTCAGTTGGTCCCAGACTGGAGGGGATTCTTTCCACTCCTTCCTGCCATAGCCAGGACCCTTCTTGGGAAACCCCGCCCAGACCCAGGGCTGAGCTGCAGCCTGGCTTCTGCTGTTCCAGTTTCTCTGCCTCAGGTCCCCTTTCCTGGTGAGCTGCAGACCCATCTAACTGGAAGCCCAGGCTCCTGCAGGGCACTTGGCTCCAGCCCCATCATGGCCCAGCACTCATCCCTGGAGCACCCTCTCTGGCTGCAGTTTCAGCACAAGATTTTGCTTAGGGGTAAATCCTACAACATTTTCCAAATCAACAACACCTTGGCATGTAACTGAGATGGAGGGAGTATCACTGGATTTGGAGTCAGGAAGACCTGCCTTTGAATGCCAGCTCTGCCACTTATATAGCTTGGCAAGTCACTGCATCTCTCTGAATATAAAACAGGGTAATGACACCAACTACAGAGAACTGCTGTGAAGATTCAAATGAGACGACGTATGTGAAAACTGCTTGTCAACCATTCAGAAGTGTGCACTTGTAGGTGGTTATTGTCACGACAACTGTGATCACAAATAGCACTAAACGCTCATTCACTCAAAAAAAAAAAAGAACAATGACTGACATTTATTCTGTGCTCACTAAATATTTGTTAAATTAAACGAAAATGATAAGCAGTTTTTGTTAAAGGAAACATTGCTATTTAAAATACAACATTTTCTCAGTCCTTAATTATATCAACCCTAAGGAATGCTATCTTCTTAATAAAAGATTTTTAGGAGAAAAAGTCATACCATTTATAAAAAGTCAAATATTCCTGAACTCCAGAATTTCAGAAAAAAGTGAAAAATATGAATCCTGCATAGATAAAACACCATAATTGAAGTTACTCAATCCCTATAGAATGAACTGAGATCAATATCTTATTCTCCCACTGTTTCATTGACTCTGAGATGAGGTGGCTAGTCCGTGTGACTCAGGCAATAAGTACTAATCCCACACTCTTAGTGGAGATCTAGCCTCAAGGATGCTTTCCACTGTGGTCCATCTGCCAAAATTTTGGTGCCAAACTCTAATCAAATAATTTTCCCCACAGGGTAGGGAACCCAGAAGACGTGAATTTGCATCAAAAGCCTGGAGCAAAGTCAAGACTGTCTTCTTTCCCATTTTTTCAAATTGTTAAAGACAAATCAGCTGATATTCATACAACAGCTGATAGAAGAATCGATGTGTGACTGATTTAAATTACAGATTCTGGGATCCCACCACTAACTACACGAATCATATTTTCCAGGGTTGATACTCACTAAGTTGTAATTTTTAAAAGCTCCCCATGTGGTTTTGTTGCACTCAGTCCGATATCAGCTTACAGATTTCATTTGTGACAACTGTCCTAGACCAAGACGGTCCTCAAAGACCAGAGAGAAAGCTCTAAGATCAGCATGAGAAAATGTCCCCCGACTACACAAATCTTAAAAAACTAGTCTTTTTCTATGAAGTAGCAGCAGCAAAATCAAGTACTTTTTAAAAGTTTTTTTTTTTGTGAGGAAGATCAGCCCTGAGCTAACATCCATGCTAATCCTCCTCCTTTTTTTTTTTTTTTTTTGCTGAGGAAGATTGGCTCTGAGCTAACATCTATTGCCAATCCTCCTCCTTTTTTTCCCCAAAGCCCCAGTAGATAGTTGTATGTCATAGTTGCACGTCCTTCTAGTTGCTGTATGTGTGACGCGGCCTCAGCACGGCCGGAGAAGTGGTGCATCGGTGCGCGCCCGGATCCGAACCCGGGCTTCCAGGAGCGGAGCGCATGCACTGAACCGCTAAGCCACAGGGCCGGCCCTCAAGTATTTTTTAAAGTCCTTTTTATGACCATTCATTTTATCAAATAAAACAGAAAACCTCTGAGCGTTATCAGGATGAATTTCTGGAGAAGAACCCTTCTTCTCTAAGGCCTTCTAAACATTTATGCCCAGACACGTAGAAGGAAGCTTAGCTCAGTCCGTTTCCTGGAGTTTACTCTCCACAGATTCAGATCAAGAGTCTTCGTGAGTCCAGAGTTAATGTGTGACTATCACCCAGATGCTGACTTAAGTAAGAAATTCAGGCCTGGATACAGTTTGGGTTCATGAATCCCTTCCCTTCTCCTCAACCTTCTCAACCACATTGTCAGAACCTGGCACAAAACTATGCTAGAAAGGAATTCTGGAAATGCTGATACAAACTTCTATTCTGATATACGGGGAGAACTCAAAATAGGTTGGGATGATGCTAGGTTGAAAATAAACAGTATATCACACGGATTTAGAAAGTTGTTATCTATACTTAACCAAAAGAAAACACTTTTAGGCCAATGAGAACCTACAGGGGGAATGTTTTGCATTTTGAGTCTCAGAATAGGACTTGTATAACATTGAGGGAGGATATTTGTCAAAATTGGATTTTTTAATGGCTTCATGGGTGCATAAGTTTCATAATAGTAAACTGCACTTATTTAAAGTGAATCGTGTTAAAAGATTTGGCATTTGCATATACTTGTGAAGCCATCACCACAATCAAGATAATGAGCATACGCATCTCCCCAAAAGTTTCCCTGTGTCTCATCCTCTCAACTCTCTCCTCACCTCTATCCTCCTTTTCCAGGGAACACCTCTGTCATTATAAATTAATTTCATATTTTATAATTTTGAATAAACAGAATCATATGAACTCTTGTCTGACATCTTCCACTCAGCATAATTATTTTGAGATTTCCATGGTCTTATAAATATCAATGGTTCATTCCTTTTTGTTGCTGAAGTATTATCCCATTATAGATATAAAATAATTTGTTTTTCTGTTCACCTGATGATACAAATTTTGGTTAGTCCCAGTCTTAGGCTGTTACAAATAAAGCTGCTAGGAACATGTGTGTAAATTCTTTGTATGAATATTTGCTTTCATTTTTCTTGAGTAAATATCTCGGAATGGAATGGCTGAATCTTATGTTAGGTTTGACTACCAAATTTGACTTTATTAAACTTATTTATTCATTTTAGCCCTTTTTTTTTAATATTCCTTTGAATTTTCTACCCAGACAATTATGCTGCCTTTAAATAAATATAGCTTCACTTCTTCCGTTTAAACTGTATATCTTTTCTTTCTTTTGCCTTCTTGCACTGGCTAGAATCTTTAGCAAAATATTAAATAGAAGTGGTGAGAGCCAAAATTCTTCACTGATTTCTGACCTTTGAGGGAAAGCATTGTCTTTCACCATCAAGTATGACGTGTGATGCAGGTTTTTTATAGAAGCCCATTATGAAGTTGAGGAAGTTCCCTTCAATTCCTAATTGGCTGAGAATTTTTAATCAGGAATGCGTGCTGGATTTGCCAATGCTTTTTCCATACCTTCGGAGATTACCCTCATTCACTGATCATCTGCTACTTGTCAATCTCTCCAGATACATTGTTGATAAATTGTTACAGCAAATATTAAAGATACCACTCTCCCATTTTCCAAATAATGAAACAAAGCTCACATGTGATTAGCCAGTATGTGGCAGAGCTAATATTTTTGAACACAAATATACCTGACAGGAAAATTCAGGTTTTCTGTTTTTAATACTGTAGGTTGTTTTCAGAGAAAATTTCAAAAGAAGGTAGATGGTAGCAGAGTTATGTCTTCCCAAACCCTTTAAATATTTTCATAGAGTATGTTAACAGGTTCCATGTTCATCCAAATCAATATATCAGGTAAAATAATTAAATGATTGCAGGTTTGGCTCATTCACCAAAAGATGAAAAAAAAAAAAACGTAAAACATACACAAACTACCATTCAGGAGCTGACCACCAGCTAGTGGCATGAGCATTCCTTTCAGACCAATTATTAGGTACTTACTTGGGCAATGCACTGTAGCAAGGTGACAAACTCTCTAGGCTTTTGTCAACCACCAGGGTACTGGAACTTCATTCATGCCCAGTGATCACTCTCTCTCTTTTCCTTGAAACTTGCTTGTGATAAAGAAGTTTAGAGTATAGTTTTCAAATTAACCTGTATAAATGTTTTTCATTATGGGATTATAGCTTGGTCTTTCCTATATGACTAATTAATTAAACCATGGTTTGGCCTTCACATAATCAGTCACAGTTATGAAGCTTTATTTCACAAGATTACAAAAGTTTAAAGACAGAAATGAGAGTAATTTTCAGATACATTCCAGGAATCTGAAGAGTCTATATGTCCCATAAATTTGAACCATAGCTACTGGCCCAGCACTTTCTAGAATAAAACTTGGAGCACCTCACAATGAAAGACAAATACATAAGCAGTAATATGGAAACCAAGACTTCCATATAAATATAGTTGAATAAACTCACTATTTCCCCCTTTTCCTCACAGATATAATCAAAATAAACAAGAAAATTAAAGAAAACGAACACACACTATGTCTATAATTTCAATCAAATTAAGAGAGAGAAACCAAATAATTGTAAAAGCTGCCAAAATCAGGTGAGCTTACACAAATACATATGTACTGAACAGTTACAAGTATTCACTTGAGATCCAAAGGAAATTATTCCAGACTGAAGCCATCAAGCCACTCAAGAATATCTTCAAGTCTTTCAAGATTTGTTAATATGAAGAATTACATTAATAGACTTTCAAGTATTAAAATAATTTTTACATTTCTGGAATAAACTCAATTTAATTATGTTGTATTTCATTTTTTGTGCATGTATTTGTCTCTCCTCATTTTTTTTCCTGGATCATGTTAGTATTCTAGTTTTTCTCGAAATATCAGATTCTGGTTTTAACATTGCTTTTATTATTTTCTTTTGACCAATCAATTTCTGTTTTTACCTTTAATCCCTTCAATCTGCTGTCTTTAATTTTGTCTTATTGTATATTTTCTAACGTCTTGAGTTGTATGCTGAAATTATTTAGTTCTAGTTTTTATTGTTTAATGAAAATC
Source organism: Rhinoceros unicornis (assembly GCA_028646465.1). Lineage (NCBI taxonomy): Eukaryota > Metazoa > Chordata > Mammalia > Perissodactyla > Rhinocerotidae > Rhinoceros > Rhinoceros unicornis. The sequence continues at coordinate 68,897,150 of CM053518.1, read as the reverse complement.
TATCAACTAGAACCAAATGACCTGAGTTTAAGAGATGAATCTTTCATTTTCTAGATTTGTACACTGAGGTAAAACTTAATGCTGCTGTGTCTTTATAATATGAAAAGTAAAGCAGATCTTATTTCCTTCTCCTTTAGCATTCTCAATTACTAGCTAAACATTGCTTTAAAAATCAGTATTCTATTACAAATTTTGCATCTTGTTCAACACACCATCATATAGTAGAATATTAATTCTTAGAAGGACAATATTCTTTCATGTCTCAACTTTGGAATTACATTTTGATGAAAACTGATGTATTAAAGATATAGAAAATTACATTATGGAATTTATACTCCTATATATGCTTGAATTTGGGGGCTTACATGAGTACTTGAGGTTCATGGGACAAATACCTATTCCCCACTCAACTGCCACAGCACCTGAAATTCCACTCTTAAAAATGCTTCCCCTTAGTACTCATTAAAGGATTCAGCAAAACTGCAGAATACGAAAACAACATGCAAAACTCAGTTGCATTTCTACCCACTAATAATGAACAATCTGAAAAGAAATAATTCCCTTTACCATAACACCAAAAGTGATAGAATATTTATGAATAAAGTTAACAAAGGAGCTAAAGACATACACTGAAAACTACAAAGTATTGCTGAAAACAATTAAAGAAGACACAAATGAATGGAAAGACATCTTGTGTTCATGGATTGGAACACCTACTATTGTTAACATGTCAATACTACCGAAAATGATCTGCATATTCAATGCAATCCCTATCAAAATTCCAATGGTGTTCTTTGCATAAATAGAAAAATCCATCCAAAAATTCCTATGGCATCTCAAGAGAACCCCAAATAGCCAAAACAATCTTGAAAAAGAAGAATAAAGTTGAAGTCTCACATTCTTGATTGCAAAATGCATTACAAATCTACAGTAATCAAACTAATGTGGTGTTGGCATAAAGACAGACGTGAGACCAATGAATAAAATAGAGAGCTCAGAAATAAGTGATCAGATTAATTTCAATGAGTCTCAAGCCCATTTAATGGCAAAAGGACAGTCTTTTCAACAAGTAGTGTTGGGAAAACTTGAAATCCATATCAAAAGAATGAAGTCGGACCCTTACCTTACACCATGTACAAAAATCAACTCAAAATGGGTACAAGACCTAAACACAAAGCTAAAACCAAAAAACTCTTAGAAGAAACATGGAAGAACATCTTCATGACACTGGATTTTGCAATAATTTTGTGGATATGACAACAAAAGCAGAGTCTACAAAAGAAAAAACTAGATAAATTAAACTACATCAAAATTTAAAACTTCTGTGTATCAAAGGATACAATCAAAAGAATGAAAAGACCACTTACAGAATAGGAGAAAATATTTGCAAATCATATATCTGATAAGGGGTTAACATCCAGAATATAAAAAGAACTCTGACAACTCAACAGCAGAAAACCAAACAACCAAATTTGAAAATGGGCAAAGGACCTGAATAGCCATTCCTCCTAAGATACACAAATGGCCAATGAGCACAGGAAAAGATGCTAAACAACACTAATCATCAGGGAAATGCAAATCAAAACCACAAGGAGATACCACTTAAACCCATTAGGCTGGCTACTATCAAAAAGAAAAAAAACAGAAAACAAGTGATGACCAAGATATGGAGAAATTGAAATCCTTGTACATTGTTGGTGAGATGTTAAAGGGCAGCCGCTGTGGAAAACAGTATGGAGGTTCCTCAAAAAATTAAAGATAGAATTACTATATAATCCAGCAATTCCATTTCTGGGTTTAGACCCCCCAAATACGGAAAGAATTTGGATATATACTCAAAATACTGAGATATTTGTACACCCTTGTACATAGAAGCATTATTTACAACAGTCAAAAGGTGAAAACAACTCAGTTGTCCACCAACAGATGAATGGGTAAACAAAATGTGGTATTACATACCATGGAATATTATTCGGCCTTAAAAAGGAAGGAAATTGTGACAACTTGGTACAACATGGATGAACCTTGAGGACATGGTGCTGAATGAAATAAGCCAGTCACAAAAAGACAAATATTGTATGATTCCACTTACATGAGGTACCTAAAGTAGTCGAATCATAGAGACAGAAAGGAGAATGGTGGTTTCTAGGAGCTAAGGGGAAAGGAGAGGGGGGGTTATTATTTAATGGGTACATAGTTTCAGTTTTGAAAGATTAAAAGAGTTCTGGAGATGGATGGTGGTAATGATTTTACAATAATGTGAATATACTTAATACCACTGAACAGTACCCTTGAAAATGATTAAGATGGTAAACTGGATGTTGTGTGCATTTTACCAAAATTAAAAATAATTTTTAAAGTTTAAAAAACATGCTTCTCTTTATGATTTCGGCTCGACACATCTGTTTTCCAAATGCAAATATAAGAGGAATTCATTCAAGATCACCTATCAATGAACCATGACTATTCAAACTTTAGGACACTGAGAACATGGGGTTACAGGTGGAAGGAAGAAATAGAAGAGAATGAGGGTTTTGGATTGTGGAACATTGATTGGGCCTAGCAGGCCTGGGGATGTACAAAATGAGTCATACGATGGCATTAAACACTTTTGGAGAAGCAGTGAAGTGAAGGATAAGAGCAGAGGAAAGAGAGAATTCATACTTGGACCCTTCACAGTATCCTTCTTATACACACCAATTATTGATCATTTTATGGATAAGGCGGGGAGGGGGCAGATAAACCTGTGTTATAAAAATTGAGCTCTTCCAAACCAGACCTTGCAGCTTAGCCGACCAGACCAGACCAAGAGACCAGGGCATCACAGCGAACAGCCTCAGCAGAGCACAGGGCTCTCAGACTACACAGCCCTTTACCCCCACACAGTGGCGGCAGGTGGAAATTGCAACCAGATATTTCCAGGATGAGGAAAAACAAAGCCAACACAAGAACCACAATGCAAAGGTACGTGAAATCACTAGACCAGAAGGAAAATGACAAGCACCCAGAAACCAACCCTGATGACACAGAAATCCATAACCTAAATGACAGAGATTTCAAAATAGCTATCATAAAAACAATCAATGAGGGCTGGCCCCGTGGCTTAGCGGTTAGGTGTGCGTGCTCCACTGCTGGGGGCCCGGGTTCAGATCCTGGGTGCGCACCGCCGCACCCCTTCTCTGGCCACGCTGAGGCCGTGTCCCACATACAGCAGCTAGAAGGATGTGCAGCTATGACATACAATTATCTACTGGGGTTTGGGAGAAAAAACCAAATAAATAAAATAAAAAAAAAACAATCAACGAAATATGAGACAACACAAACAATTCAATGAGATTAGGAGTTTCTTCACAAAAGAGATTGAAATCATAAAGAAAAACCAATCAGTGCTGATGGAGATGAAGAACACAATGGAGGAGAGAAAGGAGAATCTGGAATCTTTAAAGAACAAAGCTGACAATACGGAGGAAAGAATTAGCATTATAGATGATAGGAATACAGATATGCTCCAGATGGAAGAGGAGAGAGAACTAAGACTAAAAGGAAATGAAGAAAGTTTCCAAGAAATATCTGACTCCATTAGGAAATGTAACATAAGAATTATAGGTATTCCTGAAGGATAAAAGAGGGAAAGAGAAACAGAGAGCCTATTCAAGGAAATAATAGCTGAGAAATTCCCAAATCTGGGGAAGGAGCGGGAAATACCAGTAAGCGAAGCAAACAGAACACCTAAATATGTCAACAGGCAAAGGCCCACTCCACGACATCTGGTGGTAAGGCTTGCCAAAGTCAATGACAAAGAAACAATATTAAGGGCAGCTAGACAAAAACAAAAAATAACTTACAAAGGAACTTCCATCAAGCTCTCAGCGGATTTCTCAACAGAAAATTTACAGGCTAGGAGAGACTGGAATGATATATTCAGAATACTGAAAGACAAAAACTTTCAGCCAAGAATACTCTATCCAGCAAAAATATCCTTCAAATATGATGGAGAAATAGTAACTTTGCCAGATAAACAAAAGCTAAGGGAGTTCATGGCCACGAGACCTCCGCTACAAGGAATACTCAAGAAGGCCCTCAGGCCTGAAAAAAAGATGAGAAAGGGAACACAAAGCTTGGAGAAAGGAAGAAAATAGGTAGACAAACTCAGAAAAATAGTAGATCTTTACTGGAATAGGTTAGCAACCACTTAAAGACCAAAATCAAAGATCAAAGGAAGGAATTCACCAAAAATAAATTTAACCTCATCACTGTAAACACACACCCACAACACAAGATCGAATAAGGTATAACAACAACGATGTAGAAAGGGAAGAGTGAAGTGATTGAATTGACTTCGTATAAGGAAATAGGAGGCCATCAGATAATGGACTATCTCATACACAAGATTTTTTACGCAAACCTCATGGTAACCACTAAACAAATAATCAAAAACAAAATCACATAGGATAAACAAAGACAAAACTAGAAGAGTCATAAGACAGAACAACGAAACTGAATCGGCAGTCTGAAACAAATGAGACAACAAACAAAGGAAATGCGAAAGAACCAGAAAATAAGTGACAAAACAGCAACCTCATGTATCAATAATTACCCTAAATGCAAATGGATTGAACTCTCCAATCAAAGGATACAGAGTGGGAGGATGGATTAAAAAGCAAGACCCAACAATATGCTGCCTCCAGGAAACACATCTCAGCTCTAAACACAAGCACAGGCTCAGAGTGAAAGGATGGAAGACAGTACTCCAAGTTAATGGCTAACAACAGAAAGCAAGTGTTGCCATACTCATATCAGAAAAAGTAGACTTCAAGATAAAACAGGTTAAGAGATACAAAGAAGGGAAATATATATTGATAAAAGGGACACTCCACCAAGAAGACATATCACTTATAAATATATATGCACTCAACATAGGAGCACCAATGTACATAAAGCAACTATTAACAAACCTAAAAGGAGACATTAACAATAACACAATAATAGTACGGGATCTTAATACTCCACTTATATCAATGGATAGATCATCCAGACAAAAAGTCAATAAAGAAATAGTAGACTTAAATGAAAAACTGGACGAGATGGCCCTAGCAGACATATACAGAGCACTCTATCCAAAAACATCTGACTACACATTCTTCTCAAGCGTGCATAGAACATTATCAGGGATAGACCATATGTTGGGACACAAAGCAAGCCTCAATAAATTTAAGAAGATTGAAATCATAACAAGCATCTTTTCAGACCATAATGCTATGAAACTGGAAATGAACCACGAAAAAAAAAAACTGGGAAAGTGACAAAAATGTGGAGATTAAACAACATGCTACTGAACAACTAATGGATCATTGGTGAAATTAAAGGAGAAATCAAAAACTATCTGGAAACAAACAACAATGAAAATATGCCATACCAAACCATATAGTATGCAGCAAAAGCGGTCCTGAGAGGGAAACTCATAACGATACAAGCCCACCTTAACAAACAAGAAAAAGCCCAAATAAGCAACCTTAAATTAGAACTAACAGAACTAGAATAAGAAGAACAAACAAAGTCCAAAGTCAGAAGAAGGAGAGAAATAATAAAAATCAAAGCAGAAATAAATGAAATTGAGACCAAAAAAAGAGTTGAAAGGATTAATGAAACAAAGAGTTGATTCTTTGAGAAGATACACAAGATCAATGAACACTTAGCCACGCTTACTAAGAAAAAAAGAGAAAAGTCTCACGTAAATAAAATTAGAAATGAAAGAGGAGAAATTACAGTGGATACCTCGGAAATACAGAGGATTATAAGAGAATACTATGAGAAATTATATGCCAAAAAATTGAAAAATCTAGAAGAAATGGATAAATTCTTAGACTCATACAACCTCCCAGAACTGAACCAAGAAGAAATGGAGAATCTGAATAGACGAGTCACTAGTAAAGAGATTCTAATAGTAATCAAAAATCTCCCAAAAAATAAAAGTCCTGGACCAGATGGCTTCTCCGGTGAATTTTACCAAACATTCAAAGAAGATTTAATACCCATCCTTCTCAAACCATTCCAAAAAATAGAGCAAGGTGGAAGACTTCCTAAATCATTCTACAAGGCCAACATCACTCTGATAGCAAAGCCAGACAAAGACAATAAAAGAAAGAAAATTACAGGCTAATATTGCTGATGAACATAGATGCAAAAATCCTCAACAAAATATTGGCAAACAGAATACAGCAATACATTAAAAGGTTCATACACCGTGATCAAGTGGGATTTATACCAGGGATGCAGGGAGGGTTCAACATCCGTAAATCAATCAACATGATACATCACGTCAACAAAACAAAGAATAAAAACCACATGGTCATCTCAATAGATGCAGAGAAGGCATTTGACAAGATACAACATCCATTTATGATAAAAAACTCTCAATAAAATGTGTATAGAAGGAAAGTATCTGAATACAATAAAGGCTATTTATGACAAACCCACAGCCAACATCATACTCCATGGGGAAAGACTGAAAGCCATTCCTCTGAGAACAGGAACGAGGCAGGGCTGCCCACTCTCACCACTCCTGTTCAACATAGTACTGGAGGTTTTGGCCAGAGCAATTAGGCAAGAAGACAGAATAAAAGAAATCTAAATAGGTAACCAAGAAGTGAAACTCGCACTATTTGCAGATGACGTGATTTTATATATAGAAAACCCTAAAGAATCCATTGGAAAACTATTAGAAATAGTCAACAGCTACAGCAAAGTCACAGGGCACAAAATCAATCTACAAAAATCAGTTGCATTTCTGTATGCTAATAATGAACTAACAGAAAGAGAGCTTGAAAAGATAATAACATTTACAACTGCATCAAAAAGAATAAAATATCTAGGAATAAATCTTACCAAGGAGGTGAAAGACCTATACAATGAGAACTACAAGACATTATTGAAAGAAATTGATGATGACATAAAGAAATGGAAATATATCCCATGCACGTGGATTGGAAGAATAAACATAGTTAAAGCGTCTATATTACATAAAGCAATACACAGATTCAATGCAATCTCAATCAGAATCCCAATGACATTCTTCATGAAATAGAAAAAAGAATACTAAAATTCATATGGGGCAACAAAAACCCCGAATAGCTAAAGCAATCCTAAGAAAAAAGAACACAGCAGGAGGCATCACAATCCCCGACTTCAAAACATACTACAAAGCAATAGTAATCAAAATAGCATGGTACTGGTACAAAAACAGACACACAGATCAATGGAACAGAATTGAAAGCCCAGAAATAAAACCACACATATATGGACAGCTAATTTTCAACAAAGGAGCTAAGAACATACAATGGAGAAAGGAATGTCTCTTCAATAAATGGTGCTGGGAAAACTGGACAACCACATGCAAAAGAATGAAAGTGGACCATCTGCTATCGCCATTCACAAAAATTAACTCAAAATTGATCAAAGACCTGAAGGTGAGACCTGAAACCATAAAACTCATAGAAG
>CM053518.1:68844299-68889153 GCA_028646465.1 Rhinoceros unicornis | reverse complement strand
GGCCCAGGGTTCGCCGGTTCGGATCCCGGGCGCGCACCGACGCACTGCTTGTCAAGCCATGCTGTGGCGGCGTCCCATATAAAGTAGAGGAAGATGGGCACGGATGATAGCCCAGGGCCAGTCTTCCTCAGCAAAAAAGGGGAGGATTGGCAGATGTTAGCTCAGGGCTGGTCCTCCTCACAAAAAAAAAAAAAAAAATGAAAACACCAAATGCATGAATCATTTGATGTCTTACAACTAAAAGAAATTTTTGTCACAAAGACAAAGTGTGGCAGTATAAAAGACACTGTAGCGTCTAGGAAAAAATGCTTGAGCAGATCATCATGATAAACATGGCTTTCTGACTAAAGTCCTTACGCAAGCTTCTTTTTGAGAACATAAATAAATTTGAAAACATAACTTTTCAAATCCACTGAAAAGTTAAATAATTCCAGCTTAGATGTTGAAAATTTGCCCCCCAATTTTGTAAAGAGTCACGGGAGATGATTGACTTGTTACATTCATGAGGACAAGATATATCAAAGCCAAGACAGCTCCCTGGTGGAGCCAACTGTTCTCCAATGAACATTCACTAAAATCCTCCAGAGACAAAACATCATGGTATGGACACGTTGGCTTCAATATAAACAAACACTGGTGGGCAAACTTTTCCAGTGCAGCAAAGAGTGGGGCCAGTTCAAACCTTTCTTGGAACCAGCAAAATCCAATAAAATCTGTAAGGTGGTATCATCTCACCACACCAATTGCCAATTATATCCATCATTAGGAAGAATACAAATGAACTTGAAAATAGTCTACCCTTGACCAAGAGTGGGACAATGAGGGAATTAATTGTTATACTATTTTTTCTTTCCCTTGATTTATCTACAACAATAAAATTAAAATTATTAACTTTTTAAAAAAGGATTTATGAAAGTAATGTTTAGTTCAGTCAAAACATGAAAATGAGGTAGGGAAACTTGCAACAAGCTATCTCTAAAATAAACATTAATTCAAATGCCTTCTGCAATCCACTAACAAGAGTTGAGTAATAGGGATGATAAATGTATATAAAATTTTTTCCTAAATACCCCAGAAAGAAAGATTTCAATCATAAGTATAACAATAAAAATCAAACATCTAGAAATAAATTTAATTATCTTAAAACAACCAAGACATGTGGAGAAAGACATAGATAAGTGGAAAGATCTACTATATTCTTCAATAATCATATATATACTTTTAGGAGTTTATTCTTCAGAAGCCAACTTATAAATTTAATTGAATCACAAAGCTTAAATTAAAATTTTGCATATGTAGCAGAATTTACCTTTTCCCTCTTTCTTTAACAAGCATCTACTGATTATCAACTGTGTAAAAATGTATGCTATGTAGCAACTACTGAAAAACACAACTCTCCCTTCTCAAGTCTATGAGAAGAAATGCGAACGTATACTAACAGAATTTTAAATAAGAATAATAGTTTTCTGAGTGTAATCCTAAACTCACATTCTTGAATAAATCACTTCCTATTTTAATTTCCCTCAAACACACAAACAATGTATACCATAACTGGGCTCTAAAGGAAAGCTCAAGTCACATTTGCTCAACTAGAAAGTGGTCAAAGCATGTAAAAGAGACTGTCAATTTTTATCAAAAATACATAGAGAGTGGTCCAGCCCCAGTGGTCTAGTGGTGAAGTTTGGCATGCTCCACTTTGGTGGTCTGGGTTTGGTTCCCAGACACGGACCTATATCACTCGTATGTTAGTGGCCATGCTGTGGCAGCAGTTCACATACAAAAGGAAGATTGGCAGTGGATGTCATTTCAGGGTGAATCTTTCTCAGCAAAAAAAAAAAACAAAACAAAACACAGAGGGGGAGAAAATAAAGCATAATTGTGACTTATGAAAATCTTTCACAAAGCTATTAAAAAGCAGATATTAGAGGAGGAGATGATGAAATCAGGAATGCTCAATTCAAGATATAATATGAAGTGGAAAAAATCAGAATCCTAATTATACTAGAATTTATGAAGAGAGTACGACAAATATCAGCAAATAATTATCTGTGTACAGATGATGAATTTTGCATTTTTACATTGTATATATTTTCTGTATTTAGCATGTAATGTTCTATAATCAGCAAAAAATAACATAAGCAGGTTTTCTAAAGATGAGTTAAAAGTTCATCCGTAATAGGAATGTGATAATATTATTAAGAATTTATTTATATGAGAAGAGCCTGAACCGTAAGTGTAAAGTTGTCTTTAAGCCTGAATTTCAAAATAAGACATTACTAACTCCCTTCAAGAATCCATTATGCAACAGTCATCCAAGAAAATGTTCTAACCCTTTCTGGGTCATCTTGAAACTAACCTTATTATGTGCCTTTTAATGCCTAATACATTAGGTTCCACTTGGAGACAAACAATATGACATATGCTATACTTCAAGGTCTGAGCCAAAGGAAAGGGGGTGCCCCAGTTGCAGGTTTGAGTACAGGTTGCTGGTGCCTGGGAAGCAATGTGTACTCGCTACACAGAAGCCTTCCTTTTCAACCAAATCTCCTATCCTCATTTGTCCATTATGGAGAGAAACTCTTTCTAAAAGGTTCATGCGAGCCAAAGCTCAGAGTAAGAAAGAAGATCATTCAATATTTCAAATACCTATTATCTCAGACTCTGCTACCCTAAACTGATCTTGCTAATGTCAGAGAATTGACAGTACCAAGAGTCAAATATGGAAACATCCTTCAGTAAAGACCATCCCAATAAGAGATAACTCAATGACAAGGGAGCAGGGGGGAAGTTCCATGAGCTAGGAAACAGTTTGACTCATAGATTGGGTTGATTTGCAGTGAGAAATCTGACATGTTTTAAGAAATCTATTCCTATTGCTGTGTGGTTTATTACTGCAAACCGTTGAGAGAAAGAGTAGACATTCTCAGAAACCATCAGCCAGCAGATTCTAAATTGTAAGGATATGTAAGTTTATCTATGGGTGCTTTTATTTTCTGGTATCAAAAGAGATGGCATATCCTCAATGCAATGGCTGACTCATATCCTTAGTGAAATTTCCTCTAAAGTATAAGCCAACTCTCCTGGCATGGGTTTCTGCTGCCTTGGTTATTGCTGGCTCAGATTCCATACTCTATCATTTTTCTCAACTCTACCACAGTGTTCTTTTCCTAAGACATTGATAAATTTCTTCAATGCTGTAAATTTCTAGAATTATCTCCCTCTGCTAAAAACCTTTTCTTATCTACATTAATAACTTGGTATTTTCCAATTACCTCTACAAGAAAAAAATCTAGAGAAACCTAAATATTGCCTGTGTTTGTTAGGGGAATAGTACAAGTAGGTAATTGATCCTAAAGAACTGATCATGAGAAGTGATCCCCGGGAAATCAAGGCTACCTCATTTCCAGAAGTGGAAGCCCCTTTCCTGTGACTTGTACTCACTGATACTCTAGAGTTACGGAGAATAAATATAATCATCATCCACATTTCACATCCTTAAATATTTAAGAACGGCTATGATGAAGAATCACAAATCAACATATAAATTTGTATGCAAATATAAAATGTGTGTCGTTACATATATAAAATTTCTTCATTCTAACGATCTTCCTTTATCCTCTCATCCATCTTCCATAGGATAGAATTCTCCAATACTATGTTGCGCAAATTTTCTGCTTCTTAGAGATAGGTACTTTAAGTCAATATTTGCCCTTTTGAGTTATGTATCCAGGACAGAATGTTAGAGTTTGAATATGTTCTGTTCAGCACAATGTTCCATATGTTAATTGTAGCACAAGCGTAGCCATCCCCTGGGCAAAATTCTCGGCCTTATGATTATTTCATTGAATATTGCCTGACTCATGATCAAAAAGAGTTGACCTGGAAAGGCTTTTTCTAGTATTTTCATAGAATGCCAGCTGCATGAGGACAATATCCTCCTTAGTCCCCAGATTCCAATGATCATTTTTTATAACAATATATTAGTGATGCTTTCTATTCTTATCCCACCTTTAAGAGATATCCACCTGAGATAATGAATATAATTGTTATTTCTAGGGAAGACCCTAGAAATATATCTGGGTGTTGAGGGTGACACCATCACCTTTAACTTACTCCTACAAAAGGCAGTGAAGGATGGACTGGATTGCTCCTGCTCAGTCTGTCTCCTTTCCTGTCAAAAGTGTCAAACATTTACACAAATCTGAATTCTCCATTCTGGTGTCAAACTAAATGGACCATTGCTTTCCCAGACCCAAATTGCAGAGATCAAAGGGCTAGGTTCGCTTTAGATAGCTTCTCTTTACTCAGCAATATGATCCTGCAGGAAGGAAGCAGAGGAAATAATTCTAAAGAGGAAGTGAGAAAGCCAGTTTGTTTCTACTCCCGGCTCATTTACTGTCTAATTGTTTCATACTAGCATCTTGGATTTAGTTTCTGTCTTTGAAAAATGAAGTTGGACTGAAGGATTTCTGAGGGCACTTCTAGGCTAAAATTCTTTTGTACTTTTTATCAAAGCAAATGTTTACTGAGGCCTGGTTGTGTACAATGTGGAGTGCTGTGAGTGGGGAGAAATTGTCCTGCATCATGGACCTTTCAAGAACATTTTCACATCCACATGCAATCTAGTGGGTCTGAGGTTGTCCCTAACCAATGCTGGGACTCATCAGTGGGGGAGACAGGGTCCTGAGGATGAGTTTCTATCTGGGTTTTCATTTCTCATGTATGATCAATGATGGATCAAGGAGAAATTAATCCATACTAAAATGAATAAATGGGACTTTTCCACTGGGTATAGAGGTCACCCCAAGCAGTGAGATGGGGTGGACTCCGTGGCTGAGTCACGAATAAGCAGGATGCTCCTTTCTGGAGATTTAATTCTTTTTTTTTTTTTTTTTTGCTGTGAGGAAGATCAGCCCTGAGCTAACATCTGCCAATCCTCCTCTTTTTGCTGAGGAAAACTGGCCCCGGGCTAACATCCATGCCCATCTTCCTCCCCTTTATGTGGGACGACGGCACAGCATGGCTTGCCAAGCGGTGCGTTGGTGCGCGCCGGGAATCTGAACCAGCGAAACCTGGGCTGCCTCAGCAAGCGTGCTCACTTAACCGCTTGCGCCACCGGGCTGGCCCGTGGAGACTTAATTCTTATGTGTATATCTACAACACATCATATTTCTTGTAAAAAAAGAAAAGCTCATCACCTTGTAGAACCTGGAGGAGGTTGGTGAGCTTACACATATGTAAAGGTAAAAATACTTTCTTCAACAGCCTGATTGCTTTCTGGCTTTTAGCTCCCTCCTTCCAAGTTTAAATTCGCTGTTCAAAATTCTAAGCCAGGGATGGCTATATAATCTGTGGGTCCCAGCGAAAAATGAAAATTCAGGGCCCCTTGTTCAAAAAGCAGGAAAAAGTGATATTATGTAATAAAATATACAGCTGTCTTTAAAAAATATTTTCCTGTTTATAAAACACAATAGGATTTATAATGAGACATAAGTAACAATATAAATTTACAAACTGCAAAAATGTATTTTGGGATCATAATTTTATATAATACAATAACTAATACTACTTTATTAGTGTGATATCCTGACAATCATAAGATTTTTCTAGCTTGCTTTTCTGCAAATTAATTCATTAGGTTGTCAAAATTTATACTTTTAGTAACTTCATTTCAATTAATGTCATTGAAATCAATGTCAGTTGCTGTTTGTAAATGTGACACCACAAAAGAATTTTTGATAATGTTTAATTTTGAAAATAATATTTCTGTTGATACAACTGATACCAGAGCTCTCAAGAGTACTTTATAAGCTGTGACAACGTTAGCATAAACATCTCACAAATGAGTATGAAATATAAATTCTAGTAAATCCAGAGCTGATGTCTCTAGTCGAAAAATTTTCCTATAAATGATTTAACTCTTCAAACCAATCAGTTTCCTGTAAGTCTGAATTTAATTTTAAATGTAAATTTATATAGCAGCATTACAATGTTCTATATCACATTTTCTGTAACTTGTGGAGGGAGTATAAGAAAGTAAAAATAGCTTCATGATTTGTATATAATTCCAAATACTTGTTTATGCATCTTATCACTGCATTTTTAAATATAAGGAAAATTAATTGTTAATTATCTTCTGTGTTAATAATTGGTTCATTGAATTAGTTCGAACTTCACATCAAAATGATCTTCTTTCCATTAAAGCTTTATCTTTACATTTAATTTCTATTTCTAAGCCTAAGTATACATACTTTCCAATGGTTGTGCAATTTTTAAAACAAGAGTTTCTAAACTTTTTGAGAACTTTAATATCTCTCTGATGTGCTTTACTACAATGTCCATGTATACACTTTTATTTTGTAATACTTTCTCAACAAGGTTATCTACCATCTCCAGATTTCCCCAGCTTGCTGTGCAACGGCTACCGTAGGAGCAACACGCCCGCTCTATGGCAGAGCTGTGGCTGCAGGCCCAGCTGCTGTTTGGGTACAGGCTGCAGAGCACCTGGGAGCACTGTGCCTCCAGTGGTAGGTGGCTGAGTCTTCTAGTTGGGAGGCCGTGACGTGTAGGGTACTATATAGTTCCTTAGAATTCATTGTGCAGTTTAACCTTCAGTTCTGCTTCATCCCTGAAGTCACATAAAACAGATTGATGAGGCCACCCCCAGGATTCTGTTGGAACCACTGCACACTCTTCATGGAGGTGGAAAAATTGCACCTCAGAGTAGAGCTGGTTCCCTCCTGGAGGCTCAGGGCTGAAGGACTCTGCTCCACATTCACCCCTCGCACCCCTGCTTGGAAAGAGAAAAACAAACATAAATGATGTCACTGGGGAGTCATTGATGCAGTTTATAAACCTATAAAATATCCCAAGAAACACCCATGAGGATGTAGGACCCTCTAAGAACTCTGCGTCAGCTCTCCCTTCCCTCCCTCCCACTGACAGCTGTGGAACACTCCCCAGTCTCCCATCTGGGATGGCCCCAACTCACAACAAACTGGGACCCGTATAAGCCCCAGCAGAGCTCCCCCAGTGTCTCTTCATGACTCTTTGCCCAATTGCTGGGTACCCTTGCCCCTATTCTGAAGGGTGTAAAATCTTGGGTCCAGGCAAATTTTGTTCTTACATTCAATATGTTCCATTAGACTTGCTAAGCACGAATCACATCTGAGCTCTGTCATTCACTTACCGGGAAACTCCACCCACAGTGTCCCAGTGAGACTGCACAGTGATGTCTCCAAAATTGTGGGCTGAACAGAGCAGGAAAGTAGGGGCAATATTTCCAATATATGAAGTTATAGAGTGTTTTTTACTTAAAACACTTTATGTAAGAGAAGTTTGTGGGTTAGTACGTAAGGAAGAGGAGATCATACTTCTGCAAAGAATCAGTATCTCAACTGGGTTAAGTAGAGCCTTGAAGAATCATGAAGCCTTTAAGTAGAGCCTAGGAAGAGTGATCTCCTTTCCCAAATTGAGTAGTTTGACATAGGATTAAAGCATCCAGTCATATGAAAAATCTGATAAAGGAAAACGATCTGATAACATGCATTGTGTACTGAAGCGGTCAATATATTTTCTTGAAATCAGGAGTGTTATAGAAACCCAGGGCTTATGGTCATGATCTACAGAGAAAATGAGCCCCCAAAAAATTCAGTTGGCGAAAAATAAGATATGTGTATAATGCCCACTTTGACTTAATTTCCAGCTCTCCTCGTCTCCTGTCCAGGCCCACACAGCTGATGCTGATCAGGCCACACACTGCTGGTCAAGTTAAATATTGTCCTTTTCCTTTCCTCCTTCTATTAGTTTCTTATTTCTTTCTATCTTTTCTTCTTCTCTCCTCTTTATTCTTATTCCTTCTAGTCTCAGGGGAGATATATGAAAAGGTAAGATATCTGTGGTATTGAAATAATTTCTAGGTCCATGGATTTTGGGAACTCATCATAAAAATTTAAAAATTGAAAGTAGGTAATGGAGATGTTTTCTCTTGAGCATCTGTGCTTACAATGCCCACTTACTTTCCTATTCAGTACCTCTGCTCAGAGAAGCATCCTCACAAAGGATTTATGGAGATATGAGCTCCAGCTTTATGAGGGTTATAGAAATTGGCAGAACTGAAAACCTGAGATGAACTTTATACAAACACTGTTCCCCTTCTCTCCACCTTTGCTGTCTATAATTTGACTGGCTTACACGCTCTCTGGTCTCCTTTCTTATGTTCCACCTTCTGGGACCATCAGAAAAGTATTCGTTTCCTGTTAAGCCTAGAGTGTCCCCTAGTGGACTGAAAGAATCAACAAAGACCACTTCAGACCCACTAACTCAGCAGTCACACAACCCAGCAACTTTCACTCCACGTCTCCTGATGAAGGAAATGCAGATGATCAGAAAACAAAATATCTGATTAGATTAAATGGGGATTTAAAATGAACAAATTTCTATTTTTAAAATGTCATTTCACAGAAATTAATATCTGAAAATAATTTGGCATTTCTCATCTTGTGCTATTTGATTTCTTTTACTTAGTTCAAAACAAATCTATAAACATTTGTTGAAGTTTTAGTGTAAATGGGATAATTTGCTAGGTCTTAAGAATATATAAAAGAGGATAATATACTAGTTTACAGTCTATAAGGAAAGACAAAAATATACATAACTATAATAGAGTCAAACGGCGGGGCCCTAAGAAGAGAGTAAACTAAAAGTTGTCTGATCTTAGAGGAGGGAAAAGTACTTATATTTGAGGTTGTTGGACAAAATCTTTAAAAAAGGTGTCATTTTCTCTTTTCCCCCTTTTTGCTAAGAAAAATAGAGGAAAATATGGATAATCTTTATGACAGCTTTTATAACATTTTATTAATTTTAAAATTAGAAGGAATTCATGAATATATGAGTTACTAAAGTAATAAAACTTTACATATGGAGTAAAATCCTTTGACTACCACTCCCAATTTGACCTTTTCATCACTCATCAATTTGGAGTTGATGCATCCAGGTATTTTATTATAGATTTACATATATATACCAAATATATATATATGAGTCAACGGAAAATATATAGCATTTTATTTTCAGGTTTTCGTTTAATACAAAGTGATACATATTGTGCACACTTTTCTGGAACTTGCTCTATAAACTTGATATTCAATCTTCTAGGTCTTATTATGTTAATACATGGAGGTCCTTCTGCTCCACTCTGTTCTATATTATGGATATACTACTGTTCATACAGCCCTTCCTCTACTGATGAAGTCTTAAGAATTGATATTGTTATCTGTGAAATACAACACTGCAATAAACCTTTTTGAGCATTCCTCTTTATTCACACATGCATGTTTCTCTAGGAGCGGAGAATGCGAAGAAGGGAAGGGATGAACCATGAGGCTAGTAGGTGAAAATCACTCCAGGCAGAGGAAGATCAGGGACAAAGGCTCTGAGGAAGAATGCAGTGAATTCATGTTCTGATTCCTATGTTTTCTTTTTAATTATTTTTCTCGATGTGCATTGGATCTGTAGTTTATCAGATTATTGGATAAACTCTCTCTGAAATTAATGTCCTGACATATAACTGATGTGTAGTCTGTTCCAACCAGCTACGGAGGTAATTCTAAAGATAGTAAACCAGCAAGAGAAAAAGCACACCAAGGAGAAGAACTGGTATATATAAGGAGAAATGTTAGAGAATAACATCGGGCATAGAAAAATATATGGTTAGGTATATATGAAATCTAAGGATATCTGTCATAGGAAAAGAAATATATTCTACATTTTATAAATCAACAGAGAGAAAAAAGAAAACTTTATCAATGCAACAGAAGACAGATTAGAAAAGAAAAAAAAAAACAAGAATATGCCTAACAAAACCAACATATTAGAAATGAGTCTAAACAATGACAAGGAAGAGGTAGAGATGATCAGAGAGAAATAATTCATATAGACTAAAAACAAATATATATAACGTGTGCTCACTTGTGCTTGTATAAGAATAAAAGATTGAAATAAAATCACTTATAATTGAAAAAAATAAATGAGTCCAAATATATTAGTAATCAAAACATATACAAAGAGATATTATTTAATTGAATCAAAATGAAAAATCTTGCTTAATATGGCTTAGGTATGTTGTACAAATCTCAAGAAGACTAGATTTCTTCTAATCTAAAGAAAACAACCAAGAAAGCTGAGCACGTAGGATGGATTTTTCCTACTGCCCCTTTGTGCAAAGGCTGAAGTCTCCTCCCTCAACCATTAACCCACCACACCCACCAAAGAGATATCCCAAAGGTAGGTCAATTCTGCTGAAGGGGCAGTAAAAGACGAGTCTCAAAGACACCAAGTTAGAGAACCAGACTAACTTCTACAAAGGTGAAACCTTATATAAAAAAAAGATGGAAAAGGCAGAAAAGTTTTAAAAAATTAATATTCAGACAGAAAAGAGAATGGGCAAAAGGGAAAACTAGAGAGACAAAATACCAAGAATAAGTTAAAATTTACTTACAGAAAAGGATAAAATTAAAATTGAGGACATTCCATAATCCGATATAGTAGAGGATAAAGAAGTCAAGTGTGAATAATAGCC
The DNA here is from genome assembly GCA_028646465.1 of Rhinoceros unicornis. Taxonomy (NCBI): domain Eukaryota; kingdom Metazoa; phylum Chordata; class Mammalia; order Perissodactyla; family Rhinocerotidae; genus Rhinoceros; species Rhinoceros unicornis. The sequence goes on along the minus strand of CM053518.1, from coordinate 68,878,574 downwards.
TTTATGAATGACTTCCAAATGCATATTTCAAGGTTCTCTAAAAATATATTAAGAGAAGGTATGAAACTTCCTAATCAAAATAATGTATAATCATTTTGTGCTCCAGAAAGTAGGGGAAAATTTAATCAAAGGAGGTCTCATCTGTCTTGTTTATGAACTTCACATTTATTTACTTAGAGTGTTGGTATTGACTAGATTGTGCCCCTTCAAATTCATATGTTGAAGCCCAAACCCTCAGTACCTCAGAATGTGAGTATATTTGGAGACAGGGACTTTAAAGAGGTGTTAAGGTAAAATGAGGTCATATGGGTAGGTCTTAACGCAACATGACTGGTGTACTTATAAGAAGAGGAAATTTGGATACAGATATTCATGTCATAGATGAAAGGCCATGTGGGGACACAGTGAGAAGGTGGACATCTACAAATGAAGAAGAGAGGGACCTCCAAGGAACTAACCTGCCAACACCTTACTCTTGGACTTAGAGCCCAGAGTGTGAGAAAAAAATTTCTGTTGTTTAAGCCACCCAGTCTATGGTGTTTATTTATGGCAGCCCTAGAAAATTAATATAAGGGTCAATTTTGATATCTTATTATATGAAACATCTCACAGAAAGCAATTTGAAGTCATAACTAAACATACAACAAATGTTAAACCTTTTAACAGTCTATCTTTTATACTCATGTTTTAGTGCATTTGTTTACTAAATGAAAGTTTCCTTGTCTTAGATATCCCCATAGGAATTGTATATGGAGGTCTAATTAGCCTAACGACTTTGTTAACATGCTAAAAAGATTGTAATGTGTATTGAATGTGTTGTGTATTTGATATGAAATAATAAACTAGTGGAATTTTCTTCATAAGTTACTAAATACGCTTTACAATATTTTAATATTCTTTTATGACAAAGTGTCTATAAAACTTAAACTAAAACATCTCTGGAATAACTAATTAGAAAGGATTGTATTTATATGGCTTATAGATCTTCAGAAGTTGCCCCAACAATTATCTACAAATTTTTTACAGTAACTGTATATCACTTACAAAGTAAGAACAAACATATCAAAGTGATAGGATGTATAATTTACATTAAAAGTTTTTCAACATAAACAATAAGATATCATGTATGTGTGCCATTTAAATTAAACTTCAATTCTAAGGAGAGTCAATTGTCCTACTCAAGAAAGCAAATTCCATGGGTGGTCAGCCTGCCTTGTAATAGAAGGCCACAAGAGAGGAAACTACAATTCAGCTATCCACATCTTGATCAATGCCTGAAACTTTGCTAAATAGCATAGAAAATATTAGATCTTGGGTTTTTACTGGCAAAAATTAGTGGCATGTTAACTAATATAATGAATGTTAGATATTGGTCTTTAAATAAAAATATTTAAGATACGTATTTTGGCTAAAATATATTATAGACACACCTTGCTCTTGCATGAACAGGATATAAGAATCTAGGGCAGTCTGCACCTTGCACATTTATGCGTGATACCAAAGATTCATCCCTAAATATCCTGCATCTGGGCAGTGGAGGATACAGCTCAATGGATTAACAAATTGTGATATATTCATGTAATAGGATACTCACTAATAAAAAGTAATGAATGACTGATGCACAAAAGAACATGGTTGAATTATGTTGAGTGAAAGAAACCAGGCACAGAAGAGTACTTGTCATTTGGTTCTATTGATTTGAAGTTGTAAACCAGTTAAAATAAAACTATGATGATAGCAAGAAGAATAGCCATTGTCTTCAGGAGGTGGGTTGACTGGACAGGGACACATGAAGTCTTTTTCAGGTGACAGAAGCATTCTACCTTCATATTGTTTTAAAATTATCTTTGCCTTCCCACCCCATTTTATTTTATTTATTTATTTATTTATTTATGAGGAAGATTAGCCCTGAGCTAACATCTGTCCTCAATCCTCCTCTTTTTGCTGAGGAAGATTGGCCCTGGGCTAACATCTATGCTCATCTTCCTCTATTTTATATGGGATGCCACAACAGCATGGCTTGACAAGCGGTGTGCCAGCGTGCACCCGGGATCAGAACCTGCAAACCCCGGGCCGCCAAAGCGGAGCATGCACTTAACCACTTCACCATCGGGCTGGCCCCTGCACCCCATTTTAAAGACATCAAAAGTGGGAAATAAGGATGTATTAAGGGAGTTACATGTAAGAAAGATGAGTTGGAATCACAGTTTTCAGGCACATTCTCATTAGTGTATAAACACTCATGTTTTAAGCTAAAATAAAATATCTTTAAAAATTGATTACAATTTGCATCTGTGGTATAATGAAATTTTGCATCAAATAAGCACAAAATGTGAAAACTCAAAGTTACCTTCGATATATCTCATATAATGTTTCCAAATTCCTCTTAATATAATTTTTATCATAAGAAGTTTTTTTAATTATATAATAATCATATAAATAAGTAAAACAATAAATAAATAAAATAATAAATAAATATATAAATCTGCTTTGATTTCTCCGTCGGAGTTGGGAATGGGGAGATGGGGGATGCTCTCCAGCTGCTTGAGTTTCTTGGGGAATTAATACGTTTGGTCCAATCAGGAGAGAGAAATTGCACAGTAAATTGAACAGGGAAAGAATAATAAAGAATTATTAACTATAACAAAGGATTGGAGTAACAAGAGAATGGCTGGTAAGACAAGAGACCTTTACAGGAATAGCAGATATAAGGCGTAGATAGCCACTGCACCCACGGCTGGGATAGGATATGCAAGGAAAAGATCCCCACCTCCACTTCGGGGCTGAGACCCAGATCTTGTGGGAGAAGACACAGTTGTGGCTCACTGGATGGCAGAGAAGTCACTGTGGTGCTGTACCAGTGGAACTTGCTGGAAATCCACCCTCTAGAACTTGCCAGAAAACCATCCTCTAGGGTGCCAGGAAAAGATGTTCATGGGGAGGTGTCTCATTGGAGGCACTCTTCTCCAAAACCATCTAAAAATGAGGATGCGAGGGGAAGCTGCTGTCCTCTGGGTGCTGCTGGCCATCGCACTGCAGGAACCTGGTGCAGGTTCACTGTGCGAGCTGGTCGCTGGAGAAGCCTCCCATGCTGCAGGATCCTGCCAAGAGGGTAAACAGAAACCTGGAAGAAAAACCCTTTCTTCCTATACTCTCTATTGACAAAGTCCGACATTGTGCCAACTGGCAAAGGAAAACTCTTGAAGGACTCATATCTATTTTCACAGAACAAGCAGAAGGTGAATTTGGAAATAAGAGAAGAAATGGATCCACACTTTTGACTACTCAGCTTCTATATGCGACATTCTACACACATCTGGAACACATATAGCAACAAAACAGCTCTTTATTTCTACCTCCTTCAGATACAGCTACCCCTCTTACTAGTGAAGATCTTCTCACCATTTCCCCAAAATGAGGAGATGCACAGTTGCAATTGTGCCATCACTGATTATATTATTAACTCTTCAAATTCAGTCAGAGTCCTGGAAATTCTGTTACCTATAGACTAAATTGTAAAGTTAGTTTCCATTAACTCGTATAAAATAAAAATGGAAAGGAGAAAAGAAGAAAATGTTTAGCATATACGAGTAAGCACATATATAACAAGCAAATAGAAAATATGCAAAAGTACTATCATCTTTGTTTCTGTAATTGGTCACAAGGCTGGAATTGATATCTATGACTTCCTTCATCTGTCCCTCCTCTGTATTTCCTCTGCTCCCAGCCAAAATCTTCACTGTTCTGGGTTCTTTGCTTGGTTGAGTGACCCAAACCTTCCTTCCAGATAGATCTGTGTCCTCAATTGTCCTGTTTTGTTTTGGGTTGCTACAGTTTTTCATTAGCTTTGCCATTGGGCATGGAAATACTAAGGGGCTCCAAATATAGCATTCTTTGCTTCCATTGTGTAGAAGCAACCCATATCCTCTTGTTAATCAGGATCAATCACTCCAGCCAATAGACTTTTCTCTTCCATATTGATTCAATGGCTAAGGAGCCCAAAATGTCCAGGAAGTAGTCTCATCACCCACTAAGTGGACACATTTTTTTGTCCCCTGGGGGAAGAATTCTTCCTTTATGAAATAAGATCTCCAAATCAAAGTAGTGTAAAGTGGCCAGGATGGGAATCTGAAAGTCTTTTAGTGGGTTATTAGGTGTAATAGTGAGAGGAGCCACTCCCATGTCCACCTTTTGATTCTTGGACCCATGTATTCTGCCTTCGTGGGAAACAGCAACATATAGTAATGGTCTCTGATTCAAAGCACATACCGAATCTTATTAAACAAAGCCCCATCCCATCAGGGTGTTGTCTCTCAGCTGGCACTGTAACTCAGTCTTCAGTAAGCTATTCCACCTTTCAGTTAGCCCAGCGGCTTCTGAGTGGTAGGATATGTAGTAAGACAAGTTAATTACATGAAAAGTCAGAATTATTAATTTCGTTGATAAAAAAACTCAGGATTTTTGCTTTATTATTAATATAATTCTTTATTATAGAAAGTTTCTCATAAAAATCATATAATGACATAAATAAGTAGTAAATTATTAAACAAAGGAGAGAAAGGAGGGAGGGAGGGAAGAAGGAAGCCTACTTTGATTTCTCAGGCAGAGTTAGGGTTGGGGAGGTGGGGGTGTGATCTCCCAGCTGCTTGGGGTCCTTGGTGTAGAACTTATTTTTCTTCAAACTCAGCTTGAGTACAGAATCAAAAGAAACACGTAGTTTTCCTTCTCATACCAATCTGCATAAAGTGCCCACCATAGTCCCTTTGGGCAACGTGGTTGAGCCAAAGACAGTGAGTCACCTGAAAATAGTCAGAGGTAGAAGAGAGTGTGGTCCAAAAATGGAAAGGAAGGGAGGGATGGCGAGGGACATTAAATGAGAATACATTTCTTGTTCATAATTTTCTGCCTCTAACACCCCATTTACTTTCCTTATACCCTTCCAGCAATCACTCAAACACATTTATTACATATAAACATATCACTATGTCCTAAAATTTACTGTTGGTTTCCTGCTTCACCACTTGGCTAACTTGGTCACAATCTACTTATTCTCTCTGTGTTTCGAGGGCTTCTATGCACCTATCTTCTTACACATTATAGAGTAAGCCAAACAGCAGCTAGAAAGCTCTCCCTCCTCCTTCTCCTCTTTTTCCAGAGTATTCGTTATGCTCTAAGTCTTCAAGAACACAAAGACTATAAAAGCTTCTTATACAGTTCTTTCCATTCTACACAAAAAAAGTTTGTACTGGGTCATGAATTTACACTGGGTCCAGCGACCCCCTACTATCTACTTGAAGTCTTACCAATATTTCTGGCAGAGTTTGGCATTACTAAACTTACTACATGATTAATTATGACAATGTTAACATATAAGAATCTATTTCTAATATTTCAATAGTGAACTCATACAAGGACAGGGTAAAAGCAATGAGAAACAATGTCCATAGCTTGAAACAGCAAAATATATTACATCCGTAAATTTCTGAAGTAGATTTGTAGAATTTAAGATACCAGAAGAATAGGAGGCTACTTTTATAACAGAAAAAAATCTTTGGACAAGCACTGATAGATTCTAAATCTTCATTCTCCTGCACTATTCTTGAATAGGTGAATGCCGGGCCACCGAAGTCCATCATGCAAACTTAACCACTGCACCACCAGGACAGCCCCTGAGCTCAAAATTTACGTAGGAAATGTATATGTGTTAGGAAGATGCACCCCTTGTGGACAGGATACTAAACTCGAAGGAATGTTAACCTGTTCTCCTCTTAAAGTCAGTCCTATATCTTCACCTCTGGCTCTATTTTTATGACAGCTGTTAGCTGTCAAGATGGTCCTTTGTAAATCTAAAGAATAGTTGGTATTTTTCATTAGCCTATTTTTTTCCCCAGCATTCTGCCTGACACGGAAGCTAAATACCATGACATTTCTGAGAAGAATTCAATTTTTCTTTTTCTTTTTTTAGCCATTTGTGTCCTCCTTGAAATCCATAGAAACATAATATAATCAAGTTTTAGGAAGAATTAGAGGGATGTCAATAACACGTGCTTACTCATTAATAGAAGATTTTGGATTGAAGAAACATAAACTTTTTTCACCACTCTATACCCACACCTAGAACAATGTTGGACATTTAGCAGGTGGCCAAGAAATATTTCTTCAGTGCATAAATATAAGAATCAATGAATGATCTTCGGTTAAGGAATTGCTGCTACTTGAAATACCGTATTGCTTCACATCCAGCACAACAATTGTAAGAAACACAATTTAATAAAAGCTTTCCAAAGAAAAAAGGAAATTCTTTATTACGTGTATATTGATTAAAAAGTGAAAAATATATAACCCAATATTGAAGAAATACGGTAAAGTTATTGAATCCCTGTGTACCTGCCATCACTTTCTTCTCCTTTAGGATTTTAATAATTCTCAGATAATCTGATTGGCCTATGTGCATCAGGCAAAATGTTCTGCTACTAAACTTTTAACGGAAATTTTGTCTCATATATACACTCTACACATGTCCATCTTCCAACGTTATTGACCAATACAGTTCAATAAAATTATTGTCACCACAGCATAAGATACTTGAATAATATGGATTTGCTTCAAAAGATAAAAGAATGGGCTCAGTCTCAGCTTCTAGGCCTAGTAGAGATGTATCTACTGATGTACAGAAGCATTTTATAGCAAGGGTGAAACTTCTTTGTTTATAAGAGTTGCTTGATAATCAACTTAAAAATGGGGGAGCTCTTCATTTACTTACAAAATCACAATCTCCAGAATTAAGATCTGGAAAGCTAAACATCTCGGATGGTTTGTGATATAGCCAGTGTTATACAAATTTACAACATAACCTTTGGGGACCTGAACTCAGAAGACAGTCTTGCCTCCGTGAAGCACTTCAGGGGTTGGCATGGGAAAATGCCTCCTAAACCTCTCAGAAGTTTAAAGCCGTACTCTTTTCATGGTCGTACTGAAGTCACAGTAGCAAAAGCAAATACTGCTTACTCTCCTTATTCTTGCCCTTTCAACTTATAACAAAAAACCTGAGTATTCACAGGACGAACTTAGGGAAAACAATGCCTTTTGTCTGTCAAGCCCTGCTAACATTTACCTTTGAACATGGAAGACTTTTCCAGTGTGCTTCCTGGAAAACTCACTCTCCATGAATCCAGAGAAGGTAGCTTTATGGTCAAGGTATAAGTAATAACAAGCTCCAGACTTGAGAAGAAAATTTGGGTCCAGATACTCTTTAGGTTCATGATCACTTCTCTCTCTTCCTTCTCCCATCTGTCCTGTGTCAAATCTCTGTGAGCAAGCAGGGTCTTCCTGCTTTTTCCTGGTTCTTTTGGCCCAGGCTTCTAACTTATGCTATCTGAAGTCAAAGTGGAAATAATCAGAGTGAACAGTCTCACTTTCCATGATTTCCTTTACTCTTTGAGGTCAACCTTGTCCCTTGTGTTGTAGCCACACTCTATTCCTCTGAGGGAATCTATTGTCCACACCATGAGATCATAAGTAGGTGAATATCATTGAGGAATTGTGACAATGTGTTTGAGTGGAATATGTTAGAACTGTGTGATCAATAACAAAAATTGCTTAAGCAGATTACCAACTAATAATAGACTTTATTCAGATGACCTGACTTCAAGAGCTCAGAAGCTCTGCTTAAGGGGCTTAGATTTACCCAAATGTATTAGTCAAAAGTCAGTCAGGAAACAGAAACAAGTCCAAATTTTTTAAGTAGAAATAAATTTAACACAGGGAATTAGACATAAAATCATTAGAAGAGCCGATAATGCAAAAATGAGAAGGACAGATTACAAGAAATTCTGAAATATAATGAATCCAGATGCCTGCAACACCAAAGTAGATGATTCTTAGGAGGAAATTCAGAAGCTCCAAACAAAGCCACTGCTGGTCTTCTCAGCTGTCTGCCCACAGGCCCTACAGAAGAATAATGGCCTCCCCTTCTCTTTCACTTTCTTAATATCACACAAATGCTTCCAATTACAGAATTTAAACTAGATGATAAAAGAAACGGATAGTGGAAAATGTAGTTTGGGTTTCTCCCCAGCAGTGTGATGGAGTGTATAAAAAAGGATGATGTAGATGCCCAGTTGACAATACACAAGACAGCACACTAGTGTACTAAGTCCTTCTTTATGCTAAGCTACATGCAATTTAAACCTAGAGAAATTAGTAGAGCTATGTTTTGTAATCAGAACAACTCTATAATAATTAGACCAGATAGTAGCTGCATGTGGATTATGACCATTATAATGCTTCCTAAATTGCCATTTAGAATTTGTCTCACTTTTTTCAAACTAATGGGACTGCATATGAAAACAACCGCCACATATTAAAAGCAGGAATTAAGCTAATGGGAAATACATCATCTTCTATTATTAAATGAAAGTTTTAAGCCTTTATTAAGACATCACTGGGAGCTCTAAAGATGTGTCACATGCACTTAGTAAATTGCTCAACAAATGCCTTTGAGTGAGTGTGCAATAAATGACACAAAACATTTGCTCTGTCACTGAGATAAAGAGTGAGACTCTTCTAATGTGTTTGTGACTACAGTTTCACAGTTAATACATTTTTTGAAATTCTGAATTCCATGTCTTCTGATCCTATCCCTAACTTTTCTCATCCAAGTTCTCCCATTTGTAATAATAACAATCCTCTATCCTTGAAGCTGGAGCTCTGACCACTCCATCTGGTCAGATACTCATAATAATTCTTGAGTAATTCTCACTGAATGAAATGAAAGAAAATTTGAGGAATCTCCGGATTAGGAAAATATGATATCACAGAAGGTTAATATTTACTTTTTGTTCATAGTGGTTCTCAGTTTTTCTATACTAGGTTATTCTATTGTCAATTTGGTTGTGTAGGAAACTACATTTCCCAAAATCCCCTTCTCTTTATGGTTCTGAGTATAAAAGTGAATTATCATAAGAGTTTCATAAGATAGGAAGCAGCCACCATTATCTTCTAAATATCCGTTGTTGGTTAAAGATGGTGAAAGACAAACACAGTGGTGTTGGCTGGTTCCATTTTGTTCTTGCTTTCCCCGGCTGGAACGTAACCACTGCTAACCAACTCCATAGTATACAAAACTACCATCATCACGATACCTCTCAAATGCTAATGATATCACATAAGTTACTGCAACAACTTATACCTGAATCTCACAACAATTCACCATGAGTAATTAGTAATTGTGATGCTGCAACCTGTCAGGACTTATCACCAAGCCCACTTACCTCTAATAATGAGATTCTGCTGTCACCCGGCCTTGAATAATTTAATTCAAGAATCTCATCCTGTGTATTTGCTTGTTAAAACTACTTCTGTACCAAAATGCTTAGATTCAGTTCCTCCAAAAGCCAACCTTGAAAAGAGGATTTGAAGATAAGTAGTTTATTTGGGAAATGCAAAAAACACAGACAGGGAAGACGAGATATGATAGATGGACTATTAAGTACGCGGATGGGAGGAAATAGGAGTTCTTTTGTGCTATTGATGAGGGTGAAAACTGGTAAGAACATTTTGGAGAGCAATTTGGCAATAGCAAGTAAGTTTTTAAAAGTGTAAGTCATATAGCCTAGCAATGCCACTTCTAGGTGTATAACAGAACATTCTGCACCTATATATATAAGGAAAAATATCTATATTGCTTGTAGAATTTTTATAATAATGATAAATTAGAAACACTCCTTGAGTAAAGGATTAAAATCCTTTCTCCTTCTACATGAAAAAATCAAGTTACTTTTCTACCTCTGTTCCTGTGGAAACCTGATAAAGGTAAAACGTCAGCCATATTACCAGGGAGCATCGTTATGGTAAAAATGATCTCTGATTGGTAAATTGCATCTGGACTAGAAATGAATGGTGAACACTTGGTAGGAAGCCATAGCTTTGGGGCAGTGATTTTTGTAACTGTTGCAAGAGATATTGGTTCCTATTTGGGACACAGGACTTCTAGGTCTGGGTGGCCTGTTTGGTCTTGTTTCCTCACACCTGAGCACTTGTTGTGAGAGGGGAAGAGGGAGTTACAGAAAGATAGTCTCTGAATTCCTATGTAGACATCTGAGGGGATTCCCCTTAAAAACACTCCTGGCGTGAGGGAAGCCAATACTTATATGACCTATTGAGCTTTAAATTTGATGGTCTAGTTGAGCCTAAGACCATCACTGATGATGTTGCACAACACAACTGTCCATCAAAAGGGACATATGATATATTTCTAAAATAGGATACTGCATAGCAATAAAGTAATATTTCATTAAAGAAATGAAATATATACATATGTATAAATTTTTCTATATCTCAAAAATATTTTTAATGATAAAAACAAGCTTTACAATTACATGTACAATAGGACAGCATTCATGTAAATTTTAAAAACACAAAATACATCACACATTGTTTAGAGATAAACATACATGTATTAGAATGTAAAAACACAGACTAGAGAAACAAAGTTCAGAATAAATTTGTCTTGGGAAAGAAAAAAGAGAGACTGAGGAGAAAAATAAAAGAGATGGTAATTTTACCTGTAATATTTTATTTATTTTTAAAAAATTGAAACTATATTTGAATATAGCTATATTTATTAGTATGCAGAGATATAGATCATATAATATTTTTAAATGTTACATTTTGTTCATAGGGCAAATATAATTATCTTAAAATAATTAAGGATTTATTCCTTATCCTTAATATATTTATGTATTATGTAAGTTTTTCACAATTATAAAATGATTATGTAAATAAAACAAACTTTGATATCTCAGACAGGGTGGATGGTGTGAGGATGGAAAATGTTTCCCAGGTACATGAGGTCCTTGTGCCAGGAGTTTTATGTCCTCATACTCAGCTTCAGTTTGGAATTGAAAGAAATTGGCATTTCTACTTCTCAAACATCCTGATAAAGCACCGACTTGTGGTCACTTTGGGTCATGGAATTGAGTTGGTGATCATAATTCTCATAAAGATAATCAGCTTCTTAGAGATAGTAGAGAGTTAGTCTGAAAAACAAAAAATATTAAATAAGCATAAATTTCTTATGAATAGTTTTACATCTCTTACCCTATTTCCAGACAGCCCTCAAAAGCGTATAACATAAATAGCCATATCAATATGACATGAAAAATAATGTCGATCCCTACTGGTGTCCCATTTGGCTAAGGTAAATCACTAAATACAATCTACTATTATTTGCTATATCTTTGAATTCCTATAGCCTGAATCTCTTACTTACCACAGAATCAGAAATTACACAAATAAAAAGCCCAACCCTCCTCCAGTCTTTCCTCTTGCTTTCCTTCAAAGTCATCCTTACAAGGCCACAGGTATTTAAGAATACAAAGTCTTCTTGAGGAGGTTTTTATCCTAGCCATGGGCAAGTCATACCTCTATCTCATGCCCTTTGACCTTTCAATTCCCTTTGCAATTCTTAATCAGTTTATCTTCAGGGGCCAGACATTGCTAAACTTTACACATCATTTTAGCAATGTTACACAGATGAGAACAAATTTCTTATATTCAAACAGTGAAATCATATGAAAATAGAATAAAAGAAAAAAAGAAAACAATGACAGCATTTGGGAGAAATTGGCAAAAGTCACTACCCCACTAGTTTTCAAGATTTCTGATGTGGATTTGCAGAATTTAAGATATCAAAAGAAAAGGAATCTATTGTTATGATTAGGAAAAATAAAACAAGCTTTAATTTAAAATAAGTGGACTTTGACATCTAGATATAGCATCTCTCCTTAATAATCCTTGAAGAAATACTAAAAACTTTGAGTTATTCACCCCTGTTTCTGCAATATTCCTAATAGGCTACTAAAATCTGTATGATCGCGCCATATTCTAAGCTATTCACCATCCCAATCATCTCCTCCCTCTGAAATGATGCACCTAAAAATGAGGGAAAACTATCGGCACAGAGTGGAGCCAGGAAGAAGGATTCCAGGCAAACTGTCTTAAAATTACCAATTTGGGAAGACAGTAATTTTGTAAGAAGGAGATAAGTCATCAAAGGAGTTCACATTTGTTTTGGATTATTGGAAGATAAAATGATGAATGAAAAGTAAAACTTCTCTGTGCCATGTCTCAACTCTCATATCCAACTTCTTGAAGTATATCAGCCCCACACTGGTTCAGCAAGTCCCTGAGCAGCTTTATACTCTGTAATAAGAACAATACGGCAGAGCTGGTCCCGTGGCATAGCAGTTAAGAACGCGCGCTCAGCTGCTGGCAGCACGGGGTTCGGATCCGAGGAGCACACCAATGTACCCCTTATCAGGCCATGTTTTCGCGGCGTCCCATATAAAGTGGAGGAAGATGGACACAGATGTTAGCCCAGGGTCAGTATTCCTCAGTAAAAAAGAGGAGGGTTGGCATGGACGTTAGCTCAGGGCTGATCTTCCTCACACACACACAAAAAAGAACAATATGGCTTCTACTATGTCAGAATCAAAAATCTTTCAGAGAAGTTATCCTCTCTAGTGTCTCACAGTTTGTGTTAAGCTCCCCTGCAGTCTCCAGCACTGTGTCACTCAAAACACAGAAGTACACAGCTGAGTCACTCCAATGGGCTGAGGATTTCCTCAGGTTGAACGAAGATTCACTTTTCCTAAATTCAGCCTCAAAATCTCTGAGGCCTTTAACCAAGGTGTCCCCTCCAAAGTGCTTGAGGAGAAACTGGAGACCTTGGCTGGGGTACTGGACATACCAGAAGAGATCAGGAGCTCCACCATAGGAATAGTTGCACCTCAGTTCCAGAGAGGCTCCTTCAGAGACCACAAGATGGACATCAGGCTGTGTCACTGACTGAGCTCTGGCATCTCCTGAAAAATTAATGTCATATAAGTGAAGGCAGTGCAGACTTGGCTATGAAAAGTATTTCTACTAAAATTTGAGTTGGAAAACAGTTACTTCTGTAGAACTAGAGACCATAATAAAATATTACTCACTCAGGGCAAAAAGCATCCCCAGTACTGAGATGAGCATCAGAAGCATGGCTGAGCAGTGGGAACGCTGTAGGCTTCTTTCTGGAAGATCTCCCCTGAGTAAGCAGGAGAGTAGCTGTAAATTCCAGCTCTTAGAAATAAGAGGTGTGAGTAAGGCTGGGCTAGAGAAGTCCCTTGTTTAGGTAAAAATACAAAACTGCTGAGGTGATCTTGGGTGCTTTCTGATCTGTTACTCTCACTTGCCTCTGACCTCAAAGAACTCAGAGAAAGTGCTTCAATTGGCTCTCTGCATGAAGGAGGGGCTGAGGGAAAGGTTCTGATCAAGACAGAAACAGGGATCTCTAGCTTGTGCAACATCACCCTCTGGAGGCCAGACACAGGCCAGAGGATCTGGAGTCCCCACAGGAAGCTCATCTGTGCTTTCCTTCTATTTAGAGATGTATTAAAAACTTCCACTGAACGTGTTTCTTTCTTCGCTAACATATGATATATCACCCTCTGTAGCAGGTAATATTAATCCTTGCCTCAATGAAAAATGGGGCCTCTAAAATAGAGGAGTAATTTACTTTACAGAGAAACTGATTACACAGTGAGCCTATCAGACTTTGGAGTCCATTAGAGCCTTTATGTCAAAGCAGTGGAGCCATTCTTTATGCAGAGATAATCAGGCCAGCTTCCTTAGGCAGAGCTTTGCATGGCCTCACTGGCAGTAAGCATCAGATTGAGAGGAGTGAAGCCAGGTACCTGAGCGTTACTGTAGATATCAAACCAATTTGCTGTTTTCCTGTTTAACTTGACTGGTGACTAAGGGGTCTCCAGGATTTGTGAGCTTGTTTTCCAGAGGATTTGTGAGATTGTTTTGCAGAAGAAAGAGAATGCCTCTGGTGAGGTTGCAATCATTGGATGGCAGGCTCTCTGCAGCCATTGAAGCCCAGAAATCAGATTGCCCAAGGGCTTATTGGGAGTAACACGTTTGTTTCCCCAAATCTCCTCCTGCCAAGCCCCTTAGCTCTATAAAACACCCCTGCTTTCTCTTCTTGGGGAGGCAGACTTGAGTAAACCCAGTCTCACACCTATTTATTATGACCGACGGATAAATCTTTCTCCATCTCCAAGCACCAATGTCTCGGTGTTTGTCTTGCTGTGCATCTGTCACATGAACTTGAGATTAAGATGTTCCGTATCAGGAGGACATGGTAGGATGCAGAGATAATTGCTTTGGCTGGTGAAATTAAAAATAAGGTCAGACAAACAGAATAACAGCTTGGGACACAGGGCCTCATCTATGAAAATAAAAAAAGACTATCTTTGTCTTCTTCAAGCAGAATTGTGAAGATTCAGTGGCTTCAAACCAACAATAATAATAATAATAATATTCAGATATAAAGTAAAATACAAGTGCCATCTGCTTAGAACGTGACTGGAATATTGTACCCAATTCTGGCTACCACGTCATCAAGAGAATATTGATAGACTTGCATATCTATACATGGAACTGAGTAGACAGATGAAGGCATTGTGAAATAAACATATAAATAACTTTTAAAAGAATTAAAGAGGGGGCCGGCCCTGTGGCTTAGCGGTTAAGTGGGGGCGCTCCACTACTGGCTGCCCAGGTTCGGATCCGGGCATGCACCAATGCACTGCTTGTCCGGCTATGCTGAGGCGGTGTCCCACATACAGCAACTACAAGGATGTGCATCTATGACATACAACTATCTACTGGGGCTTTGGGGAGTAAAAGGGAAAAAAAGGAGGAGGATTAGCAATAGATGTTAGCTCAGGGCCGGTCTTCCTCAGCAAAAAAGAGGAGGATTGGCATGGATGTTAGCTCAGGGCTGATCTTCCTCATAAATAAATAAATAAATAAATAAAAATAAAAGCATTAAAAACTGCGTAAAAATATGTCTGCATCAACCCTGGAATCCCAGGAGCCCCACCAGTAGACCAGAGCTAAGAGAAATTTCTAAGAGGAATAAAAGATAAGGGAGTCATTTGATAATGAAATCTAACATAGGTAGGCAAGCGGCCATTTTATATGAATGAAAGCCAAGTGTTGTAAAATGAGGGTGGTATTAACTGTGGCCAAATAGCCTGATGTATTTCTGAAAGAAGAAACCTTTTCTTGCCACCCACTTCAGCTTGTAGATCCCTGGGGCTAAAAGAGTCACCATCACAGAAAGAGATCAATTTCAGGGAAAATGAGTGTGGGGGAGGAAAAATAATTTTCCCCCTGTCCTTCTAGGTTCTTGGCTGAGATCCCTCCCCTGCAATAAAAGACAGATTAACAGGAGAAAAACCAACAGAAGTTTAATAACATGTATACCTCCTGTATACATGGGAGATACCCGGGAAAACTGAGTAACTCCATGAAATGGCCCAAGCCATCACCTTAAATACCATCTCCAGCTAAAAGGTAAAAGATGTTGGGGTTGGGAGGATCAGTTATGCGAGGTTATCAGGCAAAGCATAGAAAACAAGGGTAAGGTGGTTATGCAGATTTAAGTCCGTGCCTTCTCCATTGATAATAATTTCTAAAGATTTAGAGTCATCCTCCTAGTCCTGGTGCAGAGAGGGAGACACTGCTACAAATGGATATTTCCCTTATAAATTAAATGTCTCTTAAAAAAGGGTAACTTCTATTCAGTTTTCGAAACTTCTCCTGTGTCTGCTATTTCTTAAAAATAATCAGCTCAAAATAATCCTTAGGCCAAAAAGTCCTATTTCGGGGTGGCATATTCTGTTCCCCCTCAATAGAAATGGCAGTGCAGGCTAAAAAAAAAAAAAAATAGAGAGGTCCTCAACTCAGAACCCACACTGAGCACCAGAAGGTGCAAACTCCCTCCTTTGAAAAGAG
This sequence comes from Rhinoceros unicornis, assembly GCA_028646465.1. Taxonomy (NCBI): domain Eukaryota; kingdom Metazoa; phylum Chordata; class Mammalia; order Perissodactyla; family Rhinocerotidae; genus Rhinoceros; species Rhinoceros unicornis. Next base: position 68,862,728 of record CM053518.1, on the reverse strand, counting down.
TTATACACAGACACGCTCACTGATACCACACACATGGTAAGCAAAGGCTCAAAATCTATCTTGGTGATGCTCACGACTTATGGCATGTTACTCAATATAGTATGGTCACCCACACACAAGATGAGTAATAACAAAGAATACAGCTCAATTTTTTACCCTTTATCATCAACATCACCATTTGGTGTTCAGTTTAGAAGGGTCTCAAAAGTGTTTGGATCGTTTTTTTTTATCTAGAGGAACATATATTTTAGGAGGAAGATCGGCCCTGAGCTAACATCCACGCTAATCCTCCTCTTTTTGCTGAGGGAGACCGGCTCTGAGCTAACATCTATTGCCAATCCTCCTCCTTTTTTTTTCCCCCCAAAGCCCCAGTAGATAGTTGTATGTCATAATTACACATCCTTCTAGTTGCCGTATGTGCTGCACGGCCTCAGCATGGCCGGAGAAGTGGTGTGTCAGTGGGAGCCCGGGATCCGAACCAGGGCCGCCAGTAGCGGAGTGTGCACACTTAACTGCTAAGCCACGGGGCCGGCCCCTAACCCTGTATGTTTTTCATGCTATTCTGATCTAGTCACAAAAACTCGGCAGAATTAACCATCTAAAAAACAAAAAACAACCACAAATCCTCTCTCCTTGCTCTCAGACATTCTTCAGGGTGTATTTTTTTTCTTTCTGAAAAATTAGACTCTGTGTGAATTTCAGGCCTGAGACAAACCTGAGAAATCACATACATTTAAGTCCATCATTTTCAGATGAGGAAACTGAGACCTATAAATCACACAAGTTGCTAAAGTCATACAGTCCATATCAGCTGTACTGAGACTGTAAGATGGATACCTGCTCCTGGTCAATCCAGGGCTCTGTCTCACACTGTTTACCCCTTTCAAACAACTCCCACTTTATTTTGCCAGGAGCTGTAGTAAGACTTCGGGTGACAGCACAGCCAGCAGCTCTGTTGACTGAGTGGTTAGCAGGCTTTCGGTACAGGAAGCGAGTGGCAGTGCCCCCCTGTGTGTCTGCAGCACAGAGGTAGGTGGCTGAGTCTGTAGGCTGAGAGGCTGTGATATGAAAGGAGCTCTGTTTGATGGTGGTATCAAAGGTGGCCCTCAGCCTTCCTGTCTGTTTCTCACGCTCATTTTCACGTATTAGTAACAAGAAGATGAGGGCTTTTCCCAGATCTTGTCGGTACCACTGTAAGGACACTGGAGAATAATTTGTGTAGTTACAGGTCAGAATGGCCTTTTCACCCTCCTGGATGCTCAGGGACTGAGGACTCTGTTCCATCTTTTGGCTGGTCACCCCTAGGCAGAAACACAATGCCAGAAACAAGAGGTTTAGTCATTACTCCGACACTCTCAAGAGTCATATTTTCATCCCACATCCCCAGAAATAACCAAAGAAGAAGCAGAATGGATCCTGGCCCTTTCCCCTCCATCCTGTGGGCTGTGTCCCTGGATCTCTTTGACCTCATCACCAGGAAGCCTCTAACTCACAGTCCACTGGAAGACACAAAATCACCAAAACAATTCCCAGGAATGGCTCCATTCTCTTCCCAGCTGTGGCTTGAAATGTGGACTCAGTCTCCTCAGTCAAAAGGCCATTCTCTTTAGTTTGGTGAGTGTTACTGGTCTTCCTCTATCAAAGGAAGTCTTTGCTTCTTACCCAGCCAATCTGTGACAAGTCTGTTTAGCCCTTTACATATAAACTGGCCTAATCCAACTTTAAAATGAACTTTATTTCAAAGCTGAGAAAGGATCTGAAGGAATAGGAAACACTGCCATCATGTGTTCAGAAGGTTTTTGCAATAATGGAATGAGTTCTAGAACAGTGTCTCTCAAATTTACTGTGCATACACGTCACGTAGGGATTGCGCTAAGACGCAGATTCTGTTTCATTAGGTTTGGGTTGGGGTTGGATGGATAGTCTACATTTCTAACAAGTTTATTGGGGACGTTGGTGCTGCTGGTTCTCAGATCACACTTTAAGTAGCAAGTCTAGAAGAATCTAGAATTGATTATCAGTACGTGAAAACAGAATTTGCAGTATTAAGGTTTAAAACAGGATAAATGGTCAAGTTTCCCAAGGTCTCCATTCCATTGCCCAGTGAAACTACTCTGCTGTTCCCAGAACAGTTGCCACAGGATGTCATGAGCCCTAGATAAGGTAAAGCACAGGAGAAGGCATGCAGAATGCATGGCTGAATTCTAGGAAACTGACTCAGATTCAGAGACTGGAACTCCTCTCTTCACCCTTATTGGCCTCCCGGCAGGTAGGGAAATTCTTGCTTTGATATCAAAAGGTCTTTCTGCTGGGCTTGTTGGGCTATTGTAAGTGAATACTCAGTTTAAATCCAGCAAGAACTCAAATCAGTGAAGTTTGCCGGGTCATGCAGAATGCTTTCTGAGAGGCCCTGTAAATTGTTTTTATAATAGAATAGTCATATATCAGAACTTCCTTCTTGTCTACTTTGCTAATGCCAGTATGGATGTATTGTAGTCATTTTCTCACATACATTTAGGTCATTCTGTGGTCTAAAGTATAGATGAATGGATAGATGGACAGACAGATGGATGAATGAATGCCTGGAAGAAAGAAAGAAGAAAATGGGCTGGAGCATGATGAGAGATAAAGCTGGAAGGCAAGTTTGGGTCTAGAAAGCAGAAGATTTTGAATGCCTGAATTCACTTGTAAGTTATTTATTAGCAAAGAATTGCTGAGGCTTTTGAGCAAGTGAGTAATATTGTGAAAATTCTATACATTTAATCTGGCTGCTTGTCCATAGAGTAATTTGGAGAAGTAAGTTGGTAGGCATTGTAGAATAATCTTTAAGAGATAATGTTCCAACCTCAAACTGATCCGGCTTTGAAACCCAGCTGTTCCCTTTCATCTCTCTGATCTCTTGAGAAAACTACTTAATGTCTTCAAGTTCCAGTCTCCTTGTCTGTAAAATGGGATACCATCAGGATATTATTAAGAGGAATAGAGGGACTAATGTACATAAAACACTTTGTATATACATCATACACAGGAAGAACTCAATAGATGTGAAGTATTAATACAGGAAAAAAATGTAATGGAGACTGAACAAGCAGTTAAGAGGTCATTGCTGCCTTCTTATTATGAGGTATAGTGACTGAACCATGGCCACTGACTTCAGGGCTAGGAGGAACTTTAGAGAATTTGCAGAAAATGATGGATTAGTGAGACTTCAAATCAAAAAAGATTTATATTTTGGGGGCCAGCCCAGTGGCACAAGGGGTTACGTGCACGCGCTCCGCTGCGGTGGCCCGGGGTTCGCCAGTTTGGATCCTGGGCACGCACCGACGCACCACTTGGCAAGCCATGCTGTGGCGGCATCCCATATAAAGGGGAGGAAGATAGGCATGATTGTTAGCTCAGGGCCAGTCTTCCTCAGCAAAAAAAAAAAAAAAAGAGGAGGATTGGCAGATGTTAGCACAGGGTTGATCTTCCTCACAAAAAAAAAAAAAGATTCATATTTTGGAAAACAGATGAAATGGAATGAAAAGAGAAAAATTCCTACTTATCCTATCAAGCAAAGATATACATTATCAATATCTTGATATATTACTTTCCAAACTTTGTACTGTTTATATTTTCACTAAGTAGCAATCACATAAGTTAATATCTTGATTCTTTTCAATTATCACTTTTAAATAATCATTATTATAGATTCTCTTTATAAATACCATTTATTTTCTATATAATGTTCCATTTTGGTAATTAAACCTTTCCCTTTAAGATTAGATATTTTGGTTTTCAATTTTTGGGTGGTATAAGTAACTTTCCAAATATCTTTGTAAATTATTTTTTATGCATTGAGGGTTTTCCTGAGGACAGATTCCTTACAGAAAATTATAACAAAGAAAATTGATATGTTTTTAGATTACTAAGTCACGTTTTTTAAATTATAGGCATACCTTGTTTTATTGTGCTTTGCAGATATTGTGTGTGGATTTTTTTGCATTTTTAAGGTGTGTGGCAACCCTGCCTTGAGCAAGTCTATCGGTGCTGTTTTTCCAACAGTGTTTTCACTCTTCGTGTCTCTGTGTCACATTTTGGTAATTCTCACAATATTTCTAACTTTTTCATTATTATTATATTTGTTATGGTAATCTATGATAAGTGATCTTTTTGATCTTACTATTATAATTGTTTGGGTGCACCACAAATCGCGCCCACATAAGAAGGAAAACTTAATTCACAAATATTGTTTGTGTTCTGAGTGCTCCACCAAGTGGACGTTCCCTCACCTTTCTCCCTCTCCTCAGGCTACCCTATTTACCCTATTTCTTGACACACAACAATATTGAAATTAGGCCAATGAATAACCCTGCAATGGCCCCTAAGTGTTCAAGTGAAAGGGGGAGTTGCATGTATCTCACTTTATATCAAAAGCTAGAAATGATTAAGCTTAGTAAGGAAGGCATGTTGGAAGCTGATATAGGCAGAAAGCTAGGCCTCTTGCACCAAACAATTAGCCAAGTTGTGAATGCAAAGGAAAAATTCTTGAAGAAAATTAAAACTGTTACTCTAGTGGGTAGGTGAATGATAAGAAAGTGAAACAGCCTTATTACTAATATGTTGAAAGTTTTAGTGGTCTGGATAGAAGATCAAACCAGCCACAACATACCCTTAAGCCAAAGCCTAATCCAGGGCGAGGCCTAACTCTCTTCAACTCTATGAAGGTTAAGAGAGGCAAGGAAGCTGCAGAGGAAAAGTTGGAAGGTAGCAGATGTTGGTTCCTGAGGTTTTAGGAAAGAAGCTGTCTCCATAACATAAAAGTGCAAGGTGAAGCAGCAAGTGCTGATGTAGAAACTGCAGCAGGTTATCCAGAAGATCTAGCTAAGATAATTAATGAAGTTCACTACAATATACAACAGATTTTCCATGTAAAGGAAACAGCCGTATATTGGAAGAAGATGGTATCTAGGACTTTCATAGCTAGAGAGAAGTCAATGCCTGGCTTCAAAGCTTCAAAAGACAGGCTGACTCTCTTATTAGGGGCTAATGTACCTCCTGACTTTAAGTTGAAGCCAATGCTCATTTACCATTCCAAAAATCCTAGGGCCCTTCATAATTACGCTAAATGTACTTTGTGCTCTATAAATTAAACAACAAAGCCTGGATGACATCCCGTCTATTTACAACATGGTTTAATGAATATTTTTAAGCCCATTGTTGAGACCCACTGCTCATAAAAAAGATTTATTTCAAAATATTGCTGCTCATTGACAATGCAAGTGGTCACCCAAGAGCTCCGATGGAGATGTACAACAAGATTAATGTTGTTTTCATGCCTGACGACACAACATCCATTCTGTAGCCCATGGATCAAGGAGTCATTTTCATTTTCCAGTCTCATTATTTAAGAAATATATTTCATAAGGCTATAGCTGTCATAGGCAGTGGTTCTTCTGATAGATCTGGGCAAAGAAAATTGCAAATCTTCAGGAAAAGATTCACCATTCTAGATGCCGTTAAGAACATTCGTGATTCATAGGAAGAGGTCAAAATATCAACATTAACAGAATTTGGAAGAAGTTGATTCCAACCCTCATGGATGACTTTGAGGGGTTCAAGACTTCAGTGGAGGAAATAACTGCAAATGTGGTGGAACTAACAAGAGAACTAGAATTAGAAGTGGAGCCTGAAGATGTGACTGAACTACTGCAATCACAAAACAGATGAGGAGTTGCTTCTTATGGATGAGAAAAGAAAGTGATTTCTTGAGATGGAATCTACTCCTGGGGAAGATACTGTGAAGATCGTTCAAATGACAACAAAGGATTTAGAATATTACATGAACTTGGTTGATAAAGCAGCAGCAGGATTTGAGAGGATTGACTCCAATTTTGAAAGACGTTCTACTGTCAGTAAAATGCTATCAAACAGCTTTACATGCTACAGAGAAACCATTCATGAAAGGAAGACTCAATTGATGCAGCAAACTTCATTGTTGTCTTATTTTAAGAAATTGCCACGGCCACCCCGGCCTCCTGCAACCACCACCCTGATCAGTCAGCAGCCATCAACATTGAGGCAAGACCCTCCATCAGCCAAAAGATTACAACTCACTGAAGGCTCAGATGATGGTTAGCATTTTTATCAATAAAGTATTTTTAATTAAGGTATGTGCATTGTTTTTTTAGACATAATGCTACTGCAAACTTAATAGACTACCGTATAGCATAAACATCACTTTTATATGCACTGGGAAACCAAGAAATTTGTGACTCGCTTTATTGCAATATTCGCTGTATTGTGGTGGTCTGGAAGGAACCTGCATTATCTCCGAGATACGTCTGAACTTTCCAAAATAGCTTACAAATTAACTCTCTCACTAGAGTATGTCTATTTCACTGTATCCTGTCCAAATTTTCTTTTTTTTAAATTGCTGTTGAATTATTCCTACAATTCCCTAATGAGTTTTTTAAGCGATTTGGTTACATTTTTATGAATACCACTAGGTTAAACATTTTCCATGTATTTGTGAACCACATTGTTTTTCCCATGTAAATCGCCTCATCATCTCTTCTGTATATTTACCTATTTGGACATTAATGCTTTTCTTTTTGTGCATATAAAAATTACTTAGAGAAATTATTAATCTGTTGTCAAATTAGCAGCAAATTAACAGTAAACTGTGGTTTGAATATAATTTTGATCATTTTTTTCATAGAATGATTTAGCTTTTAGTATTTACGTAATCAAATGTTCTATTTTTTCCCTTGATTTACTCTATTGTTTTTAAGTTTAGAAAGTCTTTCCCCATTCAGTTACTTGATTAACTTACATTTACATTTTTACTAATAACTTTGTGATTTAATTAATCTCACTGAAATTTATTTCATCACATGAAGTATTTAATTTATGTATTCAATCAATACTTCTTAATTTGTGATTTTGCAACACTTTTTGCTTTTCAAATATTCCATTTTTTGCTTCTCAAATTAAGGTACTCTTGCCCTCTAGACAAAATATGAAATAAATGTGACACGTCATTTGGGGGGGCTATTATTACTGAAAAATTGGAGAACCGGCAAACTAGCAACTTATTTAAAAGACTATGTTGCACTTAAATTAATATGGATATATTATGCAGTAAAATAAAAATGATCACTCAATTTTTTTAAAGTAAACATAAGACTGTACTTACAGCAGACTACTTTGGACTACGGTGCCTCCATCACCCAGATTACAGGAAGGAAAAGGTCATGTTCATTCTCCCAGCTCTGTAGGGATGCTTCAGGAGAAAGTCTGAGAGCCTCTGACTTAAACAACTGATATAACACAATTGAGGAATAATCCTGTTCTCTCCCACTAATTTAGAACTAGTCTTTTGTTTTATTCAAATTCTTTCTTATTCAAGTCCATTCCTTGTTTTTTCACTGTTTTTGCACTAATAATTACTATAATTGTTATTATTATTATTGATTACTATATTTTAAAAACAATCTTATTTAAAGGGTAACATCTGAGTTCGGGAAAATATTGCCTTTTACCACAAATATAAGGGGTTAGAGGGAGCAGAATATGCCACCCCGGAATGTGCCACTTTGGCATGTGGATTATTTCCAGCTAAAGACTACCAGGGACCAGCAGACTCAGGAACAATTTTTACCTTCCTACTAAGTGCCTGAAACAATTTAGATAGTGAACCTGTGCCAGGAAGAGCTATTACCAGAGATAACTTTTTGTATCTGAAAGACTTATCTGCATGGCATGGCAAACATTTGTTTACCAAACATTTCCTCTTCTCATCTTCTTGTGAATTGTCTTCCTCCCCTTGAAGCCTCAGACCCCACTCCCTTCTCCTTAGCTCAGGATGGTATATAAGACTCAGTTACCTGACTACCAGAGATTATCATATTTTTATGGGGTTCCCACATGTACAAAATTTGTTTTTCTCCTGTTAATCTATCTTATGTGAGTTTAATTATTAGGCCGGCCAGAGAATCTAGAAGGGAAGAAGGGAAAAGTTTTCTATCCCTTCAGGATTACTAAAGAAGAAATAAAATGATCACATAAAGTCACCAATGAAATTATTAAAAATAAAGCTTTATAAGATTTGACAAACGTGAAACTGTCAGGTCAGGATATATGTTAGGTGGAAGTGAGTCAAAATACCAGTCTGTGTGGTCCTAACTTTTTTTTTTGAAGTTTTGTTTTATTATTTGAGTAAGATTGGCCCTCAGCTAAAATCTGTTGCCAATCTTCCTCCTTTTTTCCTTTTATCTCCCCAAAGCCCCAGTAGATAGTTGTACATCATAGTTGCTCTATCTGGGACGCTGCCTCAACATGGCTTGATGAGCAGTGCGTAGGTCCACCCCCAGGATCCGAACTGGCAAACCCTGGGCCACCAAAGCAGAGCGTGTGAACTTAAACATTATGCCGCTGGGCTGGCCTCACGTTCTGTGTGGTCCTAATTTTTAACAAGATTTTAATGAAGAAAGTATACCAAACGTAAGCCATGATTTATCTGGATGATAGGATTACATTTTAACTTTCTATTCTGTATTTTTCTGTTTTTTTTTTCCTATAACATGCAGTTAATATTTTTATAAGTGGAAAAAGTTGATGTTATGTTATTATTAAAAGATAAGAGTCTTTCTACTGAGAATAGTATTCTCTGATAGACACTAAGATGTCCTTGGTAGCAGAGAACTCGGAATGGTCCATAAAGTCAACCTCAAAGCCCAGATATCTAACTAAGTAATCACTAACTCCTTTTAACCATTCATTCATAATATTCTAACACTTATTGGGTCATTTTGAAACTGACCTTCTTTTAGAAGGTCGTTTAGAATGTCTATATATTTACAATACAATACAGATTTGATGGTCTATAGCAAAAAAAAAAAATGTAGTGAGGCTTCCGCTTCAGTCTCAGGTTTGGGTACAGGCTGCAGGTGCTTAGAGACCACTGTGCTCTTGCTGCACAGAAGTAGGTGGCTGAGTCCCCAGGAAGGGCGGCTGTGAGGTTCAGGGAGAAATGTTTGCTCTTCTTATTCAATAGGACGGTGAGTCTTTGTTCTTGTTTCTTGTCCACAGTCGAAAGTGTATAGATAAGCAGCTGGAGACGTGTTCCGGGTTCTTGCTTGTACCAGGAGAAGTATGCGGAGGTGCTGTCTGTGTAAGTGCAGTTGACAACCAAGCTGCCTCCCTCCCGGACACTCGGGAAAGAAGGACGCTGCTCCACCTCTTCTCCTCTACTCATACCTGTGCGAAAAGGAGAAGTCAGACAAGGTCGTCAGCTCCTCACTCTCCAGCCAGTCTAGAAAAGGCCAATATCCTCCTCACACTTCTAATGAACATTTGATAAAACACCCTGTTTCCAAAAGCCCTCAACTCACAGTCCAGCTGCAGCCACAAGAACAGGAACAAAGGTCCACTAAGTGTCCTCATTGTTCTCCCAATTGGGACCTGCAATCTCCAGCCAGGAGAGCTACTTCTATGACCAGGTTCTCTTCCTTTCCTCCAAAGCACAGTGGTTTCTTAAACTTTCTACACAGGCATCTGCTTCCGTCTTTAACCTACGCTTAGTCAACCAAAATGAATGTTTCATATATTCTGCATCAGTAGAGATGTTCTGCCATCTTGTGGTCAGATCTCCAACTGCTAAACCAGCTGGTCAAAGTCTCTTTTATCCTGTATCTGTGGGAAACTCTGACACACAAAACAGCAACAAGTCAAATAAATTAAGTTGCAAGTGTGTCTCCAATCAGAAATTATGTGGCTTAGCAGAAAGCAAACTTAGTTAAAATGAAGAGTTAGAATTTCATCTCTTCTTCTCAGCACACTACTGAGTCATTTTAAATAAATTTGAAGAAGTTAGATGTTTCCCACATTATTTTCAACAACAAGGCTTAGTCTACTCGAAATTAGGAAAATGCCATGACTGACTCTGCTAAGCAATTGAGGAGCAAATCCTTTCCTCCTCATCCTTCTCCAACATTTTTAATTGGCCTGAGAATTAATCAGCCAAATCAATCATCTTGGTTCAACTCTCACAGAGGGAAAGTCTTTCTAAAGGAAACATTTAAGCATAAAGATTGGAGTAAATAAATACATACATACAAATATAAACACATCAAATCTGTCAGGTGCACACTATTGCAGGCTCTGCTACCCCAAACAAACATGGTCTTGCCCCTGATTTTCTCATTCCCAGGAAATTGACAGTGTCATGAGTCAAATCATGAATGTTTCTTTAGTAAAACTGACTAAACTATAGATTAAGGGATAAGAGGAGGGGGAAAGTCTTCCATGGGTTAATATTAGTCCAACCACAGGGAAGAGTTTGGCGTGCAGATTGTGATGAGAAATTTGACATACACTCTGAAACCTGTTCCTCTGGAATAACAGATCATCTGAGATTATGGATATATGGCTGAATTATTACAGAGTGTCAGCATAAAAGAGTAGAAACTCTCAGGAAATATCAGCGTACAGATTGAATGTAAACCAATGTACATCATCTCTTGGTATATTTTCATTTCCTGATGTCAAAGTGAGTAGTTTGTCCTCACATATGATATTGAATAATAATCTGTGGTAGACTTTCACCTTTTGTTGCCTGGGCCACTGCCAACTCAGATTCCAGACCCAAAAACTTTTTCCCAGATTTTATTATTTACTGCTCAAATCATTGTTTGGATATCCTGTAAGAAGTCTTTCTTTCCTTTAAATTCTGTCTCTAAATCCTTTCTCATCTACTTTAATTTCTTGGATCTTTCTGATCCATTCTTGAAGGAGTAAATCTAGGCAAGCCTAAAGCCAATGCTGGTTAGTAGAGTAGCACACACAGGAAACTGATCATGAAAGATATACTCTCGACTCAGGAAAATCTAGTCTACCTCATTGTCAGAAGTTCAAGTCCCCTTCCTCTGATTTGAACTGATAGATCTTCTGGCAATACAGAAAATTAATCTAATCCCTCATCCATATGGCATACCTTATATATCTCAAGACTGTGATTATGCAGAATTGCAATCCTAATATAGAAAGATATATGTGTATTACACACTGTGTAGATTTAAATATATTTAATATATTCATTTAAATTTTTCATTTTAAATTTTTTCATTCTTCATAGAATATAATTCTCAAATGCTTTATCATGATATTTCTTAGTTTCACTTTAACTTTTTTTTAATTTTCATTGAGGTAATATTGATTTATAACATTACATAAATTTCAGGTTTACATCATTATATTTTGTCTTCTGTATAGGCTATATTGTGTTCCCCACGAAAAGTCTAGTTGCCATCTGACAGCGTACAAATATGCCCCTTTATCCCTTTCATCCTCCTCCCACCCTTTTCCCCTCTGGTAACCACCAATCTGTTCTCTGTATCTACATGTTTATTTATCTTCTGCATAGGAGTCATTCCAATCATACAGTATTTGGCTTTCTCTAACTGTTTCACTTAGTATAATACCCTCAAAGTCCATCCATGTTGTCACAAATGGCAAGATTTCATCTTTTTTATGGCTGAGTGGCATTCCATTACATATATCCACCACATCTTCTTTATCCATTCATCCATCAATGGGCACTTAGGTTGTTTCCAAATCTTGGCTATTATAAATAATGCTGCAATGAACATAGGGGTGCATATATATTTTTGAATTAGTGCTTTCATGTTCTTCAGATAAATACCCAGAAGTGGAATAACTGGATCATACAGTAGTTCTATTTTCAATTTTTTGAAGACTCTCCATACTGTTTTCCATAGTGACTGCACCAATTTACATTCCCATCAGCAGTGTATGAGGGTTCCCTTTTCTTCACATCCTCTCCAATACCTATTTCTTGTATTATTATCATTTTTTTTTTTGCTAGGGAACATACACCTTGAGATAACAGCTGTGCCAATCTTTCTCTATTTTTTAGCATGTGGGCCACCAGCACAGCATGACCACTAAAACAGTGGTATAGGTCTGCACCCAGGAACCAAACCGAGGCCACCACAGTGGAGCATGCTGAACTTGAACAGTAGGCCACCGGGGCTAGCTCTCTTGTCTTTTCAATAATAGGCATTCTGACAAACAAGAGGTGATATTTCATTGTAATTTTGATTTGCATTTCTCTAATAATCAGTGATGTCAAACGTCTTTTCATGTGCCTGTTGGCCATCTGTATATCTCTTTGGAAAAACGTCTGTGCGGATCCTCTGCCCATTTTTTAATCAGGTTGTTTGTTTTTCTGGTTGTTGAGTTGTATGAGTTCTTTACATATTTTGGATATTAACCCCTTATCAGATATATGATTTGCAAATACCTTCTCCCAAATGGTAGGGTCTTTTCATTTTGTTGATGGTTTCCTTTGCTGTGCAGAAGTTTTTAGTTTGATGTAATCTCATTTGTTTACTTTTTCTTTTTTTTCTCTTCTTAGTTGCATTTTCACTGCACTTTTTTTGAATTTTTTAGGTCCATGTTTGTCTTTTTGAACTATAGAATCTAGAATTGAAAATACTGGTCTGAATGTGATCCACTTGTGGCACACTGTTCTACACATTTACTATAACCCTAGGACATTCCTTGGACATTTCTTGGACAAATTCTCAACTCTATGATTTTTTATATTAAATCTCGCCTTCCTATCAGAAACATTGCCATAGAATAGAGATTCTAGTTCAGTGTGACAACAGAGGAGGATCCAGAACTCACCTCCACCTATGGAACAATTTCCTCTCAAAGAAATCTAGAAACTAACTGGGCGACTCCTACACAGGGAAGAGAAAAAACTTACATTGAATTGGGTAGGAGAGGTGGACATACAATTTCACCATAAACCCCACTCCCAACACAGCAACATACAATTATGAGGGGACTCACAACTCTCAGCTTCTCCCTGAGAAGTGAAGAGTTTGGACCAAACATCTAGCACTCTGACTTTTAAGACTTCCACCTGAGGGACAGGTCCCCAGAACACCCAGCTCTGAAAGCCAACAGGGCTTGTGTCCATGAGACCCACAAGACCATAGAAAACAAAGAAATAGTTCTTAATGGGCTCATGAGGACTCACCCCCAGAGGTTAGTGCAGAGGCAGCAGACTGAAATGCCTTTTCCTCAGTCTTTCCTGGAAAGGCCTATTTGTATATCTTAAAAACTACAGTCTGAGGGTCAGGTTCCCAATTTAACACAAATCTAGGGACCAACTGCAATCCCCTCCAGAAACCAGTGAAGTTGGCAGGCACCATATTTGCACCCTCCCTTGTACCTGCTCCAGATTGCTGGTATCTCCTCAAAAGGAGCCTGTGCACCTTGTGTGTGTGTCTGGCTTCCAATAGCCCACATCTAGGTACTGACTGAGATCCTCCCCACTGGGACACTGACAGGTCTTAGGACACCCTCAACTACTGGGGGCTACTAACAACAAAGCAGGCTACTTGGACAATCACAAAGGTTTTAGAGATAACCAAGAGCTAGGGCTGGGCTGAATGATAAGATTCATCTCCTACACAAGACCACCTCTTCAAGACTGAGAGATGTGACTGTTTCATCTAATGCGCAGAAATCAGCACAGCGAGTCAAGGAAAATGAACAAACCAAGGAAGATGTCCTCAGTGAACTAGAAAAAGAAGATTAAACTAAGCCCAAAGTCAGTAGAAGGAAGGAAATAACAATAAGATCAAAGCAGAAATAAATGAAATAGAGACTAAAAAGACAATAGATAAGATCAGCAAAACTAACAGCTGGTTTTTTGAAAAGATAAACAAAATAGATAAACCTTTAGGTTGACCCATCAAGAAAAAAAGATAGAGGGCTCTAATAAATAAAGTTAGAAATAAAAAAGGAAACACTACAACTGATACCACAGAAATACAAAGAATCATAAGAGACTGCTATGAACAGTTCTACACAAACAAATTGGACAACCTAGATGCAATGGGTAAATTACTAGAAATATACCACCAAGACTGAATCAGGAAGAAATAGAAAACATGAACAGATCAACTACTAGTAAGAAGGTTGAATCAGTAATCAAAAACCTCCCAGCAAACAAAAGTCTAGGACCAGGTGGCTTCACTAGGAATTCTACCAAACGTTTAAATAAAAATTTATACTAACCCTTCTCAAACTCTTCCAAAAAACAGAAGAGGAGGGAACACAATCAAATTCATTTTATGAGGCTGATTTTAATAATCACTATTACCCTGATACTGAAACCAAACAGGGACACTACAGGGAAAGAGAATTACTGGCCAATATACCTGATGATCATAGATGCAAAAATCCTCAACAAAATATTAGCAAACCAAATTCAACAGTACATTAAAAGGATCATACACCAGGATTGAGTGAGAATTGTCTCTTGGAGGCAAGGATGGTTCAAGATGCGCAAATCAACATGATACATCACATTAGCAGAATAAAGGATAAGAATCATATGATCATCTCAACAAATGCAGAAAAAGAATTTGACAAAATACAACATTCATTCATGAAAAAACTCTCAAGAAAACTGGTATAAAGGAAATGTACTTCAACATAATAAAGGTCATACATGAAAACCTATAGCTAACATCATACTCAACAGTAAAAAAGTGAAAACTTTTCCTCTAAGATCAGAAATAAGAGAAGGATGCCCACTTTCACCACTCTTATTCAACATAGTACTGGAAGCCCTAGCCAGAGCAATTAGGCAAGAAAAAGAAATAAAAGGCATTCAAATTGGAAAGGAAGAAGAAGTAAAGCTATCTCTGTTTGCAGATGACATGATTTTATATATAGAAAACCCTAAAGACTCCACCAAAGAACTGTTAGGGCTAATCAATGAATTCAGTAAAGTTGCGGGATACAAAATCAGTATACAAGTATCAGTTCTATTTCTATACACTAACAACAAAACAACTGAAAAAGAAATTAAGAAAACAATCCCAATTACAGTTGTGTCAAAAAGAATAAAATTCCTAGGAATAAATTTTAAGTGCACAACTTACAGCTAGTAGATAAATAAGCACTGGAGGTTTAATGCACAGCATAGTGATTACAGTCAACAATATTGTATTATAAACTTCAAAGTTGCTGAGAGACTAAATCTTAATTGTTCTCACCACAAAAAAGAAATGATAATTATGTGATATGACCTAGCTAATACTACAGTGGTAATTATACTGCAAAATATTTATGTATCAAATCAAAATGTTGTATACTTTAAACTTGCACAATATGTCAATTATATCTCAATTTTAAGAAACCTTATGGAAGAGATAAATACATCTTGAATTCATTCACAAATTTCAATATTCACTGCCATAACCTTAATCCAAGCTATTATCACCCCTCACCCGAAATGTTGCAACAGTCTTTTAACAGATATCCTTATTGTGTTTTCCCCCTACAATCCATTCACTACATAGCAGTAAATGTGACAATATTAAAACAAAAATCAGATCATGTCAATGTGGGACTTTCATTCAATCAATGGCTTCAACATTATACTTAGAATAAAATCCAAACGCCTTAAAAAGATCTGAGGGGCCGGCCCGGTGGCACAAGCGGTTAAGTACATGCGCTCCACTGCGGCGGCCCGGAGTTCGCCGGTTCGGATCCCGGGTGCGCACCGAAGCACCACTTGTCAAGCCATGCTGTAGCAGCATCCCATTTAAAGTAAAGGAAGATGGGCATTGATATTAGCCCACGGCCAGTCTTCCTCAGCAAAAAAAGAGGAGGACTGGCAGATTTTAGCCCAGGGCCGATCTTCCTCACCAAAAAAAAAAAAAAAATACAACAAAGATCTGAATGATCTGGCCTCAGATTACTTTTTCTGTCTCTCTTATAAATCCTGATCCCTACCCCCATTAATTAGCTAGCTTTGCCTAATACTTTCTTATCCTTCAAATCTCAGATTAAAAGCCACATTTTCACAAAAACTTATCCATGAATGTTTATAGCAGCATTATTCATAACAGCCAAGAAGTGGAAATAACCCAAATATCCATCAATTGACAAAAAAACAAAATGGTTTATCTATACAATGGAACATTATTCAGCCTCAAAAAGGAATGAAATTCTAGATATGCTACAATGTGGATGAAGTTGGAAGACATTATGCTCAAGTGAAATAAGCCAGAAACAAAAGGACAAATATTGTATGCTTCGTTCCTCTTATATGAGGTACCTAGAATAGGCAAGTCACTTAATTACATGACATACCTCTGTATATGTCAAACCTTGATTCTCCTCTCCTACCCACATACTTAAGTACTGACATGCCCAAACTAGTTTTGTGCAGTTTCATGTCCTAACACCGGGTGAGTAGACCCAGAAGGCAGAAGGAATATTCCTGGAAGCAATTCCTACACCAGGAATGGCTAGCAGAAACTTAACTATATACAGAAATCACTGTGAATTCATAGCTATATCTCACTTAATACAAAACTAAATGTGTCCTCAACTCAGTCTCACCTTAGCCAGATTCCCAAAAATGTATGAAGCCATTCCAACACCACTGAAACAAGGGAAAGTCTGAGAGAGGGGTAGCTAGCATGGAAAAAGACCAGTTTTAACCAATTACCATTAAAATAGCTTACTTTTGAAATTTTCACTTAAAGACTATGTGACCACATTATAGGACCCCTCCCGGATGCCCAGAACCTGGCCTCCATCAGGTCTCATTGAGTCCCTTAGCAGCTCTTCCTGTCTTGTGCCATAGCCTTGCCCCAACCTTCCCCCACGAGCCATCTTGGATCATGGACTATGATCCTTCTAAAATATAAATTAGATTAGATCATCCTATTTAAAACCCTTCAAATGTTTCCCATTACATGTAGAATAAAATTTGAACCTAACCATAATGGTACAAGGCCACATATGATCGGGTCCCTGACTCCCTCTTTACCATTATCACCTACTACTCTCCTCACTACCTTCTGGGAACATCAGCCTTCTTTCACAAATACACCAAACTTGCTTCTGCCTAATGACCAGTGTTGCATTTGAAAACTCTTCCTCACCCCACTTCTAAAGCACCTGATTTTATTCCTTTTTTTCATCATTCAAGACTCAGTTCAAATGTCACCAGTCTAGAGAGCTCCATGACCACTGTGATTCTCTATCACATCCCCCTGCTTTATTTTCCTAATGTTGCTTGTATTTTAAAGTCATTTGTTCAATTGTTTCCTTGTTCTATCTCCCCACAGTAGAATAAAACTTCCATATGTGCAGAAAACTTGTCTATACTGTGGAAAAAATAATCTTCAACCACTGCACCAGTGCCCATCATACGCCCTACAACATAAATATTTGTTGAGAGAACGTATGTTTGAATTAACTCCAAATGAAATAATTTTGGCTACTTCTCTCCTACAGAGCAGAAAGCAGATTCCCAGTGGCCTGGTAGGGCCTGAGTCTGGGGTTGAATCAGGGGGTGACCCTGGCCTCATTTGTCCTCTGTCCTCTGCTGCCTGGGTCACTGAGAACTGCTGGAGGGCAGCGGGTGGTTCTGTAGAATGGAGGACAATGGGTGAGCCATCACTTCACAGGGGACCTCAAACTAGCTTTCCTTAGACGTCGCTAATTAGAAACCATCAAAATTTGTTTCTTTATTTGTTGACTTTTATGAAAACATTCTGCATATTTATCACTATAAATAATTTGATTTATGGGTTTCTGAGAAGGCATTAAGAGTAGAGGGATTAAGAAATGTGGGCTCTCAAACCAGATTACTTCTCTTCCAATTCTGGGTCTGCCATTTAGTAACTTGGCCTTGAAAGTCATTTAACTTTTTAAGTCTCTTTTACTTGTAAAAAAAGCAAAAACCAAAAACCAAGGACAACACAATATCGCCACCATAAGGTGTTGTGGAGATTAAGTGATACTAAAGAGGTTTGTACAGGGCTCATTGCCCATAAGTGTTCCCTAAACATTAGCTACTTTGCTATTATGTTTGTTTTTCAGGACTTCCAGGCACCAGAAGTTATGAGTACAAGCACGGCCAGTATGACAACGCTTTTTTTCACCTTCCTTAAAGCTGAGTCACATGTTAATATTAACAGGTAAGTTGTACCAGAAGCACATGAACATTTGTAAGTTTCTCCCCATAGTAACGTATTTAGTGTCTGCTCATTGAGGATCTAACTTTGACCCTAAATTGGACACTTCCACTGTTTACTTAAACATGGATTTGAATCTTGCCATTGTTTTTGGAATCTCTGAGAGCCCCGTTAGTATTATATATTTATAATCGCAGAGAGAATTAAAATACTGACAAAATGAAGCAGGAAACCTAAGTCTTTGCATGACAGATCTGTGGCTGCAGGCCTAGCTGCAGTTTGGGTACAGGCTGCAGAGCACCTGGGAGCACTGTGCCTCACTGCACAGAGGTAGGTGGCTGAGTCTTCCAGTTGGGCGGCTGTGATGTGTAGGGTACTATACACTTCCTTAGAATTCACTGTGCAG